>JAMJFZ010001249.1:7625000-7777500 GCA_026225945.1 Cricetomys ansorgei | reverse complement strand
AATGTTGCTGAGTTCTCCTGAGCCTTGATCATGCTGTAACGCATTTGGGAGTTTACCTCTGAGCACACTTCCTTAGTTTTCGCTGCTGCCACAGATCACTTGCCTGCTGCTGCTGATCCTTGGTTACAGCTTCCAGTGTGGCACATGCAAAACACTTCCAATAATTCTAACTTCAAAGGTGTGTGTCTCGTGTCAGAGACCAAAGCATTCTGTGTCCCCTCAAGCCTGTGATGGTTAGTAATAGTTAAAAAGTTAACATTGGGAGGGGGAGGCAGGTAGGCCCTTACCTCTTTCTTTGGGGAGTTCTTGTCCTCTTCCGATCCTGCCAGCTGGTCTGCTTCATCGGCGATCTGGTTATGGGGAGGGAACTAAAGACACTTTTTTTGCACGTAAAATACCTACACACAGACCCCTGAACTAAGCAACAATACTGAATCACTTTATACACAGGTAATTTATATAACAGGAGCAGTGGGGGAGGGAGGGAGGATGAGGAGGAGTGACAGATGACACTTGAGACCCTCTCAGGGTTTGATTCTTCTTCTGCCACATCACCGCATAATCCTAAATTTGGCAAGGTGTCACTTGTCTATGGCTTGAGTTGACGTGTGTATACAAACCCTGTACTACGAGTGAACTAGGAAATGTAGAAGAGGAGGCATGGAATGGTTCGGCTTTTCAAAGCTTAAGTTAACAGTCTCTCATGGAGAACATATAAGAAATAAAATCTCACTTGGAAAAGAGAAGGGGAAAAAGTTGTGAACTCAACACCCAGGGGATCTCACATGTGAAATGCCCAGGACTCACAGCCAATAAAAAGCTTCATCCAAAATCTGGCTCTCCTTTTAGGGAATTAAGAAGAAAAAAAAGTACCCCCCCCCCATTCTTCTGAAAAACTCCAACCCCTCTGGCCAGCCTGCACTGGGGACTGCCCACTAGTATTCTTAAGCTGCATAAAGGCTTCAAAGATTCTTCATCTGAAATTCCAGACCTATTTTATTCTGATTCCCTTGGAGAGCTTGATCCTAGGTCAGGGGTCCATAGGTCAGCCTAAGAATGCAGTGGGAACAAAGACAGTTTCCATCCAGTGCACTAAAGAGCTTGTCAAGGTGGGTGTCAGACCAGAGCCCCAGAGTCTGTTGCTGGGAGGCCCACAGATGGCGAATTCGACTGCCCACTGCTTAGTCTTTCCTCCTTTTGGCCCTGTTGTTTCTATTTGGAAAATGTATACTCTTTCTGGGAAAGCTTTATTTTAAAATAGGCAAAAGGCATACTAACTTTAATTTCATTAAAACCCTAGGAGAGGGAAGGTATGTCTACCCTGTGTCATAGATTTAAAAAAAAAAAAAAGTTCAGAAACTAATTTTTGTTTGCTATTGTGTATCCTGGAAGGCATCTGGAGGCATCTGAAAAGCTATGGGTTTGCTAGGAATGGTGTGGGCACGTTTTATTTGGAGGGGGAATTGATTCCAAAAAAGAAGGGGGTTATGCCTGGAATTGGTTTCAATCTTAATCAGTTAGGCTAATTTCTCTTTAAATGTTTTGTTGTTGTTGTTGAATACAAGTCTTGTGAATTAAAATAAAACAACAAAACAAATGCTTTTCAAAAATCATGCCCAGATTCTTGATAAACAGAAAAAAGGGTCTCAGCTGTGAGCTGAAAATAAGGATTACTTTTAAAAGACCGGGAAGAGAAAAGTTATCTGGGACCCTGTAATCCTTTAGCCAGAATTCTGTATATTGTAGCACTGCCCATTCAGGAACATGGACAAAAAAAGCAGCTACATTGAATTATTATGATGTATTATTATTATTATTAATTATTATTAATATTAATATAATTATATTAGTAGCCATAATATATGCTATGAAGATTATAATAACAATTCATTATTATTATTATTAATTAATAATAATAATAATAACTGCTGTTGTTGTTGTTACTGATGTTGTTGTTATAAGCTTGAGTCCTGCTAAAGAAAACTACTGTGAGATTTTTCTCAGAAAAGATGTTAAGGAAAACCTACATTAAAAAAAAAAAAAAGAAAGGAAAAAAAAAGCATTTCAGTTTGGGAGGGGGGATGAGGTGAAGCAAACGTGAGATTTGAACCTCCATTAGCAATGGCTTCCCTAAATGGGCAGCTTACATTTCATGTTCACTCGGTAGACATTTACAGTCAGTGATCTGTCAGGACCTGGCTAGAATTCAGAAAGCAGCAGGCTGTCAGGCACCTGCCACTTAGCAAGGGATTTTAAGATCACACAGAGCACTCTCAACAATCATGCTTTCAGTTTTGAGAAAGCCATACAGAGTCCTCCCTCATGGGCTTGGTGAGCATTAGTGTCTCGGAATTAGTGGCCATGGGGTCCTTCTCATACTTACCTTGCAACCTTTGGGAGAGAAAAAAAGAAAAGAGTCCCTGGCCTTTAGTCTCTGTGGTTGGGATGGATATGCTTATGGAATGGGTGCTGTGATGCTTTTATTGCCCAGAACTGTTTCAAAGGGTTGATGTGACTAGACAGAATACGATGAGAAACGCAATCAGAACCTGTCATCATCATCACTAAGAATGTTGAGAGCATTGAGGGTCGTTACTCCCCCTTCCAAGTCAGGATGAGACCAGTAGGCAGGAGCTGGGTCCAGTTCTCCATGCCTCAGGCCATCTTTTCATGGTAGACCATATGAGCAAATTAAAAATAAAATTACCCATTTAGGGAAAAAAAAATGATTTTGTGAGAAATTGGGTTTTTTTTTTAAAAAGGCCTCTGCAAAACACGGATGCTACTGGTAGGCAGAATGCAGATCTTTCCTAACTGTAAAATTGTGGGAGGGGGACTGATAAGCCACGCCCTTCCCACTGCGCCAAACACGTCAGTGCGGCCATTCTGCATTTAGAAAAAAAAAACATGGCTGAAGGGGAAAAAAAAAAAAGTCTTTGCAGGCCGAGATGCAGCGTGGTGCTATGCGCTCGGCAGCCAAATAAATGATTATACAATTAACTGTGATCCAATGCTGCTCCACGAGAAAGGTGTCGCTGCAGAGCGGTGATATCGCGTGCAGTTTACCTAGAAGGTTGTAATAAAGGTAGGAGGTACGAAAAAACTCTTCTGGCCCAGTAGTCCCCTTCAATTCTGAACCAAGAAATAATACCTAAATGAGGTTTTGAAAAGAAAGGAAAAAAAAAAAAGAAAGAAAGAAAAGGGGTCTAAACCACAAAATTATTTTAAGCTATCAGAAACACGGAGACAGTCTGATCATGTTACATTAAAAAGCCTCAGCTCTTTAGACATCATAGAATTTTTATTAAATTATTATCCTTATTTGTTTTTCTATTTATCATCTATCTTTAAAAAATCATCCCAGCAATATGAGGTTTGGGCAATAAAAACAGTATGCACACAGAAAAACACAATTTTTTTTTTTTTTAAAGCAACAGATGAGTCTGCATGCGGCTGGTGAAGAGCCGTGTAAAGGAAGGTCATTTGATTTGCATTCCAGGGGTAGAGGGCACAGCTATCCTGTTTAACACGATGGAGCTAGAGAGTTAGTAAAAAGTCTTATTCTAAACGTAAGAGAGCTTTCCTTCTATTTCTACCCTTCCCCAGTCAGTCACAGGAGGGACCCAGATATACTCTGCAAAAGGAAGCCAGCCTGATGGAGAACTGCAGCCAGCTCTGACAGCACCGCTGCAGTCTCTCAAAGCAGGGAGCGATGGCCATCTAGGTTCAGGCTCAGGCGAGGCCTAGACCAAGGCTGAGCAGCCTGCCTTCTGGATGACGCTGCATCCGAAAGGGCATAATGGCTGACGTGCACAAAGTGCAGGCAGGACTGTGCCAAGGTACCCCAACATATATGCTTCTGCTGTGGTTTAACTGTCCCCTTAGGGGGGGAAAAAAATCTAGGGGAAACAAGGGAAGCTTCTACTTTTCTGAAAAAAAAAAATCCTGGCTGCAGACATGGGGTTTGGTGCAGAGAGCCGCATTAATGGAGAGCGTGAGCCTCCGCCCTTCTCCCTGCATTGGGGTGGGGGCTAGACAGAAGACCCAAGTCCTGGTGCCGGAGCATACTTTAATGAAAATTTCCTGGGAAAGCTTTGTATCTCAATGAGGCAACTGAGGCCCCCAGAACGTAAGGGACACTGTTCACGTGCCAGCTGGGATTCAGATATGCACAGTCACACAGGCCTTCCCTCTGTGGACATTTGTGCCACCCCAACCCATAGGTTAGCCTTCCAGGGTGTGGAAATGGGCCAGTAATGAGGTAATGGTGCCTGGCATGTAATAGGCACATTTGAAAATTTAAACTACTTCCCTTTTCTACGGGTCTGATTCAATGAGATCAATATCTCCCCAGGTAGGCAAAGATAAAATGACCATCCCAGCTAAAGTCATGATTTGTGGGGGGCACACCACGACAGCACAGTCATGTCATCAATGTCTTTAATAAATACCATCATAAATTATCAAATATGTAGCAGACAAACGTAGCAGAGCCTCAGAAACCGTGATCCTGAGATCCCTTGACAGGTCTTAGAGAATAAAATAAATTAATTGTGGAGATTCACTCGTGAAGATTTTTATTTAAGCCACAGATCCAGACCACTGTTAATTGCTGTTTTGATTAATCTGGCCAGAAGAGTGAATGCCTCAGGTTGGAGATGAGAAGTCTGAAAGGGGAGGGGCTCTGGATGTGGAATGATGGGAGGGGTCTTTGTGAGGGGAGGGGACATGTAGAGCTGGGGAGTGGGTTGAACTGGAGGGGGTGGAGATGGGGGTCTCAAAAGGCACCCATCTGGTTGGCATAATATCTGTTTAATCTTCTTCCTAAAATCTTTATTTTTTTTTAATCCCAAACTGATTTACAGAAGATCTTACCTTCCAGCCTCTTTCCCTCAGCTAAAGCTGCTTGAAAAAGATTCCCATGCAAACACTGACACAGTTCACAGTGATATGCCCAGCCTCCCATGCACTGTCCACACATTCAGTATTCACTCAGAGTAGTTAATTTTTTTTATTTTAATTGCAATTAAAATACAAAGGCAACATTGTACCCCCAACATATAACTCCCAACCTTTTAAAAGCAGGCCCCTCCTACCCTATGCTGTAAAACTGTAAGTGACTGGCTTACCTCGGGCTCCTCGCTAAGAAGAAAATTATTTCATATATTTTTAAACCCTGCCACGCCCACCCCCTTGAAAGCAACCCCGTGTTTTGAATGTGGCCTTGCCAACAGGGCTAAAGTGTCCCTCCCTCCTCCTCCCTCCCCCTTTTCTCCCCCCCCCCCCGAGGTGGGCCCAGTGTGTGTGTGTGTGTGCAGATTACAAAATACACAGGTTGTACATAACCCCCAAGCCCCAGATACCTGAGTGTCTGGTTTTTCAACCGTTAAGGCGGGAGGGTTTGACGTACGAATTTGAGAAGTGAGGAAACGCTTAGCGCAAAGGGAAAAAGAGAGAAAGACATACAGGGAAAAAGGTTATGGAGGCCCGCGGCTGCGGCCCCACTCCCCCCCGGCCAGGCCCAGCAGATTACCCAGGATGCCCCACCACCTTCCCCTGCGCGTTTTCCCTCTGCTCGCTGCAGAGAGTCCGCGCACAGGTTACCACGAGTGTGCCAACACGGAAAGTTTTGCTCGCGCCATGGCGCAAATCACAAGACAGCCCATTTCAGAGTACAAATACACAATCGGCGGGTACACTGAAGGTGCCAGGAATGGAGAGTGAAACACACTGAGCATGTCATGCACAGGCGAACACAGAAAATGGACACCGACACACACCAACAACAAGCTGTCTGAGTCGAAGCAGCCGTGCCAGGCGAGGCGGGGGCGCGCACCCGGATGGCCCTAGCCCACCGCGGTCACGAACAATCGAGCTGGGGGAGCCCCGAAGGGCCCTCCCCAGCCGTTCCGGGCTCACCTCACGCCCCCGCCTGTCCAGCCTAGGATCGCTGGCGCTGGCGCTGGCCTCCGGCCGGTAACGACCCTCAGTGTCGCTCGGCACCACTTTTCTCCCTGGAGGGCATATACTTCGGCCACCCGAACCCTCCAAAAAGCCCCTCTTCCCCCCCTCCCAGGGCAGAGTTGGGGTCCCTCCCTGGAACTTCTATCAGGGTTTCCGGACCCCTCCTCCCGCGGGCAAGGCCCAGGCCCCACAGGGTGGCCCTTCCGCCCCCTCCCCGGGCACCCAGGGCGGCCCTACTGCCCAGGAGCAGAAGCTGCCGCATTACCTAGAAGCAGCAGGCGGTGCGTACACATGTAGTCCACCTTCTCCTCCTCCAGTTGCTTGTCGATGAGCTTGCTGCGTTTCTTATCAGCCCGCTTCTGTTCTCGCATCTCAATGGCCTCTTTGCGCATCTGTTTGCGCCTTTCCTCCATAGGATCCCTGGCCTTCCTCGGACTGAGAGATCGGGAGCGGGTATTCTCAGACTGACCGAAGCAGCTTCCGAAGGTTCGGGTGAAGAAGTTGCGGACTGGGTTGCTGCTCCCGATCGAGTGGCTCCGGGGCAGGCCGGGGCGGCGGTTTCGCCGCAGAAGCCACTGGAAGCAGCCGGTGGCCCCTTCTTCGGACTCATCGCTGGAGGAGTCGATCTCGCAGATGACTGACGCCGCCTCCTCGTACCTGCAGCAGCTTCGGCCACGCTCATACTTGTCGGGCCAGGCTGACGGCCTCGGAGCAGGCCTCGGAGTAGGCGGGTCAGCAACCTGGATCTCGGGGCTGGGGGGTCTAAGATGGGCTCTGCTTGGGGCGGCAGTGACTGGCCGGCTGGCAGCCAAGACTGCCCGGGCTGCAGAGGCTGCCCGGGCGGCGGCAGCTGCGCGGGCAGGAAGGGACGCCTGGGCGGCGGGAGTAGCCGAGAGTGACCTGGCTCCCCAGACCAGAGGACCTGCATAGGCTGCCCTAGCGGCAGCTGCCCTAGCGGAGGCTGGCATGGCCGGGGCGCCAGGGACTGCCCCTGCGGCCGGGTGGGCTCTAGCGCTGGGGATCGCCCGGGTAGTGGGCTCCAAGGGGATGACAGGGGCTGCCCGGGCGGCAGACTCCGCCGGGGTGGCAGAGACTGCCGCGGCCGCGGGCTCCACCTGGGTGACCGGGGCTGCCCCTCCGGAGGCAGGCTCGGCCTTGGTGGCAGGGACTGCCTCGGAGGCTGGCTCAGCGGCTGGAGCTCTTCCGCCTTCGGACTCAGCAGGGGTGGCTGGGGCGGCCGGGGCTGCACCTCCGTCTGGATCCGCGCGGACAGCGGGGGCCTCTCCGACTTCTTCGGGATCGCTTGGGAGATCCGCGGGTGCTGCTGGGGCCGGCGGAGCTCCGGCGGCGGCGTCAGGCTCCCCATCAGGTTCGTAAGCGACGGCTTGGGCGGCAGGGGCCGGGCTGGCATCCATGGCTTCGGGCTGTGTTGGGGATCCGTCCCCTCTCTGCGGAGAGGCGACTTCTCCTTCCATGGCAGCTGCGGTGGTAGGGCTTCCTTCCATCTCCGCGGCTGCTCGCTCAACTGGGGGTCTCTCTGCGCGCTCGCTCTTATCTGGGGCTCCGGTGACTTCGATGGGCGGGCCAACACTTGCGATTGGGGGGCTGTCCATATTGACAGTGGTGTCGTCGTCGACCCCAGTGGAGGCTCTGCCAATCTCAAGCGGGGGTCTGGAGATCTCCATTGGGGGGGTGTCGCATGCGAAGTTAGGAGGAGATCTGACAGCCTCGCTGAGCGGTCTGTCAATGGCGCCTCGGACCCAGAGGGGAGGCGCGTTCTCGGCGGGAGCGAGACAGAGCGCACTCGGGCCCGCGAATGCCGGGAACTCGCCGCCAATGCCGATCTGACGGATGACTCGGGGGAGCCCTGGGGGTGGGCTATCGCCCCCAAATTCTTCTCCATCAAGCCCAAACGGCATGGATTCTTCAGGTGGAGGGCTGTAGTCTGCCCGTAAGCCAGCGTTTGAAAATCTGAGGTCCCCGGGCTCCGCGGGAGGGGCACTGAGGACTCCAGCTTCCGGTCCTCCTGGAGCAAGGTCTGGGACTTGCAAGGGAGGTTGGCCGCCGCCTTCCTGGACAGGGTCGTTGAACTCAAATGGCATAGCTTCTTCTGGTGGGGGGCTGTAGCCTCCCCGACCTGGGCTCGCACCACCGGGGGTCCCGGACTCCAAAAGCGCTGGATTGAAGGCTTTGAGACCTGCCTGGGTCCCAGATGCTCCAGACTGCTCCAGAGTGGGCCAGAAATCTCCCAGCTTGGTCTGTTCGGTCTCGAATGGCATGGCTTCCTCTGGAGGTGGGCTGTAGTCTCCGCCCACTCGGACTTCCTCGAAGGCCTGGCTGAGGCCCTGGACGTCATCTCTGGAGTCTTCTGGGGGTCCGACGACCTCAGTGGCAGTCTCGTCGGGGATGGGCTCATTGGCAGACGGTTCGGTTTCCATTTCTTCGGCTGGGCCAGGCCCAGGACCGGGGGCAGCTGCCCCTGGGGCTTCCAAAGGTTCCTGCTCGGGCTGTTCCCCGACTTCAGGGGGGATATCGTGTTGTCCTGACATATTATTGCCGCGGAGGCAGTTGTGCATGCCCATAACACGGTGGCGGTTTTTTAAAATAAATTTGGGGCTCCGTAACACGGAGCACCCAGCCAAACTAGGGTGAAAAAAATATTTTCAAAAAAATTTTTTTTTAAGTATTGGCTGAAAAGTTCTTCAGCCTAAGTTTCCAACCTTTGTTAGGAGAGGCGCTCAGGAGTAGAACCCAAGACTGTGGCTGAAGAGGCTCATTTCTTGCTGGTGGAATCTGGAGCCTTCCGGGTCACACTTATCCCTTCGAGTTGCGGTCAGCCAGCCACGTGAGGACCTTTCCTGTGCCTTCTTCTTACTTTGCAATAGTTTAGCTCCGCCTTCTTGGCATCCAGGAGCGTGCCGATTCGTCTCGAAAATCGTGAGCAGGGCTTTTTCTCTGCCGCCAGAGGACGCCGGTCTCAGTGCTGAGCCGGCTCCGGGAGCTGGCTCCCAGTGCCGGCTGTTCCCGACTTTGGGTAAGGGGGCTGATGAGCGCAGGCCTCGCAGGGACGTTCGCCTCCTTCCTCTCCTCTCCCGGACTGATTCTGAGTCTCTCTTCCTCTCCTTTCCCTGGCCAGAGAGAGCGCGCGCTCTCTTGCGTTGCTGGGACACGTGACGCAAGACGTGGGCATTGGTCTGTTAGAGTACAGGAGCTGAAACCCTCCCTCCCCTTCGGATTCTTCTCGAGGGGAGGAGGGACCGCAGGAGGGCTTCATCACCCCAGATAACCCCAGTATGCGGCAAACCCCTTATCTGAAGACCCCAGACTCAGGCAATTATCCACAGTCAGCTCCAAGTCGGGAAAAGGAGGCTTTGAGATACATGGGAAGGGGTGGAGGCGCGTGCACGTAAACGCGACAGGTGGTCGCGAGCCCACCGGAAGGGAGGAGAAGGAGCGCGGGGTGAGGGGCTGCCAGGCGCCGACACGCGATTTGGGTTTTGTTTTTCGTTTTTATTTTTTTTTTTTTAATCAGTGGTCCGGGGTAGTTTTAATTCTCATTTTTGGATGTTTTTGTTTGCTGTTTGCGGAGGACGGCTCCCGTGAATCCCTTCAATGTCCCCCATACCCATTACACTTTGGGGGTCTTAGCAGTGACGCAGTCAGGGTTCGCCCGGTATAAGTAGATGGTGACGCAGTAGGAATAAGGGTATGAGCAGTGCACTGCGGAAAATCAAAGAGAAGCCCCCACCCCGGCGATCCGTGTAGACGCTGCTGCCGCGCAGACAGGGGAGGGGGTGCGGGCTTACCGGAAGACCCCTACCTACGCGGGCCTCGGATTCCGCCTCTGGGGAAGGGTAAAAGGAGGTCTGGGATGCGTTTGATGGCCGATGAAGGGTGGTCTCAAAGACTAGACAGCCCAATACGCACTTAACCCACCGACCGACCGTGCCGCGGCGGTAACCGCGGCCGAGACGCGCCGATCCCGGCCTCTGACGTCTGCTGCGGATTTGGCACTCAGTCTCACTTGCCCTTCTCGCCCCCGGCCAGCCCCTCTCTCCTGGTGTGAGCACCATGGAGCAGCCAGCCGCCGCACTTTGCAACAGTCTACCTAGGAGGCAATAACAAAGCCCGAGGCTGTCAGCCAGGCTGCGCGCCCCTTGCGGATCCGCGGTGGGCTTGAAGCCGCAGGATATAAACAACCGCATTGCCCGGTGGGCTCAGTAAATGCAACACAAAATGCACTAGCTGTGGGGTCTGCAGAGGCATCGGGGTGGGGGTGGGATTTTGTTATTGCCGTTGGCGATGCTTTTTAAATTGTATTTCTTTTTTTTTTTTTTTTTTTTTTTTTGCCGCTCTCAGATCGTATAAACGCGGCATGCTTGCACCGCGGTCATTCTGCCAGTAGACGATGGCGACGGAGCCAGGCATCGTCTTTTGTTGCACTGTAGCTAGACTGTGGGCAAGCGGTTGTCTGGTCTGCAGGACCCTGGGAGGCGAGTTTGGAGTGGCACTCCGGGTGGGCTGCGGCAACCGTGCACCACGCGGGTGGCTGTACTGCAAGACACGCGCGGGTGCATCGCGGCAAGCTCTAATTCTCTGAAGTCTAACATGTCCCTCTTCCCGCTGCAGGCTCAGCACACCACAGCCCCTTGTCTACAGCGTCCACGTGGTCGCCCCGAGTAGAGGAAAGCAGACAAAGTGGACCCCCAGGAAATGTCTGGAATCTCCCGAAGGCGTGTCACTTCAGTACTACGGCTCGACACACTTCACGCCGCACACCTTGAACTTTGGTCCAAAGTTTGGCCAACTACACCCACGCAAAATGGCGAAACAATTTAAACACACACTGAATGAGCCAACTGGCTCTCAACCACCAACCCACTCCCCTCCGACCCCAGCGCCAGGTCAGCTATTGGGCTGGGGTCACGCCAATCAAGGATGCTTGGCGAATGAGCAGGGGGCTTCAGACCGGAAACCGGATATGGGTGGGAGGTCCAATAGGGGGCGCCGCGTTGGAACGCCCAAAGAGGTTGTGCTTGCTGGGTGGGTTGGAAGCGGTTGGCGGGCGGGGGGTATGGCGGCCAGGCCTAGAAGGCCACGATCGCCGTGAGAGCATTTGGGGGGTCAATCTTTTTGATGCCCTAAATCGCCAAGGCCGGGTGGGGAGGTCAGGGACCCCCATGGACCATCCCTTGGGTTCATGATGGCGGTAGGCTACCCCCTTCACAGAGAGGGCTACGCTGAGGCACCGCGCAAAGAGACATTTCCAAGGCCTGGAGGTTGTGGGCCTGGCCCCAGGAGAGAGAGCTTACGCCCCGATGCAGACGAGCAGTGCAGGATGGACAGAGTTCATTTCCCAGGGATGCTGAGCCCTGCACAAGGTGGAAGGTCAGTAGACGCTGAGGTTGGAGAACCAAAGAGACCGCCACGCGGACCTCTCGGGCTCTCCAGACCTCGCACACCCATCCCCAGAGCACCATGCATCGAAAAAAAAAAAAAAATGGGTTCAGGTTCTCTTTGTTCAGACATTCTCATGATCTATGCGAATCCTTTGTTCCACCTTCTTCCCTCCCTCATGCTTTCCTGACAGGGAGAAAGATCCAGAGCATGCCAGTCTCCTTGCGAAGGAGCAGAACGGCATGAAAATCAAAAAGACGAGGTCTCCAGTAAGGAGAGGTTGCAAAGACCGGATGGAGAAAATGGCGCCTCGAATGGGTCTCCATACAAAGATGTCTTGACTATGAATCGAAGGGGCGGGGCGGGGCGGGCACACCTTCACCTATCTGGAACAAAGAGTCCTGCGAAAGGAAGTGTGGGCCTGGCTGCGGAAACGATCGGACACCTCCGCTCTCGTAGAAGCAATGGGAAAGAAAGGGGGGGGGGCACAACAAAACCCAAAACTGGACGGTCTTTCTGAGGAGTCCATGGAGCATCCGGGCTATGTTGGCAGGAAGTGAAGAGGAGGAAATGGATTAGATGGTGAAAGGTGTGGTTTTTTTTGTTGTTGTTGTTGTTGGGTTTTTTTTTTCCCCCTCCCTCCCTTTGCAGATGAAGATTTGAGTCAAGTTTTAGAAAAGGCAGAGCCAACATGGAGGGGGATTCCGATAAAGAACAAAGGGAAGGCTGCAGCTTCGTCGGGCTTTTAAGGAGAGACCCAGACATAGGAGAAAAGGGAGCCTTGGGAGGGGTTCCAGAGGACCCCTGAGAGCTCCTGTGTTAGCTGGGTCCCAAAAGGTGGAAGAGTGAAGACTAGGACTTGGTTGGTGGACATTGAGAATTGCATAGGAAGGTGAGGGGGCTGGGGGGGGGGCTGATGTGCAGGCAGAGCCTGTTTGATTTCAGACATGGCAGACTTGAAAGGAGGACGGACGGTTTGAGGGAGGTTTTTACAGCCTGTTTCTGAGAAAGAAAGGTCTGAAGTTGAGGAGAAGGATAGGAAGCATAACGCAGTCCAGGATTCGAGGTTGATGAGTCATAGAAATTTTCCAGGGGAGGGATAAATTTGATGAGAGGGGAACAGTTGAGAGCAGAGAAGGCTCCAGAGGGAGAAGTGGGAGCGGCTATTACCAGCGTCGAGGCTCCTCAGCCTCTGCACTGGTGACCGGGGCTGGGGTGGTTCTTTTCTGTGGTGACTGTCCTATGCGTGGCAGGGTAGCGTGTGGCTTCCCTAGCCTATATGTCCTAGATGCTAGTAGCACCCTTTAGTACTAGTAATAAAAATACCCTCACATTTTGTGCAAATATTCTTTAGGGTGCAAAATTACTCCCGGTTGAAACAGGTGAGAAAGAGTCCTTACACTTGATTAGAAATCGATTTAATTTAAAGGTAATGCTGGGAAAAACAGAGTTCAGTACTTCATCCTGATGCCCCTGCTTTCTGCTCTCGTTTTCCTGTAGTGACTGGGCAACTCGGTCGGATGAATGGAGCCAAGTGCTGAGACTCTGCTGTATACCAGCATCGAGGCTCACGAGGGCTCTGGGAGGAACCAGGTGTTGAGAAGCTAAGCAACACAAAAGATAACTGGATGGACGGACTTGGGGAACCCAAAATGGTGAGAGCTTGAGGTGATCAGCCTGCAGGTTGACTGGGGGTCACCTTGGCCGCTTGGACTGTCAGTGAGCCTGTTAGGGTTGGTGATCTCTCTGGTTTAATTTCAGACATGTGAGTCTGCCGTGGATGGGAAGGATCAATGTTGGGTGTTGGTGCGGTCCTGGGCTGGAGCCTCACCCTACTAGGGGTGAGGTTTCCAAAGGTCTCCCATTGTAACTGCACGCTAGCAAGGGGTATTTTTTTTTCTCCCCTTTTGTGTGTATGCCTGTGAGTGCGTGCGCGTGTGTGTATGTGCTTGAGCACACGTGTGTGCTCCCAAACAACTCCCAGGAGCTGGTTCTCTGCCTCGTGTGGGTTCCTTGAGTCAAGCATCTGTGCCTGCTCATCCATCTCACCAACTGCCTAGCAAAGGATGTGAAAATGTCTTTCCTATTCTGTTGTCTTTGGGGAGGAGGCAAATGTTCAGAGGTGTGAGTGAAATCAAGGAAGGCAAGCTGGTTCCGGTCACGAAGCTACAGAAGTCAGGACAAGGGTGGCGCCCAAAGATGGCTAAACAGGTGTGACAAGAACTGACTTAGGTCTTGGCCCATCGTAAGTGTGCCAGAGGGAAAGGATGTGGACCGGCCTCGGCCGGGAACGGCACGCCCGCGTCAGGGCTGGTGAGTGTTAACTCCCGCCGCCATTGTGCTCTGCTTGTCGGAGACAAGTCAACCCGTTCAGCGCAGCTGGCGCAGGGGCCTAAGCGACAATTCAGGCGCCCTTTTGAAAGTAACACCCCCTGCAAAGAAGGGGTTAGCTGCCGACTCTGCCTCGGCTCCGCATCCACCTGAAAAAGGTGGCCTCGTCCTTATTCAGTGATGCCCCAGGCTTTCAAACCTTAGGCTTGTAGTGTTTGTCTATAATCAATAATTGTGTTTGTACTTACATTTAGGATTGTTATTTATTTTTTTATCTTTTACTGACAAAAGCCCAAGGCTCATCCAGATACCGGGTAGCTTCTTCTCGGACTTCCATGATTGATCCTGTAGCCGTGAAAGACAAAGCCAAGTAGAGAAGGCCCTTGGGAGGAAGAGGCTAGTGTGAGCAAGAGAGAAGGGGGAGACAAAGGCAGGAAAGGCAAACCCATTGGCAACCGGGCTCCTCTTGGTTTGTGCCTCTGGGGAAGGGGCAGCCTGGAGGGGAGTGTCCTACATATTTGTGCCGTCAGTTTCCCCGCAAAGGAGATGGGCACAGAAAGAGAAGACAGGCAGTTCAGACAAGAATTCAGGCAACCACCAAGTCTCTCAGCATCCCAGTGACAAAGGTTTTCTGAGTGCTTCCCTGAGTAGCAATAAGACTTTGAAGCTGTTCAATTAATTACTGTTCAATTAAGGCTGCTGCAGCCCCCGTCTCCCCGCCAGCCTCGGCGGTGGAGGCAGCAGCTGCCTATTGCTGTCTGCTCAAAGGGCCGTGTGGCTGGCCTGTTTCTGGCAAACACTAATTAAAGGAAAGGTGCCTCCAACACAGAGGACAAGACACTGGCCTAGGGACCAGTGTGGCGCTGACGTCAGGGGACAGGACGATGTTTATGAACAGTCCTTCCTCTCTGGATGAAAAGCCTGATAAGAATCATCCCTTGTTAGCAGTGGCTCGGCACCAACGGCCTTCTTTGTAGAAGGGCCAGCAAACTGCCTCGGTGTGCCATCTTCCTTCCTTGTGCCCGTACAGGGCGTCTGTCCACTCTGCTGTGGCTTCCCTGTCCGGACGAGCTGAGGGTGCTACAGAGGGTGCTACATTCCAAACCCGAGGGAAACAACAACGGAGGGGGAAGGGGGGAGACGGCCGCTAGCTATCGGGGGTAGGGGGGTTGTGAAGCAGTGAGGAGGACAGATCTTGGAAGGTGGGTTTGGCTTTAATGGAAAGGCTATTTTATTTAAGATTTCTGTAACTCGTGGTAGAAATTCCAGGCACCTTGGAGGCTTCTGGGGCCTGAATGCTATTTGAATTTAAGGAGAATGGTGTATTTTCACCTTCTCATACAACCTCAATTATCCAAAGCAAATTTTCCTAACAAAGTCTAATTGGAACAGCAACATAAGCCAGGACACTCAGACAGCTCTTGCCTGCGGGAAGGAGAAACCTGTCAACTCTGGCTGGCCATCAGTCTTCGGGTCTGTACCCTGCACCTCTCAAATCTGAGAGTGGGAGCCTCAGAGGCTGGCCTCTCTTCAGTCAAAACCCAATGCTTTTCAACTGTTAAATAAGATTACTAGCTTTTAAGTTTTCTGGGTTGGTGAATTTGAGGTGTTTGTATGAGAAGTCCACTCTAAGAGAGGGACTGAGTTCAAGGGTGAATAATCTGAAATTTTCATTAGTGGCCATCTTTGCTATTAAAAATATTCTTAACACTGAGGTCAAACCTGCTCTTTGTTTTGCCTGGTTTTAACCCTTCAGTTGCCAGAGACTGCCGTATTTGATTGTGTCCTCAGCCATTTTCTTCTGTATCCCTTCAAAATGCTTCTGTGTAGCTATACAACTTGCTGGCTTCATGATGTGCCCACTTCTCTACACCTTGTCTGTAGACTCCCACAGCCCTTTTTGTCTTCAAGTTTGCCCCAAATTTCTGCCTCCCCCACTTCCCTGTGTTCTTGCAGCCTGAGGGAAAACCCTGAGGTAGCCACACACCCCTGCTACTGTGTAATGTGCTCATCCTAAAATAGGGCCATAGGAAAAACATGCAGGCTGTACCCACACTTGAAGCTGAGTGAAGCCCCCCTGCTCCACCCAGAACAGTCTGCAGAAGTGCCAAGGCCTCTGCAGCCACAACAGGTGATGTGGCTCCATACTGCAAACTCTCAACTTGGGAGATCCAAGTCACTAGGTTGGGGGGGGGGGCTCCCTATCAAGGTTTTGAGAAAAATACACACTTTTAAAATTTGTCCAAATTTTTAAATGGCTGAAAAAGGGTTTGAACATAAAATAAACTGTGATGGTAAGTCACTTAATTTGGCAGAACCGATTCTGGGGAGAAGTATTAGCTTTGCTTTGCTTGCCCCGAGCAATGGAGCCATATTCGGTGTGTGTGTGTGTGTGTGTGTGTGTGTGTTACCAGGCCTGCAACATATGAGAAAAGATGATGTAATGCTAAAATTGCTCAGAGACAGAGACAACTAGAGCAGCACCGGCGAGGCAATGAGACACTCGGTTTGTCCCAACTGGCTGGAGCCGGTAGGCCATTGCTTAAGCCGCGGTTGTCAGCTGGCCGGCTCCCACACGGCAGCCTCCCCTAATGGGCTTGTCAGGCAGCTTCTGAAAGGTGCCTCAATCTAGACACTAACTTCACTGCGGCGGTGGGTGCGCTTAAGAATGCCCCCCGGGCTCGGGCAGGGCACAGAGTCCTACGCTCCTACCTGCCTGCCCTCTTAAATCATTTTTGCTCCGAGCTGAGAGCAGATATGACAAAACCAATATTAGACCAACACAAAGCAGACTCCTTCACAGCTGGTGTTTTATTTAATCAACATTTGAGATTTGGGCTTCATTAGGGCCAAAGTCACTGGCAGTTAAATTGGACTCTTGCAGGCTCCTCAAAACAGAGGATCTAATTTTGTCTGAGTAGTGCATTTTAGAAGAAACTGAGGCAGGGGGGTATTAAGGAAGACTGAAACTAGTAAACAGGGTCAGGGTAGCATGAGCTAACCCAGTATCTTTTGCCTTTTGTCTCTGCTTCTGCTGCCCTGTCTGGGTTTGGGAAATAGGCTTATCGGTGACAAAACCCCACAGCAGGACAAGAAATTCCGCTCACTGTGGAACGTGAGATTAAAGGTGTAACTTGAGTTTCCCCGTCTTGTTACAGGGGTTTGAGTTGACATATGACGTCACTGATCTCTGGCCCTGCTGAATTTAATTTTCATGATTTGTTTTTTCGGTGGGTCATCTTCCTGTTTGCCCCACACCATGCATGTCTCCGCTCAATTTTCCCAGGAGTTTCCCTCTTTTAGAGCAGAGACAACAGGGAGAAATTAGGTAAAATCCATACTTTTAAAAAAACTTTATTCTTACCAGTACTGATGTTTCAAGTTTCTTATTAATGGAACACAGCTACTAAAAATAAAGACTAAAGAGTCAAAGGTTGTAATTCCAGGAGAGAAAGGCTTAAGGCACATTTAAAAAAAAAAAAAAAAAGAAAGAAAGAAAGAAACCCTTAAAAGTCAGTTAGTCCCATAGTTTACACCCCCCTTTGTCCCGTTTTCCAATTCTCATAAATACAGTTAAAAGTTTTATTGATAAACCAAAAAATATTTAGACCTGGGTTTTGCCACCACACAGTATTTTAACACTGCCACATAATTTAAAGAATTCACTTAAAAGAAATTCAATTATAAGAGCACCCTTCCCCCCAACAGAAGGAAAGGTTTTCTATTAAGCAAATGATTAATGCGGTGAAAAATTCTAAATGTTGTGGCACACAATTTAACCAGCTTTGCCGCCGCGGGTTCCACCCCCCCCCCTGCGCCGCCGCCGCCGCCGCCGCCGCCGCCGTGCTCCACCGTCCCCCACCCCCGTGGCCCGGGTCGACGGGTCTGTTTTTCCCAGGGCAAGGCTCCCTCAGCCAATCTTCCTAAGCTAAAGGGCAAGCCAGCCCATTCAAATGCTAACCCGGCTTTAGAGGGTGAGACAAAGCCAGTTGGGAGGCTAGGGCGTTGGGAATGTGGAGAACCTGCTGGAAAAGTCCCTGCAAAGGGAAAATAGCTGAACCCCTGGAAGTGTTTGAAATCTGTTTCACAGAAAGGGGGCTTGGAATGTGTGTTCAGAAGTCTCCTCACGGGCGGGTGGCGATGATTTCCCGAGGTTGATACACTCCTATATGGCCCCTGGGCCTTTTCACCCGGAGTCAGTAACACTAGGGAGGGGGAGGTGCTGGGCAGGGGGAGGGCTGTGCTGGAGGGTGCGGGCGGGGCTGCAGATGTGTTTACTGTGACTCAGGTAGCCGCCTGAAGATTACTGAGAGACAGCAAAGTGCGCACTCGTTTCTGGGTAGCCTGTGCTTGAGCCTGCACACTGCTCAATCGCGTTGTCCACCACCCCGCCCCTCCCAACCCCCGACCCCCAGACCGGTTACTCTGTGTAACAGCTGGAGCTCGCTTTATAGACCAGGTTGGCCTCAAACTCAGATCCACCTCTCTTTTCCTCCCTGGTGCTGGGGTTAAGGCTTCCGCCACCACGCCTGGCTCTGGGCTTCTTTTTTTAAAAAGGCAAGACAGGCGAGGCGAGGCGAGGGCTGCAGGGCTGGCGACCCTCAGGAAATCTCCTTCGTTCCCGCAACAGGGCTACTGCTGCTAATTTAGCTAATGAGAAACCTAACTCTGCCGAAAAACACAGCTCCCAGATGGAGAATGCAGCTCCCACATTGAAACGCACGGCATCTCCACCTGTTAACTAGAAACCTGTTGCTTGCTGAACTCGGGCTCCTGATACATCACTAGATAAAATGGCAGCTAACCATCAGGAAAATGTCACCGTCATCGTTCATGTGCCGAGAATTTTAACTTTGGAAAGATGTATTTCACTTATGCAATTTCACGTTTTCAAAGCAAAAGCCCCCACCTCGTGTCCGCAGGCTACCCGCGCGTCCTCTAGCGACTGCTAACTAACTGCTTCCCGCTGCGGACCAAAGACGCAATTAGCCGCAATGCGCAGAGCCCACCCTCACTGAAGTTCTGGGGGCTGCGTCACCATCCCAGGAAGAGGGGTGAGGCCCTGGAGGGAGACTAATGAGTCCCTTCTGCACCGTTCTCCCTCAGCAGAGTCCAGCCGCCTTTGATTTCAAGCCTTAAACGCTTTCCTTAACCAGATTTCCCAAATCATCCCATCAAAATAACTAAAGCTGCCGCAAGACCAGACGCGCGCACTTAAAAAAAAAAAATGTTTTCAAATGGGTGAGAGGTGGTAGGTGCGTTTTACTTAGTATCGGCCTTTCCGCCCAGGATTGGAGAGGAAGGCATTCCAAGGTGTGTTACTTGCTTGGGGCAGTTTGGGGGCAGCTCACAGGCGATCTCCCCTCGGGTTACGGATTCCAAATACAGCCCCACCCGAGCTGAAGATAGCCAAAATGGCTGTAGTGTGTCCTCCCTGCCCCCTCTAAGCGCAGGATCCGACATTTTCCCTACTTGGAGAGTGCCACGATCTTTCGGGACGCCTTGGAAGGAGTCCAAGTGATAGCCACGACCCCTTGCTCAGCCTATGCCTTGGTCCACTTTACCTTTCTGCCCAAAACCACTTTGTGCAGCTCTCATTCCCTCTCTCCTCCCTCTAGGGCCTAGGCGCACCGCCCGGACCTCTCCAGACAAGTCGGATCTCCCCAACTAGCTGCGCCAAAGGTTGGCGATACCCTGACGTGATCCTATCCGTGCTGCCAACCGGAGTAGCCCAGAAGGACACCCCTGACGGTACCTGTACCTCCACTGCTTGCCCTCTAAGCACCATTCACTAGCGAGAGACGCCTAGCCTCTCTAGACGCGGGAAGGTTGGCTTCTGGGGCGCACGGGAGGTGCGCGCGCTCCTTTTCACGATCTCTGGCTGCCGCGAGCCTCTAGAGGCGAGCCGTGTTGGCCAAGACTGCTTGCGCAGCGTGTGGGGGCACTGGCGCCAGGGTCCCGCGGCCCCAAATGGGCTCTGCCGGGACCCGATTTCCAGGCTCCACGCCGGCCGAGCGCACGTGCGGCTTTGCCCTGGAGCCTGTAGGCTCGGGAGTTCTCACCCAATCGCAGCGCAGTTACTTTCCGCGCATTGCAACTGTGTAGCTACGGCGCAGCAGCTCTCGGATCGCCAAAGTTGGCGCGCGCACCTCCGTATTGAGCCTGATGGGCTCTAGCCAAAGCCAACTCCAGCGCTGAGAACTAACCTTTCTAGGAGGAGAGAGGTAAGAAAAACGTAAAAAACTAGTGACTTACCATTGCCGCTTAGGTGTTCAGCTCCAAACTTGGGGCCGCTCGGCATTCAGTGTCGCGCACCCGGTGCTAGCTGGGGCACCTCAGGTTGTCTCCAGCGAGGCGCCAGGAGCGCCTCGCCGTCCAACAAACCTTTGGTCGCCTGAGCGCCCCTGGGTGCCCTGGAGAGATTTGATCACCCTCTCTTTCCCCGGGGTGCCGTTTGGGCTGATTTGTGGACACCACAAATCATCTTTCTTGCTCCCCCCACCTGTCTCATTCCCACCCTACTGCCCCCTTAAGATCCCCAATTTGTTCAGGGCAACTAACCTTTATCCATGAAAACAAGGAGAATCTGGACGGAGTCACCCATTAGTGACGCCGGATGGGGATGGGCCCCTTTCTGGGAGGGGACTCCGGGGACCGGTCTCGGCGGCGGCGAGCGGGCTTCCTGGTCTTGCAGCGGCGGGGCAGCCTGCTCTCCTCCTCCTCGCGCTCCTCTGACTCCTCGGGGTCCCGAGGATCCTCGTCTAAGGGCTCGCGCTGGGGCTCCTCCCCCTCGCTTGCGCTCTCGGGCTCCTGAGTGGTGGGCTGCGCACGACTCGGGGAGGCGTCGGCGCTCTGCAACTTCAGAGCGTGCAGACGCTCGGTGAGAGACTGGTTGAAGGCGGCACCTCGGGGGCCGCGCTCGTCCTCGGGCTCCGTCTCGGGCTCAGTTGCGGGGGCGGTCTCGGGCTCGGTCTCGGGCTCGGTCTCGGTCTCGGTCTCAGACTCGATGTCGGACTCGGTCTCGGTCTCGGTCTCGGAGTCGGTCTCGTAGTCAAAGTCGTTTTCGTACTCTAGGCACTCGGGGCGGGCTAGCCTAGGCTGTGCCTCCTCGTGCTCGTGATCAGACTCAGATTCGGGGGACTCGGGGAGTACCTGCGCGGCGGCGGCGGCGGCGGCGGCGGCGGAGGAGGCGGAGGAGCGGTGGTGGGCGTTAAGGAAGTTCCGGCGCTGGGCGGCCCGCTGCTGGGCGCGGGCGTTGGAAGTGGCTAGGGCGCGGAGGAGAGCGATGGAGCAGGAGAGCCAGAGGAGCGCGGTGGCTGCCCGGCGGCCGATGGGCGGGCACAGGTCGTTGTAATTATGGCGAGCTCGGCGCCACTGCTGAGCCCGGGACCTGCGATCCATTCTCTTAGGCGCTCACCGAGAAGCCGACTCACCCTCTGGCTCTGCAGAGAGTGGCCCCACTGCGCAAGACTGCTGGGGCCGAAAAGGATGGACCTTATGAGGTGAGAAGCTGGGTCCGGAGACCCGGTCTCACCTCGGGGGAAAGAAGGGGTGCACCTACCTTGCGGACCACCGCGAACTTTCTACAGCTCCGCGCCTCCGCCGGGTCTGTAAGTAAGAGAGAGGGATGGGTAAAGGAGCGAGAAGGGTTGTCTCCTCGGGGCTCCTCTCGCTAAGTCTCAGACTCTGAAGTCTAAGACTCCGAGAGGTGCCTCCGCTGGTCCTCTCTTGTGGGAGAGGATAGAGGAGACTGAGACGCAACGGGGCAGGGAGGCCCTATAAAGTTGCGCGGACTTCTGCCGGGCATGTGCAGTAGGGCGGTGGGGGGTGCCTCCCGCGAGCTGCGCGGTGGCGCATAGCGGCGGCGCAGACCCGAGTGGGCCGGCAGGTGGCAGCCGGGAACCTTGTTTGAGAAGATTTGGCCAACGCATCGAGTGGGGGGGCCTTGCGAGTTTCCGCGAGTGAAGGGAACAAGATAGCTACAGGTTAGCGGGCTTGACAAAATGAGTGGATTTTCGCGGGGGGTTTCCCACTCCTCAACTTCTCGGTGAGCATAGCCATTGAATAGTTGCAAAATCGCAACTGTTGAAGCGAATGAGGGACCGTACACGAGTTAGATGCCCAGCACCAGGCAGGCGGTTCTCCAAGGGCTTGATGGTTTGAGGACCAGAACCTCGGGTAACCATTAATCACTACAAAGGTGACTACGTTTGTCTGAGTTGTTACAGTAACTGTAATTAGAGCAGCCTCCAGAAAGTATGCACCCCGTGGAGAAACAAGCTCTCCCTCAAGAAATCCCCCTGCAGCTGTGGAGGCAGGAGTTTGCAAGCCGATGGTTAGTACATGAACCCTGTTCAGCTGAGGTGTGCTAGAAGACCATAGGAAGCTGAGACCGCCCTAGAGAAGGCCCACGACCGCTACTCCGGGGCGTCTTAGGGTAGCTATTGGGCACGGACTCTGACATGTTTCAGCTGAGCGGGTTCAACCAGCACACTTGAGTCCCCCGTTCACGCGGAGCTCTCTTGTAGGTGCTGAAGACAACAGTGGACCCGATCAGGTCTCTAGTTAGAGAAAGGGCGTTGAGGGGTTAATGTTCCTTAACCAGAGCATCAACTCAAATTCTTCCAGCAACGGTATTTCATCTAGCTCAGATTCTACATGAGAAAAGCAGGTGCGTCAAGCAGAGCATCATGGCTAGGGGGCGGCCAGAGACCACTGGATCGCGGGGTTGGACTCCCGAAGGCTGCGGAATCCGAGCCCTGGGAACCTGATGAACTCGGTAGGTCCAGGAGGGGATGGCGTGGGAAGTTCATGGTTCCACCTGTGTGTGACCGCTGCCCTTGCGGGGGTGGGGGTGGGGGGTCGTTTGTCTTTTTTTTTTTTCTTTTTTTTCTTTTTTTTTTTTTTTTTGCCACACATAGAGACAAGCAGAGCTGTGTTTCTGGAATGCATGAAGTCCCAATGGGGTTATTTTACAGAGGACACATGTCACAGATTGGGCCGTTTCTCCCTTGAGTCCATGTGAAGAAACTAAAAAGAAGAGGTGCTGCGGCTCTCCAAACTCTGCTCCCACAGTGTTCCTTTCTAGGGGTGGGATTCTCAGTCAGGTCTGGAAGCCATTGCTGGCCGTGGGTTACTTAGCTTCATTCACTCCGGCCATCACGAGGCTGCGTTAAAGCTTCCAGATGCAGAGTGGAGGGCTTAGTAAAGTCCGGGCCACTGCTCTGGGTGGGTTGAAGATTTTGTTTCTGTATCTTGTGGTCTAGGAGTTCATGTGAAGCCTTAAAATGCTAACTGCTCTGATAGAGGGGGTCGGATTAGCGAAGCTCGCAAACAGGCATGCAGCTGAATTTCACTCACGCCCGAATAACTCTTGGGGTCCTATGTGGCACATGGAGCCCTGGACAGGGTTTTTGAGATCTCAGATCCTGATCTCTGCCTTTCCACCCTGACTAGTGGGGGGTATCTGAGGGTCTGACCACTTCACATACCTACCTCATTTGTTTCAGTCAGCACAACTCTGCCAGCAGTGTATGGAGGAGCACAGACATTGGTCAAGCTGACTTTAGGGCACATTGAGGGAGAAATCAGGACTGTGTGGGGGCTGTAAATGCCCTTCTGATGGAAACTGATGCCGGCTGTCAGCAGCGAGGTGGGTTATGGTTCTTTAGTGTATGAAGGAAAGTGCTTCATTTTTCAGATGGAGTGTTTTATGCCTCTAACAGAGATGGCAGCCCAGAGCCGATTCACTAATATGGATACACTGAGATTGCCAGCATTATTAAAAAATATGCATTACATAATACGTATTTTTGGACT
The DNA here is from genome assembly GCA_026225945.1 of Cricetomys ansorgei. Lineage (NCBI taxonomy): Eukaryota > Metazoa > Chordata > Mammalia > Rodentia > Nesomyidae > Cricetomys > Cricetomys ansorgei. The sequence continues at coordinate 7,753,989 of JAMJFZ010001249.1, read as the reverse complement.
AGGATTCTGCATTAGCAATGCTCTTTCTTTGCAAGATGCATTTTAATCAGCCAACGGACATTTAACAAAACACTGCATTTTCAAGCCCCAGCTATATGTATGGTTACAAATTCATTTCAGCATGTGTTCAGCCTGGGCTTCAGGAGGAGCAGGGCCGTGCTGGAAGACAGTTCCATCTTGCACTTAGTGTGGAGGTCGAGCAAATGGATTTGCACAGAAAATGCTCTTTAAAATGCATTACGTGCAGGACTTTAAAAAGTGCTTGCTGCAGAGTGAATTTCAAAAGGAACCAAGTGGGTGATGAACGACCTCAGTTGTTACCAGACTAAGGAACAAGGGGCTCTCTCTGTGTCTGCCGGCAAATAAAAGTGTGACCATATATTACCTTTGGGCTCTGCCAGAGGGAGGCTCCTAACCAGTTGGCAGGAAGGCAGTGTCCAGCTCATTGCAGTGTCACACAGTAGGGTTTTTATTTGGATGCATCATGAGAAGATTGCCTTGAGTTCCTTAAAGGGCTGTCCTGTGGAAGGGGCTTTGTGAGTTACTTCGCATAGCTACAGAGGGCAAAATCAGAACCTGTGAGTGTTGTTTACAGATAGGCTTCAGCCCAAGGAGGAATATTCTAGCAATTAGGGCTCTGAAGTGGAATGGGCTTTTCATCAGAAACTGTGCTAGGTCAAAGGACAGATGACTACACATTGGTGATGTCTCTGTGGTCATGAACCAGCTAGAGCTAGAGCTGAAGGTCGGCTTCAGCACTCTTTAGATGTCCGCCCGACCGCACCTCGGGGTTGGGGGCTTCCAAGCCTTCTACTCTGCTTCTGTTTCAGAAGACTTTGAAGGTACCTGCCACTCAGGGACAGGAAAGGATGTCTGAGACAGCGCAGGTAGGCACAGATGGACCAGTGGGCTGTCCTGGAACTCCTGTAAGCCAGCAGGGCTCTAAGGTTCCTCGCTCTACAACACTCACTTTCTGGAGCAAAGACATTAGTCAGGTCCATCTATTAATTACATTGGCCTTCTCTGTCTCCCCTCCTGGAGCTGTCTCGGAAATTACAAATGAAATTGGCTATTTAGCAATCACGAATTGAGTCACTTCTATGACCAAGGCACTATTCCTGGCATTGTGGGGAGATCGAAGTAAATGAGGATGAACAGTTCCTGCCATCCAGCAGGACACACACCCGGGTGAGAAACCCCAGTATTAGCAGATGAGGCTGTGGACTGGGGTGGGAATCGCAAGTAGAGTTCTTCCGGTTTCTGAGGCCAGCGCTGATTGTTGGTCTCCATGTGTCTTAAAACCTAGTCCAACTTTGAGATTTTCTCTTGGATATTTTTTTTTTCAAACTCATGAGAGGGTTGCTTCCATTCTACCTGTTCCATGTGCAAAGCAATGTGCTGGCCGCTCTGGGCAACAGATGAATCCCATGAGTCTGTAGAAGGCTGCGGGCTGCTCTCAGAGGTCCTGTGGACACCAGCACATCTTCCAAGATGAGACTTTAGATAAAGGCTGGGTTCTGCTCTGCTAGAAAGTGGGCATGATCCCTCTTGAACATGTTTTTTGGACAATCATTGGAAAGCACCATTTTTAGAGATGGAGAGCTTTCCAGACTTTCCTTTGGAGAGAAGTGAATTGAGGGACTTTGAAGTGCTCCCCACCCCTCACTGTGGCAATCAGCCAGAAAGGCTCAACCCCACTGGGAATCTGGCATGGCCCCTCCCTCCCGTTCTCCGAGGGGACTGGGCACAATGCGGGAACATTTGGTTCATCTCTCCAGGGTGCAGTTTTGCTGTTACTCAGACTGCACTGATCTCAGTTGGCTCTCACCAGTAGAAATGGTGAAAACGCCAAGCTCCTGATTTTGTGATTTAAGGGGAAAGGCCAGCTAGAGCTAAAAGCAAACAATAGGGAAACAACATCTCTAAGATGTGTCAGGGTTCTGTCTTGACCGTCGGGTTTATCCGTGCTGCTCTTGTTGGGAAAGAGGTGGCATCATAGCTGAACCCATCAACCCTGAGGAGTCTCAAGAGTTGCCTTCTCCTGCCCTCCTCTCTGCAGATGAACACACACGCCCACCACCTAGTTCCTTCTGTCTTTCCCTCTTCCATGGAGGGAGTTATTTCTAGACTGAGGCTAGAGAAGTGTCTGGTAACTCTGTCCCTCACAGGAAAGGGTGCCTTGTTGTGTTTGGGCCCTGAAGCTCGGCCTTTCTGGACCCCATGTATCAGCCCTGGACCCTGAGCCTTGTTTTACACTGTAGAGTTCAGGATTGGCTTTGCCCGTTTCCCAGCCTGGATTTAGAGTCAGCTCCTCCTTCCTCTCCTGTGGCTAGTTGAGACATCAGTGTGTGAAGATGTCACTAGCCCAGTGATTCTGGTCTTGGATGTCTTCTGCCCCAGCTTCTGCTTGGAACTGGTGTCTGTGGGTGGAAACACTGTTGGTTGCTAGGGACCTGGCTGTCCAGAAGGTTCTCGATTCCCAGCTCTGCCTTTGTCCAACTTTCCTGAGCCTCTCAATCACAGCTTCCCCCCCCTCCCTCCACCCCAGCCACCAGCAGGAACAGAGCCTCAAAGTTGTTTTCATCTCGCCTGAGGTTCTGACTCACCCTTCAGACCTGGAGGAGGGAGGGAGGGGGGGGAGGGAGGGAATGAGCAAGCGAGCTGAGCCCCGAGGGGAGAAGCCCTTAGTGGTGGCCTGGTTCAGGCTCAGCTCATAGAATCCTTTCAGCCTGAGCTCTTCAAACTATGATTAGACCAATTTTACATGTCTAGTCACTGAGGCCGCAGTAGATTGGGACTCTTTCTCTATGTGCAAAGTGAAGTGGAGAATTGAGGCAATTATCTTCAAGCAAATGAGTCTGGGCTCTGTAATCAGCCCATCCTGATAACTGGGCAAAATCAGCCTCATGCACAGAGCTTTGCTTTGAGTTAAAGAGGATTCTGAGGTATTTGTTTATTATTTTTCACTTGGCGTTGTTTTTCAAAGGTAGTCTGGTGGACATCCGTGGTGCCCTATGCAGTGATTAGGCTGTGTTCCCTCCTCCAGCCCGTTCCCAGAAGCTGCTCAGGTGTGCAGATAAATGTGTAATCAATCCCTTTAACCTGCTCCATCCATCTTCCGATTACCTATCTCCCGGCAACACTCTTGAGATGTTGAGCTCGGTGACTGACCTGCATCGTTAAGGTGACATGATTCCTACTGGAATCCATGAAGACTTTGCATACACACGGTGGGATTAGAGGATTCAAGTAGGTCTCAAATCCAGACACGAAGACAGTGGTCTAGCCCTCCATATTGTGATTATTCTTTGATTAACTGTGGGCCTGCCTGTGTCGGCCATGTTTTTCCTCCTGGCCCATCCATCATCCTTGATGGAAGGGGGAGAGCCGGAGGCCTGTGTGGGTAGGAGCCAGATGGAAACTTCAGTCACGTAATGTATGCATCCTCAGGGAGCCACTTTCCCCTGGGAAGGCCTGTGGTTCCTACTGGGTGCCCACCTAACGGAGGTGTGACAGAGTAGGCGGAAGACGACTGCACAGCCTCCCTCGCGAACACTATGCATAATTAGAGAACAATATGTGTTTAATTAGCTGCCTCTGTATGCTTTCTGAATGCAAGTGCTCTGGGAGCGGAGGGCTTGAGATGGACCTTGGAAAACTGGAATTAGGAGAGGCTCCCCACACCCTAGGATTTTCTGGTCTGTTATTAAACAAGGAAGCAAGGAGAAAGGCAACCTTGCCATCCGTGCTGGGGCTCGCAGGGTTTTGAGAGGCGCTTCTGCCCCACGAATGTTGCTGCACTTTCTCCTTGTGCTCTGGTTCGTTCCTGTTGCCTTTGTTAAATTGTGCGGCTTCCCGAAGCTGGTTTACAGCCTGGCAGTCGGGTTATGCTGAGTTCTAAGACCTGCCGGAGCCTGCGCGCCCGCCAGCGCTGTCCCCTCGCTCTCTGACAGTTTTGCCCATTTGTTCTCTTATACAAATTTAAAAAACATTTCTATCAAGTCCTGTGATGACCTTGGTGATATTTTGCCTGGAACTGCATTCAGTCTATGAATTGAACAGGCAAGTGCTGTGGTCTCTTCTGCGTTTAGTTTAGGCCTGGAGTCTGCTCTCTTCATTTATTCAAGTCTTCCCACATTAAAGGCTTGTATTTTGTTTATACAATTTGAATGTAAAACGTGGCATTTGATGTTTTAAGAGATGGCGCACATAGGTTTCTCAGGCATTTAATACTTCTGTCGCTCTGTGAATGGGCTGTCTGTTTTTCATTAGGTTTTCAGGCTGTTTATAACGTGTTTATGGGATGATATTGATTTCTGTACGTTTTCCTCATTCTGCTGCTTCTAGAAGTGGCTGGTTGATGGGGCCCCCGGTGCGTGCTCATCTGACTTCTAGAGCAGCAGTGGAGGGCTCAGCTCCTCTGCAGACTGCCCGGCTCTGGTCTGCAGGGCTGAGAGGGCAGTGCATGAAGCTCTCACCAGCAAAGCTGATTTAGGGCAGGTGCTCTAATCCTGACAGGCTGCCTGAGCCTCCCACCCTCTCAGGTTTTTTTGTTTTTGTTGTTGTCTTTAGAAAGACAGAAGCTGATAATTAGAAGTTTTATATGGGGTTGTGCTTGTTTTGCCTTAAGTTTTTAAGTATTTTAAAAATAAATAGGAAATGTTTTTAAAAATTGAATTGAATTCTACTGCTCCCCAGATAATTCAAACTAGAGCCAGTGTTTATTGGGACACAAGATGAGCCTTAAAAACAAAAACCTCTTTTTTTTAAGTGCCAAATCAGAGGCGCACAATGGCAGCCCCTTTAAGAGACTTTCAGCTCTGAGGTCAGCAAGGGGTCTGGATCCCAGGACCCACGGGGTGAAAGAAAGAGCTGGCCTCCCTCGAGCTGTCCTCTACCTCCATAGCTATACGTGAGCCTGTGCGCGCGCGCGCGCATTAAACGCTTTAAAAACTTGCAAAATTCTAAATAAACAGCGCAGTGATGCGCCACAGGGCCTCAGCCTAACACGAACAGAGGGCAGAGAATAAGCACGGGCTCAGGGAAACAGCTGGTTCCTTGAAAAGATAAGTAAGGTTGTCAAGCCTTTCACCAGACTAACCGAAAGGAAGATGGAGGACCAGCCAGCAGAACTGACACGGAAGTGGGCACATTGTAGCAGAGGCGGAGGAAGGCAGCAGGTCTCGGACGGGCCTGAAGCACAGAAATTCCACTGAAATAGAAAATCTCAAGAAATTGATTTTGAATTTTATTTTTGAATTTTTAGTGCATGTGACTGACTAATATTAAATCCAGTCAAGATAAATAATTTAAACAGCTCTGTGGCAAGCAGTGATGTTGGTGCAGTAATCTCTTGACTTTTAAAAAATAGTCCAGGCTGAGAGGGATTTTTACCAGCCCTTCAAACAAGAAGTCAGACCAATACTTCTCAAATTCCTCCGTAATACAGGGAAGGAAGGAACATTACCAAATTCTTAAGAAACCAGTACTCTGCAGATAAGCAAACTGGATACTCACATGCACACAAATTATAGGCCAGTTTTACACACGTGTGAAAATGCCCAACAAAATACTTGTCGGGCCAGGGTCAATGCGAAGCTCAGCAGAGAAGCCCGCTGTCAAGTTGTTCTTTGATCGTTCCCGCCACGCGCCATGGCACAGGCATACCCCACACAGCAACACAGAAAGAAATCTTTGAGAATTGCAAACCAAATTGAAGAATATATCAAAAAGATACCACAGTCATATAGGCTCTGTTCCAGAGAAACAGATAGTTACACATGGACAAATCTATAAATGTCATACATCGTATAAATGAACGGAAATCACAGGGTCATTCAAAAGATCCAGAAAAGGTGATTTACAAACTCCAAAATCCCTTTATAATAAAAGTTCTGAAGAAACTTGGAATATGAGCCTTGCTTAATGGACTAAATGCCACATATGACAGACATACAGCCAATTATACTAAGTGGGTGAAACCCCAGCCTTGCTAATACGAGCCAGCACCAGTCAGGGTGCCTACTGTTTCTGCTCCTTTCCGGTGCGTGAAGTCTTAACTAGAACAATGAGGCCAAAGCAACAAGCAAGCATCGCTCATGGGAAGGAAGAAGTCAAAGTGTTATTTGCAGATGATATGATTCCGTACATAAGACCTTAAAAACCCCACCAGAAAATTCTCAGAGCGATCAACGCTTTCAGCAAGTGGCAAGACACAAAATCAATACAAAACTATATCGTCTTGTGTTCCCGTAAACACTGGGGGAGAAATCAGACAAACGAGTCTATTCAGATTTCCTCAAAAATACCTCGTAATGGGCTTTTTTTTTTTTTTTTTTTTAAGGAATTTTTTTTCTTTCTTAGCACCACTTTGAAATTTTATCATCGTCTGAAATCTCAAAACTGAGGAACTTCTAGCTGAGTGCCCTCTAGGGCTTTAGAGTTCAGATCTTTGTTAAATTTAAGCTTCTTTTACTCTAAAATTATTTTTATTTTCTTGTGAATTGTTCTAGTCAACATTTAGTTAGGCTGCTGTTTTCATCTGAGCCTGTTAGGTGGCTGGTGTGGTGGGAACCATGGGAATGGTGGTGCCGGTGGGGAAGGAAAGAAGAGGAGAGGAAAGCAGTTCAAGTCATTGAAGGCAGAAAACCTAGAAGTCAGTGGCGCAGTCGGAGTGTGTCTGTGTGAGATACAACTCTAATTTTCTCCTAGTGAGTTTTGTTTTGTTTGTTTCTGAGACAGCACTCAGGCTGTAGGTGCAGAGGACTCACAGGGTTGGGTAAGCTAAAGCAGACACCGGCTCTCCATTCCGCACCCAGTGGGCATCGCACTGCAGAGGGGCTTACTGCAAGGAGCTGTGCAGCCCTGGAGAAGGGGCTGTGTTTTATTTTCAGAGCAACAGCCCAAGAAGCTGCCCTACACTTGGACATGTCAAGGGATGCTTTCCGGAGAACGAATCCTTGCACGCTTGAGGTGAGACTGAAGGTTGTTGGGGGGCGGGGAGGGCTAGTCCCAGCAAGGGGCCCTCAGAGGAACGTTGTCATTTGAGATGGAGGGGCAGTCAGCAGAGCTGTAGGACAGGGTGAGTCTGGGAAGGAGGGCAGTGTGGAATGGTCTTCAGTGGTGGGAAGCGCCTATCCTGATGGCCAGGAGGTGTCTAGTCAAGTTGTCAAAGCTCTATCTGGCCAGGGTTGGGAGGAGTTAGTGGTAGCTAGGCCTAGCCAGGAGAGTTGGCTCTAGACGCGTGTAAACGGGGGGCAGTAAGAGTGCCTTCAAGGACTGGCTAGATAAGCCACGGGCTTGGCCACAACGTGACTGTATGCCCTTCACTGAGCAAGAGAAGTGGGGACCCGGCTAAGTGTGTGATGGCAGGTCACCCCAGGCTCCCCACCGCTGAGTGTTAGCCTGTAGGGCCCCACAGGAAGAGATGTCAGATGCAGAGATGCCCAGATCTGGTCCTCGGTAGAGACACTGTTGAAGCAGAAAGCTAGGGCCGGGTGCTCCTCATTGTATCAAGCTGGACTTGCGCAGGAGTTCTGGAGCTGAAGGGGCCAGGGAGATCAAGTCTCAGCCCCCTCCCCTTACAAGTAAGAACAGAGGCTGGGGTGGGGGGTGTGTCTGGTAAAACCAGCCAGTAGGCTCAGCCTTCCTGGTCGGCTCTGTCTCAGGTTTTCATACACCAAATGAGGAGCGAGAGGAGGAAGGCGAGCCCAGGGCTCCGGTGCCAGCCCTCTTGATATCAGATCTATTTTTTGTCCGCAACCAAATGGGCAGTTGACAGTTTGACATTCCTTACTTGGTCACTTGAGAACTCACATTCCACTGGCTCCTTACTGGAGAGAACAGGAGCTGGAAGTACCCTGGAGGCTAGAAATAGAACTATACCATGGCCTGAGCAGTCGGCCACACAGCCGTAAGGACCTGACCAAGGTGAACACTAATGTAGTTTGACGTACTTTTTCTGCTGATTATTCAAAAATCTGTCCAGCTCCACAGTGCCAGGTATTACTTAAACCTGGCCCCAACAGTAGAGTCGAAGTACAGGAAAAGCAAACCTTTTTTTTCAAGATGTTTCAAGATGGCAGGCCAGAATGTGGCTGTCTAAATGGCATGTCCTATCTAATAACCCCACAGCGCCACAGTACTCCGTGCGGGAGGGACTGCAATGTGACCTCTTCAGCCCATCAGAAAGGAGTTGAAAGTCAGCAACCTCTACTTCAGAGCTGTGAAGGGAGAAGGAAGGAGGTCCTAGGGGCAGGGGGGAGTGGTGGGTGTGTTCTAGGGGGGAAGTGAGTGGCAGGTATGCTCCAGATTGTGGCTTGCAAGCCTTGGTGGTGACCCCTGGAGAACCCTTCTCTCAGATCATAGGCGTGCACCCCTCCTGTGCTAATCCTGGATCAGGACGGTTGACCTGGGAATGCTCTCCAGCTTAGAAGTCAAGGCCCTTGTTCCCAACCCTGCCTACTGCCCCTCCCTAGCCGTGTTGAAGTCACAGTGTGAATGGGACTACCTTTAATGCCGTATGATGCCAGGGTAGGGTATACGGTGGTAATTACTAAGTTACCCTTGACGCAGTTAACAGAGTAGCTTCTCTCTCTCTCACAGTTTCTTTAGTTTTAGCCTTTGGGATTTTCGTTTGTTTTGCTTTGTTTGTAGCATTCTTTGTTTGGAGGGGGTGTGCACATAGACAGTTTGTGGGTTCTGGGAATGGCGCTCAGGCTGTGGGGCTGAGTAACAAGCACCCACACTGGCTGAGCCATCTCGCCAGCTCTTCCACAGCTTTGAGAGCAGCCTTCAGCGTGTGATGAGGTTAGAGTCTACACTGGGGAGTTGGAGGAGGATTCTGGTTCCAAGAAGTTGAATTGCAACCAGGATAAATGACTTGGGCCTGTTTTCTTTCCTTGACATTTGGCTCCTAATGACACATAAACAGAAGTCATCTTGAGGGACTCACTGTACATGTTTACACTGCAGACAAAGCAACCTTATCATAAAGAGCTCGCCCTGTGCCCTTGGGCTCCAGAGAGCTAGTTAGTTCCCAGACCGCTTGCTATGGGCCAGGGCCAGCTCTGCTTCCTACCAGAGTCTTGGCCTCATAGGATTGCCCCTGGCATCGGCCCTCAAGCTCCTTCAGGTTTTCAGGGATTTGAATAGAAGGGGGTGGTCTTCTTTGTGCTGTCTGTCTGAGGGACCGAGAAGGTCTTTACCTTTAACACTGCTTCATCTTGTAGCCCAGGACTCATTCCATAGAGAGCTCAACTGTGTATGCAAATGAACCAGAGCCATTCACCACAAGCAGGAAGTACAGCTGACTGGACCTAGTCACCAGGTCACAGGGGCTCATGATAGTATTTTTAAATACTAGATTTTAGTTCCCCCCTCCCAACCCCTAGTGCTAGTTTAAAACTTTAAAAGCCTGTGTCCAACCTGTCTTCACAGGTCTGGAGTAGTTGGGACCACCCTGGGTTGTCTGGGGACGTGACATGCTCCATGCTCAGGTGGGCAGGTTTCCTTCCACAAATCAAGGGGCGGGGTGGGGGGTCTCTGCACATGAGTCTGACTTTCCTAGTAGTTCTAGAATCCCATTCATGTACACATTCTTAAGCTTGTTGAGGAAGTTTTTAGATACACCCAAGGAGAGGCGAGGTTGGCAAGCCCAGGGTGTGGCTGTGTGGCACCCATGTCCATCTCTGCTCCCTGCTATCCTGTTCTCTCTTGGCAGTCTTGGACAGCGTGACGTTCCCTGTTCTCGGTCTAAGGTCACTGCCCCTTTGCAGGTCACCCTTTCTTGGTTCTTTTGCCCCGTAGACAGCAGGTAGGGAACATTCAAGCAGCTTCTCCCTGCTCCTTGTGCCGTGTGCCTTTCACTGGGGACGGTACTGCCTTGGGCCTCCATGTAGTTGTGAGCCCCAGGAGTTCTCTACAGGTACCCCTTGAATTTGGAGCCCTTTGAGAGGCCTCCAAATTGGTCTTTGGCAATTTCTGCTTTTGCCGAGATCAAGTGAACCCCTCTTCAGTAGCAGGCTCCCAGGCAGATTCAGCCATGCCCTTTTTGGAAGAATGCATAGTGGAGACATTTGGAGTCCACGTTATGACAGTTGTCACCATCTGTGTGGAAAGATTTCGTCCCTGTCAGCTGCTAGGCCTCGTTGTATTATATTAATAGCAAGGCCATGGGGCCCACTGGGGTTGGGAGCCAAGGAGAAGGGACAGCTGTGGCGGACATCACACCATGCTCCGGGCATGTGCTCCTGTGTCACAGGCACGCAGATGGCCCGCACCTTGTCCTGCCGCTCAAAACGCCCCCAATACCCTGCCTGGCTTCTCCTTATAGGGGCAGGAATGGGCTTGTGTGGGCCATCCATGGGATGAAGGAGCCAAATTAAGACCAGCCAGCGAGTATGCTGGGAGCCAAGTGAGGCAGCACCCCAACAACTGCGAGTGTCGGGTCCTATGTGTCAAGGGTAGGCAGGTGGTTTTAAATGTCACGGGACAAATGGCAGCTCAATCAGCAGCAGGGTGGAGGGATGGGGTTTGCAGAACACCGTCGCTATGCCTAGATATGGTCAAGAGAAGTGGGCAGGATTAGGGACTGGGCAATGTCCGCCTGAGAAGAGGGGCCTCGTGAATACTGAGTAAGCGGAGGCACCGGGGCCGATGAGGAATTGGGGCTGGGGGCTCAGGGACGGGCTGGAGGGGGAGAGCAGAGTAAGCCCCAGTTCACAGGGACAGCGTGAGGAGAGGGCCTGTAGGTCTGACCTGATGTCAGAGAGACAGACGAGTGCCAGACTCAGTTCCTCTCCTGGGCCTCTGGGCAAGATGCTGTGTGGGTCCACAGTGAGGTGGGCCAAGCCCTGGGCCTCGGAAAGGAGAACCCAACAGCAGCCCTGGTGATAAACAGCGAAGTGTATTTTGAATACCCACCGTTGTAAAATAGAGCTGCAAACTGCCCCAGTCCCATCTAGATACATTTTATTAGCCACGCATATTTTTTCTTCCTTCCTCTCATTGAACCAGCTCATTCACTAGTGTTTAGATACTAGGTTTTACCAAAATCCTCAGTTATTTAACTTATGACACACATGGAGGAACTCTGGTCTCCTGGGTCCACCACCCACCTTCTACAGATGGCCGTGTGCGAGGGGCAGCCGCCCCCTGTCGGTCAGCAGTGAACTCACTGTGCGCCTGCCGCCGCCCAGCCCTGTCGCTCATCTTGAAGAGGGAGCCCTTTTATGGGCACTGCCCTTTGCCGTTTTTGAAGTGCAGTGCAGCTGCTCTTGTCCCGGAGATGCAGGGTCACCAGAGCTAGGCGGGGCCCGCAGCTGAGTCGTTCGCTGGCTGGGTCCTTCTTGACTTTGCTATGACATTGGTCTAGGAGACCCAGGCTTGTTTTGAACACAGGCTGGGTCTGCAGAAGAGAAGGCCAGGGGAGTGAGCGGTGCTCTTCTGTAGGGCCTGGGTTGGGCTTGATGTGCCAGCATGGCTGCCCATTTCCCTCTTTGTAGCCCCTTAGTAACCTGGCCTGCACCACAGTTAGGCAGTTACCATGGCAACGTAACATCTGTACTGTCTGTCCCTGGGCCTCCCTCCACTCCAACTGGGTGGGGCCTGACCTGGCGTAGAAAGCACAGAAGTCTCCAAGAAGATCCTGGAATCGGGTTTGTGTGCCTCTGAACACAAGCGCAGACAGGGAAGGCGGCCCCTGAGTTCATCTAAATTCTCAACCCTCCTGCGTTTCCTGGGTTTCCTTGACTACACAAGCTCACTCTTGCTTCTTGGAAGAAATGGTGGTGGGGTGAGGAGGAGGCTTGGGTGGTCCCTGTCTCCTAAAGCCTGAGGCCTCCGGCCTCCGTGTCACCTGCTCTCCACACCGTGCTCAGCCTTAGTGATTCAGAAGCCCTCGTTCTTATTGACCTGTTTATGGTGTCTGCAGTGTGGAGTCCTAGGCCTTGGGGGACTATATGTTCATTTAATTCACTTAATTTTCATGGCAACTTAGAGAAATTTAACTACAAGAGAGGTCCTGACTTGCCCAGGGCCACACAGCTGGAAAGTGGTGGAGCCTAGCTTCTACTTAGGAAGTCAGTTGACTTCCAGAGCCCATTTTCCAAACGCTACCGTCTGCTACTGGTTGGAAACTGAGGGCCTCTGTGGAGCGTCCAAGATGGTGCTTACTCTGAGGAGAGGTTCGGGCCAGAAGGAGCCTGCCCTGTAGCAGACCTGGGGCCCGCTGAGCTGCGAGGCAGAAACCACTGGTGGGGAGGCCGTAGGTTTGGGGCAAGCTGGCCGGGAGCTGTAAGGAAACATGCAGAGGCAGGTAGCCCCACTACACAGTTAAGCACTCATGGCTGAGTATAAGTTGGCCTCTGAGAGCTCATTTAGTTCAGGCGAGGCCTGGTGGCCTCCTGGTGGCCATGATACATGCCAGAGGCAAGTGATACTTTTTTCTTATTCACAGGTATGTGAGCAGAAGCCTAAGGTTAGCTTGGAACTAGTGGAGGTCTGAACCACCCCAGACTGAGGATTTGGGGGAATGTTCACTGGTTAAGTCCTGGAGAAGCTTTCTCTGGGTCTCTCTGACAGTGTAAAGAAAGGAGACCCTTGTACGTGTGGAATCCTGAGCTCTTTGGGGCTCAGCCTATACCCAGAGCTGGGTCACTGTGACCTGCGAACAGCGCAGACCCTAGGGAGAGGCAGCTTCGGACAGCCACCCCACGTGACAGGAAGATTCCGGGATACCCTTGTTCTTGTTCTGCAGATCAGCTGGATCTCCATGGCTTGTCCTCTTTTCTGCTCAACCAAAGGGCTTCAGAAAAGGCTTCTACCTCTAGACTTGCTTTCTTGTCTTCTGCTTCCCTGGCTAACGGCCCTGAAGAAGTAGGCTCTGGGAAGATGATTTGTCTAGGGCCATGTGCAAAGGCCTTGGAAGATGCTACCCAAGCCAGTAGTGACCTGTGTGTCAAACCATGGTCTTGTCCTCACGTGCTCAGACAGTGGCCCAGAGATTGCCCATAAACATGTCTTCTGAAGGCTGTTTGGCCACTAGGACAGAGACATTACATTGAAGAGCTTTCTAACTGTGACCTTAGGAGCGTGTGTGTGTGTGTGTGTGTGTGTGTGTGTGTGTGTGTGTGTGTCATTCATGTTGTTAACATTCCCCACTCGTTTTTCTCTCTGTCCAAGCTACCTTTGAAGCTTTGCATGGCAGGTGCGATGTGGGCCTCCCCGACAGCCCTTCCTGATTGGACACCTGCACTGCTTCTATTCTACTTGGGAGCACAACTTCAGTCCTGAAGGAAAGGTTTGCTAAGCAGGAGGGCTTGGGGGAGTTCTGTCTCCCGAGGTAAGAATTGATTTTCACCTTTCGAGGACCCAGTACCCATGAGGCCATTGAGCCAGGAGGTGGGTCTTGCTGAACTAGGCCCAGCGAGGTGGCTCCTTCTCAGAGCCTTGGAATCCACGGGGCTTCTTGGAGATGGTGTGATTAATTCATAGTGGCGATGCAACCACCCAAAGCCTCCCAGAACAAGAGGGTTTTCTGTACCAGATACTGGCCGCACTGTAGCCTACTTCGTGCTACTGCATGTGAGTGAGCCATTGGCTACAGTGGCCAGAGGCTCTCCTGCCACCACACAGAGAGTGGGCCTCAGAGCACCTGCTACCCTAGTGACCTTCCTGAGTGCCGAGGCCAGCTAAGGTAGGCGGGAAAGCCCCTGCCACGCTGAAAGCAGCTCTTGGGCTCAGCCAGAGATACCAACGTGGTAGAAGAGGCCTAGGCCTTCGGCAGAGGAGGGCTGTTCTTCCCTTGGGTTTATGACTGGGAGGAACTAGCCTTCTCTCTGCTTAGGAGTGGGCCAACAGCTTCCTTTGCACAGAGCCAGCATGGACCCCAGCAGCATGTTCCTGGTTGACACACATAGGACCCCAACTCGTAGTTCCCTTCCCCCATCAAGGCAGCTGCTAGAGATACAAGGTGCAGACATGGTTGTGTCTGGAGGCCCTGGAGACCTGAGGGTCTTGTCTCTTCCCTGAGCCTGCTACTCAGGCTGCCACACTCCCATGTCAAAGCAGTGTCTTCTAGCTAGGTGGGCTGGAAGAGCTGAACAGGTTATCCACAGACTGATGTGTATGGCCAAGGTCCTGGGTTACTGATCATTTGAGACCTTGTACAGAAAGACACCTTAAGGTCTTAGAGTTGGGGAGACAGAATCAGGACTGGGAAGGCCCAAAGGAGGATCTCATCCCTGTGCAAACAGAACAACCTCATGTGGAAGATAACAAAGAAGGACCTTTCTGGAGGGCCCCCCCTCAATCCTGTTGTGCTCGCTTCAGAGGGTTGGGTGGAGGCTCTCCTGAAGGTGTCTGCAGAGCGTCACATCATAAGTAGGCCCTTGTGTCCTTGGCCTGGTCCCTTGGGGCAGCCTCTGCTAGAGGATCCTGCCCCTGTCAGGGTCCATGCTGTGGCTGGCCCCACCCTGTCTGCTCTGGACTCACAGTGATGCTGCCTGGGCTGGTACCACGTCGCATGGGGTCCTCTTGCCCTGCATCCTGTTCAGGAGGCCTCACCACCACGCCCCGTGTGCTGCCTAGCACCAGGCCTTCCTGGCTGTGGATGGCCTATTTTTCTCTTACTTTTATGTCTTTTTTTTTTTTTTTTCTTTTCCACAGGACTAGGACTGAACTCACATGAGCGTGTTCCACCACCGATCCACGCTGGCGGTCCCCTTTTATTTTATTTTGAGACAAGATCTCACTGAGTCACTCATACTGGCCTCAGACTTGTGCCTTAGACTCTTGAGTAGCCAGTTTTACAGGCATGAACCATTGTGCCCAGTCTGGGGGGTTTCTTAGTTAACCACCTCTGTAAGACTGAGCTCTGGGGACCAAACGCCCAGTTTCATGAGTTGTTAATGTCCTGCCTCTCCCATGTATAACACAATATCTCCCTAATAAATTTGTGTAGAAGGATTGATGGATGTCATTCTCATCTGTTCTCTCTGCACACTGTCCAGTGCTGCCTGGTGGGTCTATAAAGCAATTCTACTCATTTTGGAGTGGGGAGAGGGTGGTTGGAATCAGGAACTCCAGACAGTTCCTCAGTTTGCTCCTAGCACAGACTTTGTATGATCTTTGATCTTATTTCTTAATGTCTGTTTCCATTAATTAGGTTAGACTAAACTGCAATGGGGCAGGAACATTTTCCACTCACTTAGAATACAGTAAACCTTGAAAGGATGGATGGGTGGGTGGATGGATGGATGGATGGATGAGTACCTGAGTGGATGGGTAGGTGGATGGGTACCAGGGTGGGTGGATGGATGGATGGATGGATGGATGGATGGATGGATGGATGAGTACCTGGGTGGGTGGGTGGATGGATGGATGAGTACCTGGATGAATGGTAGATGGATGGATGAATGGATGGATGGGTGGATGAGTACCTGGGTGGATGGATGGATAAGTACCTGGGTGGGTAGATGGATGGATGGATGAGTACCTGGATGAATGGTGGATGGGGATGGGTGGGTGGGTGGGTGGGTGGGTGGATGAGTACCTGGATGAATGGTAGATGGATGAATGGGTGGATGGATGGGTGGATGAGTACCTGGGTGGGTAGATGGATGGATGGGTGGGTGGATGAGTACCTGGATGAATGGTGGATGGATGGATGGGTGGGTGGGTGGGTGGGTGGGTGGATGGGTGGATGCAAATACATACAGGTCAGGTTAAGTGTTACAGAGTGGGGTGGCTGTGAAGCCCACCCAGGGGCTTGCTTATCAGCTGTCTTGAGCAGAAGGCAGGGTAAGACCCTCAGCCCTTAGAGCACATGAATTCTCTTTCCTGTGGGAAGTCAGCATCCAGAACAGTGAGGAGTCCTGACAACCTGCTCCATGACCACAGGCCCTGTTCTCGGTTCTGCTGCTGCTGCTGCCACCCAGCACTCCTAAGCACTTAGCCTCCCTTCCTTGCTGATGTTACTGTCCCCACAGGGTGTGTTCCTGCTGGGGAGAGGATGGTTGGAATCAGAAACTCCAAAAATCACATGTGTCAAGAGACACTGGTGGGCTGGAGAGATGGCTCAACGGTTAAGAGCACTGGCTGCTCTTCCAGAGGACTCAGGTTCAATTCCCAGCACCCACATGGCAGCTCACAACTGTAACTTCTATTGCAGCAGATCTGACACCCTCATTGCAGACATACATGCAGAAAAACACCAATGCACATAATAGATACATAGAATTTAAAATAAACACTCAGAGAAAGTGGAGCTGGACATGGGGCAGCTGCCCCTGTCTGTGCATCCATGATCTCTCCCCCTGGCCACTGCTCACATAAGGCTGGGTTGGGATAGTGGGAGCCCTCTTGGGCACCACAGGTAGTGAGGCCACCTTGGCCTGTATTCACTGGTACCAGTAGCCACTAATGCCATCCAGTTGTGACAGCCAGGAACTTTATAGACCTTGTCCCAAATCACACTGGGACGAATGACTCCAGAGGGAGATCATGGAGTCTGTCAGCTGCACCAACTTTTACCCGACCTTACTAATTCAGTTCTAAGGGAACACTGAAATACATTTAACAACTGGACTGTTTCCTTAGCTCCACTTACCGTCCCACTGTCTGGATCTGTGACCCAGCAAGGGTCCTGGTGGTGAGGGTGTGTATCTTCATTCAGAGACAGATGCACAGAGAATAACTCGCTAGGTGTGTGCACATAGCCATAGCTCTGCCCCTTCTAGTGAACACGTAGCTCTCCGGGAACAATGACAGTACCTAGGCTTTGGTTAAAATGCCATTTACCAACTAGATGAGCCAGCCTCCCTTTTGTCAGGAAATGGCTGGCTCTCACTAAGACAGACTGCATGACCCTGGAGCATGGGTGAGCCTTTGTAGCACTCAGAGCGAGCCTGGACTGCCCTGAAAGCTGCAGAATCAAAGCTGGGCAGCTGGGCCAGCGTCGTCCAGGATTATAACCCAGCACTCGATGTCTGTGAAAGCTGCTGAGACAGCTCAGCAGGTAAAGGTGGTTGTGGCATCAGCCTGCCTGCCTGGGTTCCATCCTGAGAACCTACGGAAAAAGAACTAACTCCACAAAGTTGTGCTCTGACCTCTACATACACACACTAATAATGGTTTTAATTAAGCTAAAATATCCATGAGCCATTAAGGGACACGAATCATTGAACAGGTAAATAGGGAAATAGGTGGCTCGAAGTAATTCATGTTGGTGCCATTCACTCCAGACAGCAGTGGAATATGGGCAATGACACTGAGTTTCTGATGAAAGAGTAGAGGGCACTGAGCCCATGGAGGAGAAGCCAGGAAAGGCACCTCAGTGGACAGTGCAGACTCATTCCTGTGGATCCCTCGGGTATAGCATGCACCCTGGGTCAACCGAACATGAAAAGATGCTGCATCACCCCCAATCTGACCCAAAACCAAACGTCCAATGACCAGAATTGAAGAGCATCCTACAAGGGTCTCAAAACAGTCAATCCAAACTGAGGGACCCTGCAGACAGGACTAAACAGCCAAGTCGCAGAAAGAGAGTCTGGAGAGGACCGAGTGTTCCTTGAGGTTTGGATGGGAAGGGAAGGGTGAGCCAGTGGTGCACTGAGTGTCATCTTCCGGCTGAGCACCTAGCAAAACAGGCTGAGAGACAGGCCGGGGTGTGGGAACTCTGGGCCATCACGCCAACGTGTCTGCAAACCTGCAAGTTTGAAATCAGAATCGTTTACAACATAGGACTCCACGCGTGTAAAGCTACAGCCCAACCTCCTAGAGCTGAGTAGACAGGCCAGCCAATTAGATATCCCTTCCAGATGAGACGGATACCTTAGAAAATAATCGCCTGCTCCCCTCCCCAGGAGTGAGAACCCCCCCCCAGTAGGCCACGGTAAGAGTCAGATACAGAGAGAAAAGCCCCACTGAGCACAGGAACATCGAGGACGGAGCAGGGTGAGCAGCCGTTCTGCGACATCACATGCATGGTGCTGTCTGCACGGGCAGTAACATCTTCACATGCACACCCCTCTGATGGCGCCTTACTAGGCAACCGTGGTTCAAGGAAGAAGGAAGAATCTAAGGAAAAGCACCAAGGTCCAGGAATCACAGCGGACAGCGGGCGAGTCGGGAGGCTGTCCAGGGCTGGGCTCGGGCAGACTGGGGCCAGGAGGCTTCGTACATATGTATGGGATGTTGCAAGGCCTTGGTTGTCTCTTAACAGGAGAACCTGTAGGTCCAGAAGCCTCCTGGTCAGCCGGGGGCCGTCCTGCAGAGTCATCCCATCCGAAGGCCATGGTCTGAGCCTGGCCGTTGGCAGCACTTTCTACAAGTTGAAGGAAACCTAGAGCACTCGGCAGAAGGAGCTCAGGGGAGGCCCTGTTTCCCCGAAATACCTCCCCACACTCCCCCGGGAATTTTCACTTTCTCGAGAAAGGCAGGATGTTCTTGTAATCTGAGGTGACTCTGGGCTGATGCCACCCTCGGAGAGAGCAAATGTACAGAGTACCAGGCGCTGGCGTCCGCCTACAGATGGGGCCCTCTGTGGCCTGTGCCTTCACACCTCGGGCACATCTGTGCCCACAGGTCAGCCACGGGGGAAGAGGCCTCCGCCTGCTGCCAGGGACCACGGGGTGCGAGGCAGGGAGAGGATGGGAGTGAGGTAACCTCTTAAGGACAGGGTCTTGAGAAGGCTGGAGGAGGGGGAGAGAAGCCAGGGCCACAGTGACAACCCTATTCCCCTGTGGTGAGTCACTCTCTACTCTGTTAGGGCAAACAGCCCACAGGACATATGTCAGCCATTGCCAGGAGGTCCTGCTCTGAGCCCCCAAGGTATAGCAAGAACAAGGTAGACATGAGCCTGTTGTTGCGGAGTTTGTACACTGAGAGTCTCAGCGGAGCCACAGAGGGGCTTCTTAGGGCAAGTGCCATGTCAGTAAGGGGGCAAGAAGTAGAAGACCTTGACCCCACAGGGCTTTGGATTTGTACCCCCCAGGCTTGGATTTTTCACCAGGGATGAGGGTGAGCATGGCATGTTTCTTAGAGTCAAGGGACATGACTCAGTCTGCAATCTGGAAAATTCTTTGTAGACTGCTAATTGAAGGCAAAGAAGAAGCCAGGAGACTCTGCAGGGGCTGGGGGGATTGTCCTGGAGAGGTGGCAATGCTTCAGCCAAGGAGGAGATGTCAGGAGCGAGAAGAATGAGTCCAGCAGCTTTGATGGCTGAACCCTTGTGGCTGAAGCTGTGGAGGCATGGGGGGGGGGCGGGGAGTGGGTGTAGTGTTCCGGTTGTGATGTGCCCTTCCTTTGCTAAGTCTTCTCTTAAGATAGAGACCCCTCCAAGGTACCGTGAAGGATGGATGTCCTGCAGCCACCAAGAAGGGTTCAGGTCCCAGCATCCCTGACCTGGAGAGCAGTCTGCCGCCCTCAGGTCCTCAGCTGTCGTCCCCACCTGCAGCAGCCCAATGCCCTTTCCACATGAGTGGTTCACTAGAACAAATGCTCATTTGATTTTTACTGTAAATTACCTCTCACATAATTTCTCCATTATGGCCAAGGATGTTCCTTGGGAAGGGCCATGGAGCCGTGGTCACTGGAGCAGGGGTGCTGATTCATGGCTTCTCTCCCACGCTGGCTGGCTGGCAGCGAAGGAGCCATTGGCCATCAGGCAAGTGGTTTAATGGCTGAATCTCCCAAACTAATGGGAGATGTCCATCTTAGTCCCTAAAAGAGGGGGAAGTGGTATGTGCTCCCGGTGAGTGCTCTGGGTGAGTATGAAGACTGTGATGCTGAAAGTTTAAAAAAATAAATCACACTTTTCGGAGTGAAAACATGCCCCCCCCCCCCCCCCAGTCTACTGATGATTCTGAGCAGTCATGTGAGATGGTCTTAACACAACTATGAGCAGACTTAGGGACCCAGTCCTTGGCCAGAGAATGGCGTAAGTGTAGCCAACAAAGGAAACTTGGCCCTCGGGCTGGAGGTAGGAGACAGGCCCTAAGGAGGGCTTGCAGGCCCCTGGGGAGCGTGGTGCAAGGGGGATGCTGACATCCTGGGGCGGGGGAGGGGGAGGGGTTGTCATTGTGCTGTGGACAAGGAAGCAAGGGTCAGGGAGAACAATGGCCTGTGAGGTCACTGCAGGTTTGCCCTTAGGGACCAGGGAAGGAACGGTTTCTTCCCACGGAAACTGACACAAAAACGGGTGTTGGGTCAGAAGGCCTCCCAGAGCCACCTGTGTGCAGTGGGTGTGTGTGGAAATGAAGGCAGGAATGGGAAGGGTCCAGAAAGACAGGCTTCCAGGCCTCTCTTTTTTTTTCTGTAGCAACTGAAACCACGGGTTACTTTGTGAAAGATCCAACAAAATCAGCTATGACTCACCTCTTCCACCCCCGGCTCTGCTCAGATCTCCAACAGGTCTCACAAATCCTCCCTCTCTCTCAAAATACAAAAAGCTCAAAAGGCAACAAAATTTATGTGGAGGAAAAAAAAACACAAAAACACCTTAACCCCACCCCAACCCCCATCCCCACCCCGAATTTTAGCCTGGATTAAGGCAGACTTTCTTTACTTCTGGTTTCCAAAAAGAATTCAATGAAAACCAAATCTCAGCCAAGCTCTGCACCAACCTACCTGGGTTGAGGGGCCGGAACAAACCCCACGAGGTTTCTTTTCTTCCCTTCCCAGCCAAGCTGGGGAAGCACAAAGCTAGATACCCAAGGAATCCACCAGATGCAACATTTTCTTAGGTCCAATGGAACCCCTCCCAGCACCCCAGGACAGGGCTCAGCAGTCTATTGTACAGACTCGGTCTGTCTAACCTTCCCATTTTGTAGAGTTGGAAACTAAGGCTCAGGGGAGGTAATTACATAAGCTTAAGGCCTCCTAACTTCCCATATTGAAATTCATAGAGCTGGGGCATGGTGGTATACATCCTTAATCTCAATACTTGGGAGGCAGAAGCAGGCAGTGGTCTATGAGTTCAAGGCCAGCCTAGTCTACGTAGTGAGACTCTGTCAACAAACAAACAAACAACCAAACAAAACAAAAAAACTAAAACGTGGAACTTAGACTCTTTTCTGGCTCCGGGTGGTTTTGTTCTTCTCCCCGGAGAACATGTGGCAATATCTGAAGACATTTCTTAGTTGTCACAGTAGAGACTGGGTATGTTCCTGGCTCTCTGGGAAAGAGGCTAAGGAGGATGACTGTTGAACATCTTACAATGGACAGGATAGTCACCCCCAAGAACTATCCAGCCTGGAACATCAGTGATGCTGAGCACACCCTCCCCCCCCCCAAAATCCTTGGATTTCAGAAGAATAAATACAAACTCACTCCACAGAAAGTGCTAGAAAGATAAGCACCAAGATGTCTACATTTGTTTATCTGTTGCTGTAAGGACTGGGGTTAATTTTTATGTCTCTTTCTCATCTTTGCCTGTACAGTTTGAATTTTTTAAGAGAGAATGTGCATGTATCATTTTTATAATCAGGAAGAAATAGGGGTGTTTCCATTTTGTAAAAACAAAAGGGGCTTCAGGACTTACAGACTCTGACCAGCCCCTCACTAACTAGCTGTCGGGAACAGCTGTCAGGAAATATGTGCATCTGGAAGGCGAGAATCGCAGTCCTTGGGTTATATTATAGGAATGTAAAGTAACATCGTCTCTGAGCTCAGAGAAGAAGAATCGTTAGGAATCCTGAGATATTGCACTCTCTCGCTGTCTCTCCCTCTCATGTATTTTCCCTCTGAGATTGTGTGGATGTTTTTGTAGAATAGAAATCAAGGAGACTCAGGAAGGGGCTTTCTGTGACAGCTGCCTGGCCAGCAACAGACACAGGACAGACCCAGCACCCTCAGCCTTCAGGATGCGGGGAGTAGATATTCCCACTGCACCAAGGCGGCTATCAGCTCCTGCATAATTTTGCTTTTTATCTCCGAGCTGGGCTAGGACTGGATGTCTATACTAGAGATCCACTGACCATTTGGGTGAGCTCATTCTGGGCCGTGTCCTTGGCCTCTTCCATTAGATGCTAATAGCACCCCCCCACCCCCACCCCAGCAAGTCGTGACAAACCTAAAATGTCTCCAGATAAGGGCAAATGTCCAGTGGGGGCGCCCAAGGTCACGGCTGCTATAGACCCCTCGGCTCCAGCCTGCCTGCTGATTTAGAAAAAAAAAAAAAAAAAGACTTCATAAAGATAACAGTCCCCCGAGTCAGGATCCTGCTTACTGCATTTCTGAGTCACTGCCGGTGTTTTTCTGCCTTTAAAATCTTCCATCTGTGTCTGCCCCCTCCCAGTGTGAGCAGCCCCGCACCCAAATGTGAGCCCCTGGGTGGTCTGGGAGCCCCTGGAGTTTTCCCTGTTGAGCCCCATCAAGGCCTGGGTCTGAGGCTACGGTTCCGACAGTGACAGTGCCGACAGGAACCACAGAAACACAGGAAAAAATAAATCCCTTGTTTCCTGGGATTACATACAACCCACCGACTAATTAGGAGAAGACCAGGAGAGATGCTGTTTGGCCACTTTTCATGCTAAAGCCTAAATGGGAACAAGAAGATGAACTTTAAATTGAGTAAGATAAAAACCAGTTTGGGAAATTCAATATCTCACCTCCCTTCCTGTCTTTTTAAAAATCCATAATTCATACAGAACCCAGTCAGGGGTGTGCGGCTCAAATTGAATTATCTTCCCCCCCCCCCACCCTTCTGCAGACTGAGTCCAAGCGAAGCATTTTCTTGACATGGAGAAAATAAAAAGCAAATTTTCTGAGGTTCCATCTCCCTGTCTCAACTTCCCTGACACAGCCCCCCTGGCCCACAGGGAGGGGAGCACTGTAAACAGGCACCAGCCGACCTTCTAAAGCATATGCTAATCACAGTGCTGAGGATTCACCCTGCTGCTGTCCGCAGAAGCTCAGGTGATGGATATCCAGCTTTATTCATTGCAGAGCTGCTGGTAAGAACAACAGCCTTGAAAAAAAAGAAAGGCACCCATCAGCAAGGCTGGTTCAATAACCCTATTCCCCCTCTCCCTCCCGCACACAATGGAGTCACGACGCAGGCCTGGGGAAACAAAACAAAACAAGAACCTCGGAGCTCATCGGATAGTGACAGCAGCATTATTGCGTTGTTGAAGCAAGGAACAGAACAGTGTTCATGGTGCCTGACGTGTGATAAGAAAGGCAGAAATCACACGCATGCAGAGGCAGCCTGTGCCTTATGTGTCCAAGCTGAGGGGCAGTGAAAGAGCCTGCAGGGACAGCTCCACGCCTGCCCTTTGCATATGCCAATGTGTGTGTATGCTGCACACATGTGCTAGCAGGTGTGTGTGCAAGCATGCAGAGGCAGATCAATGTCTGCGTCTTTCTCAATAGCTCTCTGCCTTCATCTTTGAGAGAGGGTCTGTCATTCAGCCCGAAGCCCGCAGATAGACTGGCTGGCCAGTGAGCTTCCTCCAGGGTGCAAGGATTACAGAAAGCACCCCTGCAATGCCTGGGTTTTCTTTCCCAGTGCAGGTGCTGGGGGCTTCTGAAGTCAGTCCCCACGCTGGTGTGACAGGCACTAGACCTGAAACTTCTCCCCTTTCATGCCTTCATTTTTGAACCAGAAATAAATTCCTCAAAAAAAAACAAGTATAAAATTTAATTTCTTTAAAAAAAACAAAACAAGAGAGCTGGAGAGATGACTCAGGGATGAAGAGCACTGGCTGCTCTTCCAGAGGACCCAGGTTCAATTCCCAGCACCCACATGGCGGCTCAGAACTGTCTGTAACTCCAGTCCCAGGGTATCCGACACCCCCACACTGACACACACGCAGGCAGAACACCACTGCACATCAAATAAAAATAAATAAACTATAAAAAAGATAACTGAGACCAACCAGTGCTAGTTTGTTATGAAAACTACGTCACAGCAAAGGTGAGATGGGTTGCGGAAACAGGAACTGACGTGTCCTTGTCTCCCGGGAAACCTGGGCCTGGCGTCAGCTCTTGGAATGTTTCATTTTTTGCTGTTGTATCGGAAGGAGCCTTTGCTTTGCTAATGTGCTGTGATGCTTTGGGGGAGTCTTCCAGAGAATGAGCCATCAATAGCCTCTAGTTATGGACCAAAACATATTCCAAAGCTCCTGTTCCCTTCATCCCCGCTTCCTAATGAGAAACAGAGGGGGTTTGGGTGACTGGAGGGTTGTTATGCTAATAAGCACAATATAGACTATTCCTATGGAGAATTCCCTATTCGTGGCAAGTGACTCAGATTTTTCCATTCACAATGGTAGTGTCAAATTTCCTTTTCAGATCATGGGTTTAAATAGAGAACAAAACACAATGAAGGAAGGAAGTATTAACCAGGTCTGCAGTGGTTGAAACTCAGGGTATATGGTTCTGCGCCCACCACCCCATTTTTCCCAGTAAATGTACTTTGCTTCCAATGTTCCATCCTTTCGGACTCTCTGAATCAATATGATCAACGAAAGGGAGGAAAATAATGTGTGTTTGCAGTCAGCTTCCAGTGACTCGCCGAGCAGCCAATCAGACTCCTCCCAAAGTACGAGACACTCCGTGCTCGCTCTGTCCATGGAACAGCGGGGATGACCTTCGCTTGCTTTTCCACTTTAAAATGTATTTGTGTTCCGTTCCAGAACGTATTGCCCGTTCTGTCATGTCAATTACACCTTAAGTGCTGTGTATCCGAAATGGAGGAGGGACGGCCTTGATGAGCTCCAGGCTTGGCTAGATGCACACTTGCCTGAAACCCTTTTCCGGCGATGTCAGAGACACCATCGGAGATGGGTTAGGGGGCAAAGTCCCCTGTCCAAAGAGCTGTGGTCTAAGAACCAGTGAACACATGATGATGTCACGTTGTGGGTACCTCCATGCCAAGGGCCTCTAGAACACCCAGCAACAGTAAATAGGCTTCTCCCGGAGCAGACACAATGGCTTCCAGCTGAGTGAGCATTTGCAGTCACTGTCACCCGGGAGAGCACCTTCCAGTCTCACCTTTAACCTAACCCAACCTCTTACGTGGCTATGGCATGGTTCCCCTGAGGGACCTTTTTGGTAGGCATCTGTCTGCTTTTTGTTTTCCTCTGTGGGAAAGCCGACTATCCTTGTCTCCCATATGCACCTTAGCTGCGGACCACGAACTGGGAAAGCCTGCCTGCTCCAGCAGCCACGGCTCTTGGTTGATCTGTGATCCTTCTAGGACAGAAATGGGCTGTCCTTTTGAGATTTAAAGATAATCTTGACAATTGTACAGTTATGTGTGCGTCGTCTTGGGTCCAGGGAGTCTCCTTCACCTTCCCGTTGGCTAATGAAGGGATTCCCAAACCACGTTCTGGAACTTTCTTTATAGACCAGGCTGGCCTTGAACTCAGAGATGCTCCTGCCTCTGCCTCTCAAGTGCTGAGATTCAAGTCATGCGCTGCCACTACCTCCACCAGGCACTGTGCCCAGTTTTTCACCTGAGGGGTTCTCCCAGGACAGGGACTCGCTCCGAGTCCCCTCTGAACTACAACAGTGCCTGCCGCCAAGTAGACGCTCATGGGGTTGAGTGGAAGATGGTGGTACGGGGAGGGCACCTGGCCCCCGGGCCACCAGTCCCAGAGACAGCACCAGCTCTGGTGGGCAACTCGGGGGGCGGGGAGCGATCAGGCCGGAAGACACTGCAGTTACCCAGTTGCCCTGCGGGTCCTGTGAGGTCCTCCCACAGCTGCTCCAGGCTCAAGAGGAGAGCAGTTGTCAGCTCAGACCACCAGCCCTCTAATGGTGGACGTGAAGGGGGAGCAGTCTGGAGAGGGGGCGAAGCCGCTTCCCCACTCCAGGTCACTTCCTTCAGCGTTCACTGGGAACAAGGAACCGTTGCCAGCTGTCCCCTTGGAAGAAGCAGGCGTGGGTGGATGCTGGGAGGCCGGTTCGGCCCGGATGGCTGTGTGTACGGAGAGATGACCATTTTATACACCAGTGTCTAATGAAGGTTGCAGGTGAATGTGAATAGGACTGATGAGGGCATAATTGCCCGAGCCTGGGCCTTGGACGCCGAACTGCTTGTGCTAATGGAAATGAGGCCGAGGGAGGGTGGCCAGAAGGAGGGCTGCTTCTGTTTGCCTGGATTTGAAGTTTCTGGGCTCTGAAAGAGCGGGGGTGGGGCCGAGATCAGCTAAGGAGCCATTTCAGTCCGTTTCCTGAATCAGATCTTTCCTTCTTTGTTTTGTCTTGAGTGAGGGCCTTGGAAGATGTGAACCCACTCGTGAATGCTGGAGCCTCCTGACACAGGAGACCAGGGGGGATGCACTGAGGGGGGACACACACATTGGGAGGTCCGGAGCACCTCTTTTCTCCAATCTCTTTCGACTTAAAGGGAGCCTGGTGGGGGAGGTGGCCCAGGAGGGGACAAGCAGAAGGTGGCTGAAGCCATTGCCATGGAGGGCATGACCAGACTCTTCTTCATAAGCTGCTGGGCAGGGACCATGCCCCAACTAGATATCTGTGCCCAGAGCTTTCAATGGCTCCAGCCTTTGGATGCTCCTGGATGCATTACCTCCTGTTTCTGGCCAGCTGTTTTCTCACTGTGGTAAAGCTGCAGATGGGGATAAAGCCGTGGGTTTGGAGTCTTGAGAGTTTCATCCATCTAGTCCTTGGCTCTCTCCCCGTTTTCTGAAAGCTGCAACAACTGTGGGATATAAGGATCCGACCCAGGTGACACAGCCAGCATAGCTAGGAGCTATTGGAGCAAGATGGTGGTAAGCCCAGGTCCTTTCTGCAGAGCCCACAAGTGTGCTCAGAGCTCTGTCTACCTTGCAGCTGAGTCTGAGTACACTCAAGAAAAGTCCATGGTCTGTAGCTTGCTTCCTTCCGGACATCAGGTTCAGCCTCGAATCCACAAATCACTGCTGTAACACAGTTCATGTGTTAACTATGGTGGTTTAGCATATCTGCTAGATGGGTTTCGAAAAATGCAGGTTCTCAGGCTTTGCCCTAGACTCCTTAAGAGTTAAGTCTCCTAGAGGGGTGGGGGGCTGGGCATCTATATTCTTATTAAGGTACCCCTTCCCCAAACCCTGAGGATAATTCCAGAATGGAATCTTCACTCAGAAGGAGTCAGGTGAGAGTTGCTGTGGATGCTGAGGGCTTGATTTGCATGAGGGTAGGGGCCCTAAGTTTTCCTCCACCCTGAGACTTGCTCTCCAAACAACTTGAGGCTGTAATTATACATGCAAAGTGAGAGAGGAGTGCCTGGAGAATTCAAGTCAGAAGAAGCACGTTCCTCTGAAATACCTAGATAATGAAAGAAAAAAATATATTCATTGCATAAAGTGCTCATTAATTCTCTCCTCTGTGGGGGCATACGGCTTAAAAGCAGGCGCTTTGATTAATCCAAGCTATATTAATTCCACAGTGCTTTTTTTTTCTCCCTGTGCCTAGATCTTCATATTTCTTTCCAAAAAATCATAAATAAACTTGTCCATTTGCAAAAAAAAAAAAAAAAAATGCATTTCAAATTTGGCTGAGCAGAATGGCCCTAGAGTTGGTAGAATCAATTTGGGTACACCTTTTCTGTTCTTAAGTACGCATTTTGAAATCAGATGCATTCTTTCCAGTTCACTGGAAATGCTAATTTTTTCCTCCATCGAATTTCAAAGTTCCATTCTGTGTGGCTAAGGAGTCACACACTGCACAATAGTACTTCAGAAAGACCAAGTGGGGCTTGATCCCAATCAGAAGACAAGCTGGGGAATGGTTAATTTCAAAGATGAGCATCTGATGGGGGTGGGGGTGGTATTTATAGAAGTATTTATTTCCTCAAAAAACAAAACAAAAATCTAATCCTAAAAATTCAAAACCCACTTGAAAAGAACAGAGTGTAATCCCCACCCATTGATTTTTCCTAGCAGGGACTACATGGTGGATCCTAGACCTGCCTGCCTTCCTGCTTTTCTCTTCTGAATGTTCTTTGTTGGTATAGTGGATTGTCTGTTGTCCGTAGCTTTTCTGCCTTGGTTTCTCTAGTCTCCAAACCTTGGGCTTGCTTCCTGAGATGCAGTGATTCTTAAGCCTTTAGCTCCACAAGAAGCAGCTGGTACCCTGTGGAAGGCTCCTAGTGGTTTTAGCAAAGCCTTCCACCAACTTATAGATCTAGTCTTATCACAAAACAGCATTTCCATGGCCTTTGGCTGGACCCAAGAGTGTTCTCACAGTCTTTGCGGGGAGCAGTATCAAACACTGTCATACCTTGGTTTACAGATCTCACAGAGGAGCTTGCAGTTAACGGGGTGAGGGGTCTCCAGGAACGATCTGGAGTGCACCTGGGATATTCTTCCCTGTTCAGATTATACACTATAATATTAAAGGACAGCTTGGTAGATTTGGGGTTATAGAGACTGGCACACAAAATAAAAATAACGAATAGGGAGCAATGTTACTTTTTATTTTAAAACATCAAGAAGAAACTACCTTCTCTGACCAAATCTCATAAAAGATGATCATTTGGATTCCCCAAGAGCAAAGTAGACAGCAATCATCAAGCGTCAGGACTGTTGGCGTGACCATGTGTCCCCTCTCTGGTCTGGTGGCATCCTGAGACTTGGGACGGTACAATGGCTGACCTTGGTTGTCAGCCTGACACACCTAGGAAAAGGTAACCTCATCTGATGAATCACCTGCATCGGGTTGTCCTGTGGGACATTTTCTTGATTCCTATTTGCTACAGAGGGGTCCAGCCCACTGTGGGTGGTACCATCCCCAGGCAGGCTGAGTCTGGGTTGTATAAGAAAAGCAGCTGAGAAAGATTTTAAAAGAATAAAAGGTCGCTGAAATGAGTCTGGGGCAAACCAGTGAACACCCTTCCTCCGTTGCCTCTGCTTAGTCCCTGTCTCCAAGCCCTGCCTTGGCTTCTCTCGATGATAGTCTGTGACCTGTAAGGCAAACAAAGCCTCTCCTCTCCCAAGCTGTTTTTGTGCTATGTTTTATCACACCAACAGACAACAAAGCAGGACAGATGAGTATGAGCAAGGCCCCACTCCAGTCATAGCCTTGGCTCTGGGTCCATCAGCCCTGTGAAAAGTTGGCTCTGTCTCTTCTTGACTCTTCATGGGTGTCTAGGACCAGGACTATCAGGGCCTGTGGGTATCCAACCTGTAGTGTATGTATGTGTGTGTGTGTGTGTGTGTGTGTGTGTGTGTGTGTGTGTGTACATGTGTGTGTGTGCATGTATGTATGCGTGTGTGTGTGTGTGTGTGTGTAATATGTGTGCATGTGTGTGTGTGTGTGTACTTTATCAGCAAAGTGGAAGAAGCTATACACTGTTTAGACCTGCTGGGAGCATACCACACATCCAGAGTGGCTTCCACCATGAAGCCTGACATAACCCACCTGACCAGAAAACCAGTCAGCAAGTCAGGAAATGGTTCAGTGGATGAATCCATGAAAACTAAAATAGGTGGGTCTACTTCATATCTAAATCCCCCCAGGAATCTATCACCCTCCTGGGAACCCCAAACTCCACCTATCTGCTGGTGCCTGTGGGGATCTGTCTTCAGCTCCACCATCTTGTTACCCCCAAAAGTCCTTTGCACCCACCAAAATGAAGCCCAGGCCACCTCTGCTGTATGGAGGGTTTCGGCTGGCATGGACAACAGGGTAAGGTAGGTGGATTGATGGAAGAGCTACCGAGGAATCACCAGGAGGTTACTCTTCTGTGAATCCCAGCACTCGGAGGCAGAAAGAGGAGGGACTTGTTTTATATTTTGCAATGGCTTTGAAGAAAGAAAACTAAACGAAGAATATTTTTCTTGATACATGGAAATCAGCCTTTCTCTCTCTCTAACCATACACACACACACACACACACACACACACACACACACCACACTGTAGAGCTGTGTGTAAACTATTTGCTATCAAGGCCTTATAGAAAGTCTAAAAAGTCCTGGTTGAAATCTATGGTTGGACATTAAGAGATTCTGTGACACGGGTAGGTTTGGGGTCTTTCTCTGTTTCCCTTCAATACAAGGGTATCAGAACATGAGACATCAAAGACTAGCTACCTGTCACTTATCTGAAGGTCCGTGTAACTAGATGGCTCGCACCTACCATCTGATCAGAATGGTACGCAGGCCCAGTGTCCTTTCCTCATGGTTCTGTTCTGCCTTTGCTCAAGAGCCCAACTCCCTTCTGTGGACTGGGAATCTACTGTCTCTATTAGCTGGGGTTCTGTAGAGTGGCAGAACTTATAGAATGAGTTTCTCTCTATATGCAGAAGGCAGACTTATTAGAATAACTTACACACTGCAGCTCAGCTAATGCAACGATGGCTGCCTGTGAACAGAAAGCCTAAGTAAGAATTCAGTAGTCCCTCAGTCAACGAGGCTGGTGTCTCAGCTGGTCCGCGGCACATGCTGGAATCCCAAAGAAGGCGACTCTGATGCCAGTGAAGAGAAGGACTTTCTAGTAAGGTGAAGGAAGCTGGCAAAGAGCAAAAGCTTCCTTCTTCCACGTCCGTATCGAGGCTCAGAGCCGACCGTGCGGCCCAGATTAGATCTGGATTGAAGGTGTGTCTTCCTGCCTGGAGAGCTGGATTAAAGGCCTGTCCTTCTACCGCAAGGATCCAGATTAGAAGTGGATCTTCCTACCTCAAACTAAACAAAAACTCCCTCACAGGTGTGCCTTCCATTCTGGGGTTTTAGATGTTCCCACTGAGCTCCCCGCCGCTGTCTCTTACAGCAGTGACGGCTGAGCGAGGAACGTGAGGATGCGTGTGTTTCTTCTAAGCTAACTTTTCTGTATTTTAAGGCACAATGTCTTCTCTGAACGAAGCAGAAGTCATGGGGAAATGCATACTACCTGAAGAGGGTGTGGGTCATTAGTGACATAACCCACCTGACTAGAAAGCCAGTAACAAGTCAGTAAGTGGTTCAAGGGGTGAATCCATGGAAACTTGGGGACCACCCACCCTGAACTCCCAGGGGACTAGGACAATCTATAGAGACGTCCCCAGCCCATTTGTTGATGTTTTGCCACATTGGAGCAAGAGAGACACCTCTTTCCCACTGCCAGACAAAGGCAACTTAAGAAGAAGGGTTTGTTACTGCTCAGGACTGAGAGGATGGTCCGCCGTGCTGGAAAAGCCATGGCAGGAGGAGCTTGTGACAGCTGGTCACATGGTGTCCACAGGAAGCAAAGCGAGGCAGATGCTGGTGCTCAGATCTCTTCATTGTTTTTATCCAGTTCAGGACTCCAGCTCTGAGGATGGTTCTGTGCACAGTCAGGGTGGGGTGTCCCATCTCATTTAAGCCCCCCTGGAAACGCCTTCACAAGAACAGCCAGGGAGCTCGTCTCCTAGGTCTTCTGACATCTTCATACCAATGCACATAAAATAAAATTTTAAAAAAAAAAACCAGTTCTTGGACTAAAGGCAGGGACCACCACACCCAATAAGACTGGCTTAAGAGGCTGGCAAGATAGTTCAGGGGTTAAGAGCATTGGTTGCTCTTCCAGAGGGCCCAGGTTCGATTCCCAGCACCCACATGGCAGTTCACAACCGTCTGTAACTCCTGTTCCAGGGGATCGGACATCCTCGTGCCGATATACATGCGGGCAGAATACCACTGTGCACAAAATGAAAATAAATTATTTTTAGAAAGTTATGTGTGGACTCTCCCCTGAGAGCCAGGCAGTCACGCATGTTGTAAACCCTGTGAGTCAAAGACGCAGCACGAAGATGCATTATCAGGTCTATTTGTATGTGTTGTAGGGCACAGTCTCCTCTCTGATTGCAACGGAACCCATGGGGAGACGGATGCTAAACGAAAGGGGTGTGGCCATTAGTGGCCGACTGGCATCCTGACTCCCATCTTACCATTTTAATCTGCGCGGCACAGAATAAACATCACCATTGTGCAAGGGAGGAGATTGGGCTACATCGAGGTTGGAGCCAGGTGGTGGTGGCGGTGGTGGCATAGGCCTTTAATCCCAGCACTTGGGAGGCAGAGGCGGGCGGATCTCTGTGAGTTCGAGGCCAGCCTGGTCTACAGAGTGAGTTCCAGGATAGCCAGAGTTACAGCAGAGAAACCTGTCTTGAAAAAACAAAGCAAGACAAGCAAACCAACTAACTAACAAACAGAAATTGAAGTTAGAACTCAGCTGGGCAAACAACAAATCCTGCAGCTCCGTGCTCTGCCCTGCGGGTCCCAGTGTCATCGTTTCTGCTCCAGCGGCTTTTGTGCCCCCTCCCTCCAGTCGTGACTCCTACAGTACAGGCAGCCTCTCTCTGGGGCCAGTTCTACTGCATATTTGCAGGTTTCCTTGACTCGTAATCCTGGACTCTCCAGCATCCTTGGCTCCCCACAGTAGTTTAGCTTCATTTTCGGAGCTACGAGCAATGGCTTTTCCGGTCCAGGCAGCTCTCTGGAATCTTGGTGCAAGCTTCCATGGCCCGTAACTAACGCTCACATTTTGCCATGCTGCGACACCAGCACCAGGTGGAGGTCCCAGTAGAGTCCTTGTTCCTTTCTGGAACCTCGTGAGCTGGGTCTCTACTGCCAGGCTCTGCTGTCAGCGGAGATGCGGTCAGGCCTCTTCCACTGCGGCTATAGCGGCCTCTGTGTGCCTCAGGGTAGCTGAACCGGAAAATCACCCCACCGGCCAGTTGTTTTTGAGCAGGGAACCTCTTCCACCTTTCCAGTTCAGGATCTCCTCTTTCAGATGAATTTGTATTTGTGGGAGCCGGGTATTAGATGAGGAGTGCTGCTCTTGGGGTACCTTTGCTATTGTCCGCAGCACTGAGCCCAGGTTCCTTCCTCTTCGCTGGGGTCCCTTCCCACCTCGACAGCAGCTTTAAACGCATGTCCTTTGCTCTCGCAGAGCAGCACAGTCCCCAGTCTTTCTTGCTGTCCCCACTGACACCTGGGTAAGAGGGAGCAGGAACCCTGCCAGTCTGAGAAATGTTCTGTCTTGAAATTCTTTTCAGCAAACGGATTCATCCATCACTTTTGAATTCGGCCTTTCCAAAGTTCTCAGAACAGAAGGAGGAGGCAGCCAGGCGCTTTGCCAGAGTTGAACACAAATGGCCTCCAGGCCTGGTCCAAGTAGAGTCCTTGTTCCTCTCTGAAACCCTATGAGCTGGGCCTCAGCGGTCCGCGAGTGTCTCAGTGCTCTGGTCTTCTAGATTCTGACCAGCACGTCCCAGTAAGCTTGTCTGCAGCGTTGCTGTGGAAGCTTGTTTTTAATTACATTTGAAATTGTTTTATGCACTGTTGGGTGAGGGGTTGTCATAGGTCTTGGCGTTCTGTATTGTCTGCAGGGGTTGGATGTATGTGGGGGACGTTTGATTGCTCATGATCTGCACGTGCTATCAGTAGAATGCCTGAGGAGTTCTGGATCAATAAAACACGGAGCTCAGATGCTCGGGGTTCCACTGTCGATTGAGTATGGTGCTGGCCAGGACGGTGGCCCCTCTGCTGAGGTCTCATACCATATGAGGTGCCTCTGTGTCCCTTGTTGAGCCCTCACAGCAGTGTACTACCACAATGGCGTACCAATGTGGGCAGGACATCACGCCAGCTCATCCAACATGGAGACAAGGAAGAAAAGAGAGAAACTCTAGACTTCACAGAGCCCAGTAAATTATGTTCAGGGAAGCTACCAGAGGATAGAGATTAAGGTATTAATTGTAGGCTCCTGAAGGAAGTGGAGAGAGAGAAAGAAAATAAGCCTCTACGAAGAGAAAAGACTGTGAAATGAATAACTAATTGAGAAAGAAATCTCTGAGGTGAGAGCCACAGAATGGAGGCCCTTAGGGCTAAAGAATTCAGCTGGGAACAGAAAAAGCAAGGTCCTTATTGCTTTTCCTGATCAAGGAGCCAATGCTCCCTCCCACTACTGGTGGTAGTAGTGTACTGTTTCACAAACTGTTTTCTGATAGCTGTGTTGTATGTGCATGAAGCTCAAGATGCTGTGTTTGAGATCTATGGGAGGGGTTGTATGTTTCCCCGCAGCAGTGGTGAGAAAGAATGCCTAATTGCCAGAATGTTTCAGCTGGAGATTCTTCCCACTGGCGCAGGACCCTCTGCTGTTTTAGAAGTCGCTGCTTAGAACCAAAAGCCACTTAGTTAAATTGAAGTTTTTCTCTTCTTTTTCTGCAAACCTGTCTACAAGCAAGACCTCCATCCAATGAGGGAACCCTTCCTGCAGAGAAGGACTAGTTATTTTTCCAGCAAACCGGACTCTAAAACCCAGAAAGTATTTCCTCAAGGTCAGCACACAGAAACTGTCTTCCAGAAATGGCCGAGGTTGTATCATCCGCTGGTAGCTAAATGTGGTAATTTAAGAGGTACCCAGGTGATGCTGGTTTTGAAGGCATGAAGCAGTCTTTAAAGAGCAGCTGAGGCTTGGCACTGTAAGAGGTCAGAAGAGGCCATTGGTGAAGGTGCAGCCTCAGTAGCAGTTGAAGGCCCAGATTGAAGGGGTCATGCAGAGAAGTTGAGGCTTGGCACCATGAAGAGAGCCCAGGAGAGGCTGCTATTGACTAAAGTGCAGCCCAGTTGCAGCAGAAGACCTTAGCATTCTGAAGGTGCCAGTACCATGGGATGACCACAAAGAACAGCAGCAGCAGTGGAGTGGAGCCAGCCAGAGCCTAGAGGACAAACTGTGTGTGCTGCAGAGGGCAGAGTCAGAGAAGTGACCCAAGTCCTTTGGAGGAGCCCAGAAGATGGTGAGTGCATTCCAGATAATTGGATATTGATAATGTTTTTCTCCATTGTTGGGTATCATTTGGTCATGTGCCTTAGAAGCCTCATAATTGTTCCTCTTGTAAATGGTTTTGCTGATGTAGTGTTAAATTGTGTTGTAAAGGTAAAGCATTATTTTTTATACAGAAAAGGGGAAATGTTGTAGAAGTTTATTTTTAGTTATGTTTGAAATTATTTTATGCACTATCGGGGGTTGTCCTAGGTCTTGGTATTGTGCAGGTGTTGGATTTCTGCGGGGGTGTTTGATTGCTAATGATCTGCACGTGCTATCAGTAGAACACCTGAGGAGTTCTGTATCAATAAAAACACCTGAGCTCAGATGCTCAGGGTTCCATTGTTGAGTACAGCGCTGGCCATGACAGTGGTTCCCTCTGCTGAGGTCTGGCCGGGCCTCCACGTATGAGAATGCCTCCTTGTCCCTCTTGGTGAGCCACCAGAGCAGCATACTACTACAATGTGTTTCAGGGTTTCTCTAACCTGTAGCTCCAGGTTCTTCCACAGACCAGTTGTCAAGGCTGATCACACAGGTGTGTCACAGCAAAGGCCCACTCCCTGGTGCCAGTTTTCTGTATTAGTTATTGAATTAGTTAGGGTCCTCTAGCACTGGCTCTCAACCTTCCTAAAGCTGCCACCCTTTAGTACAGTTCCTCATGCTGTGGTGACCCCTGGTCATAAAACTATTTTCTACTGTAATTTTGCGACTGTTATGAATTGTAATGCAAATATCTGATATGCAGATGGTCTTAGGTGACCAGTGAAATGGTCACCAGACCTTCTAAGGGGTTGAGAACTGGGCATGTGAGGTGAGAGAGAGAGAGAGAGAGAATATTAACTTATGAAATCTGCTTCTTGAAATTCTAACAACTGCTGCCTCACACCTGAGAGGCTGCCAGGCTGAGGCCCTGGAGGCTGCTCGACTCTTGCTGCTGCATGCTTTAGCAGTCCCAATCTAGCCTCAAAACCCTTGACATTCCCTGGAGAGCCATTGGTCTTTACTCAAGGATGGAAGCTTGGGAACATTGGTTCAGTGAAGGGATCAGCAACAGTAAAGACAGGCTGAATAAACTCAGTAGCAAGAGGGAAGTCAGAGAGAGAGTAGTTCTCTTCCTTCTCCCACACCCTTCTTTTCTGAGCTGCTTCCAGAAGTTGCCACCTATATTTGGGGCGGGTCTTCCCACACCAGTCAAGGCAGCCGAGTCTTTAGTTGGGGCTCCCTATTCAGGCGATTTTAATTTGTGGCAAGTTGACATTAAAGCCAGTCATCCTAGTGATTCTCCTTATTGCTGTGACAACGCGCCTGACAAAAACAAGCAAGGAAGGCTCACGGCTTGAAGGGATACAGTCCATTACGAAAGGAAGGAACGGTGTAGCTGTTTACAGTGCGCGCACAGGTGGGAGTCGGAAACTACTCTTCTCCCTTTTCTTCAATCTGGGACACTAGCCAAACTTCTCTACAAATTCCCTTGAAGACACACCCAAAGATTGTGGTGTTGTTGTCTCCTGTTAATTCTAAATCCTGTCAAGTTGATGATGAAGATTGGTTATTTCGTACAGTGTCGATTCTCTTAACATTCAGCTCAGAGGTTGTAGTCAAGCATCTTTGACAGGTCCCTGGTCCACTGTGGCGTTCAGGGAGGGTGCTGCCGTGGGACGGTGCGGAGACAGGCTACCAACAGCGAGGTGAGGCTGACCTGGGTTACAGGAACAGCAGCTGGACCGGGCTTGCCAACTGCTGAGATTCAGCCCCAAGAAGTGTTAGTTGGGCTACCGCGGGCTTCCCAGGGACCAGGGAGCCTGAGAATTGCTGAGTGACGTCAGTTAGTCATCTCCAGATTCCAAGATGTCCTGACCTTTTATCAGATGGGGGAAGGCTGTTAGGGTTCTCTTGGCTGGTGTTTTTCATTGCTGCGTTCCTCGGGTTCATGCGAGCCAGCGTGAGGACGCTGCTACCGAACTTCCTCTTGTGTCAAGGAGTGAGGAGGTCCAGCAAAGATGCTGTCTTAAGAGTAACTGCCTCTATTTGAGGTTTGAAAGCCTTCGTGCGGCTTGTTTCCTCTCCCGTCAATAGTCTCGGTGGCTCTTCTCCAGGCTTGGCAGGTACCAAGGAGTCTGTGGAGGGAAACAACTCTGAGATACCTGATAGGGCACGCAGCCCCAAAGAGTCAGGGAAGACCTGGGGCTTGTAAGGTGGAATCGAGCTTCCAGGGGATACCCAGATCCTGGAGTGAGGAGGAGTGATCCGTGAGCTCTCCAGAGCACAAGAGCAGTGAAGAACCATAGCCATTCATGGATACAACACTTCTGCACAGTGCCCAAGGTAGGGCCTGTTTGCTTAGGATCTGGTGTCACTGGAGGGAGGGTGTTCTGCGCTCAGACCACTGAAGGAAACCCAAGCTTGGAACCACATCCTGCCCCACAGCGAAGCACTATGCTCAGATTTGTGTCTCTGCAGGCTGCTGTCAGAACCGATTTATCTCCTGGGGTCTAAGCATAAGGTTGGGGTTTGTGCTGGCCAGGGCTGTGGATTATGTGGGTGGGTGTTACCTTCTTCCCACAGGCAGTTGTTTCTTCTGTCACTTCAGGGCTCTCTTGGGCTGGGTTCCTGGTGGGCATGGCTCTGGCTCCAAACACCGCAGCCACCAGCTGGCCACGAAAGGTCTACTTCTTCCAGGACCCCGTGCCTCCCGAGTTCTCTCAGCCCCCACTACACCCACTACACACACACACAGGGCCTCAGAACAGTGCTCCAGAGCAGCCCCAATCAGCTAGCCGAGATGGAGGAACTGTCCGTGAGAACGAGGGCACATTGTCCATCACATCAGAGTCCTCAAGCCACACGTGGCTCTTTGGTACACCGTATGGCCAGTGCAACCAAGGCGTGAATCCTATCGACTGCATTGCAACTTACGATGCAGACGCTCCGTTGAGTTGCTGGAAATTCTAGAGTTGGCTGCAGTGCTGAGGCGGTGTGGAGTGAAGGGCAAGGAGGGCACTTGGAGAACTCGGTCTGCATCGCCCTCGCCAAGGTTTGTGAAATCTAAGCACAGCTTGGCTATGTTTCTATCAAAATCTAGCATCTGGAACTGGACATTGTGGTGCACGCCTGTATCTCAGCATTTGGGGCGGGGGGGGGGGCCTCAGGATGGCAGCACCATCCTCAGCTATGAGGTCAGCTGGGTTAAGTGAGACCTTGTCTCTTGAAAAACAAAGTGTCTGAAAACTGAGAAATGTTTAAAAAAAATACATGCTTGGTTTTAAAAAAAAAAAAACACGCTATAGGGAAGAAACATAAAATGCCACGCTAATGTTTATTCTGACACCATACTGAGCGGTGTTTTAGAGGCTTCAATAGTTGTTGGCCCTCTCCACATAGTAGCAAGGTGGAATTTGGGGCAAGAGATTCCTGCTGCAGGGCCAGGAAGCCTGGCCATGGGGTTTACTGGGATGAGTACCTTCCATTTTCAACACCATGCTTTCAGTCTCACCCCGGAGGCTCCTGTCAGTGGAACTTTGCAGAGGCAGGTCCCTAGAAACAACCAGAAGTGCTCTCCAGAGCCACCAAGCAGGAGTGAGGACATGGCACTGTGGTCTGGGGACATGTGCCACCAGGGTCCATGCCGCCTCGGGGTGATCTTTCTTTTCGAAAGAGTCTGATAAGGACGATGAGTTGGCTCTGTCTGTGAAGTGCTTGCCGTGGGTCCCGGTTCCTTGTCTACTGCTGTGATAAAATGTTCTGACAGAGGCAACTTAAGGGAGAAAGGTTTTATTCTGACATCCCCAGTGCAGGGGAGGAAGAGACAGGAGTACATGCGGAGTCTGCATTAACCTAGCTTAAACCTAGTATAAACCTGCATTTGCCTAGCTTAACCAGTGAGCCCAGGTACAAAGTAGATAGTACCCAAAGTTGACCTCTGGGCTCAATATGCATGCATACCCGTAGCCCCCCAAAAGAGCCCAATAGCTCTACCAATGGCAGTGAGAAGTCTTTATGTTGGGGTGCCCCTCCCATTTTAGAACAGTTTCGGCAGCTTGTTTCTTCCTCAGGAACATCAGGACTCTAATTATGCCACTGTGGGTGATATCATGAGATTGGAACCTAAACATCGGAACCCCCAAACTTCCTTAACAGCTCACACAGCTATCTCCTTAGCAAGTAGCAGGTATGAGCCTTGCCACAAAAGCATTTCCAGAGTTGAGTTCAAATAAACTACCACAGAAACTCCAAGCTGACCAACCAAGAAGACTCTGGGAGACAGTCTACCTACGGAACAGCACTGTGTGGTTAGTGTATTCCTGACACCTTGAAAGCGCTCAGTAATAGCCTGCTTAATAAGGCTGACCCTGGGGAGCTGAGCAAGAAGCTTGCCTTCCGTCTCAGGGCCAAGTCTGGTACCCATGTATCATTCATCACATCCCTTGCCTGGCGTGGGCTGGAATACTGAAGCGGTTGGGGTGGGGAGGGCTCACAGTTGTGCCCTGGAGACTAGCTGGCAAGGGCTGCTCATCCACAGATTGGGGTGGGGGTGAGGAAGTAGAGCTCCCAGAAGCAAATCACTTGTCCAAGGTCACAAACCTAGCTCCCCTGAGCCCTGATGAGAAGCTGTCCATCTTGGAAAACAAAACAGTCTGTATGAATAATTACCCAAACAACTGGCTCCAGGGTGGTTACACACCTGATCACCTTGATGGGACAGAGCCCATCCTTCATCCTGCATCCGCCTCTGTACATCTCCCTGTGACAACACTGGTACCCAGGACAGGGAGACCTGCGACGATTTGTAATACATGGAAAGGAAGCCTTCAGACAGACAGCTCTGCTCTTCAGAGTGTGGGCAGGCTATAGATGTGGCTCACCTGGGATGTGCACCCCCCCTTCTCCCCAGACTACAGGGAGCAGGTACCTACTTCTCATCTGCCCAGCTCAGAGACATGTGGTGCCTCTGTGTCTTCCGAGTTACCCACATGTGAGTGGAGTGGTTAGGAGCCCCAGGAGTGTCTCTGCTGCCCAGAAGCTCACCCCACGGTGCCTGTCATGTTGCTCTGGATTCGAGAAATGTTATTAATGGTTTTCTAATAGCTCACTGTGTTTGGAATTTCACAGTTAGCCCTAGGAGAAGAGACAGAGGGGCATCCTATTTTAATAGATCGTCAATGACCTCAGCTCATTTATTTAGTCACTGAGGCAGGCTGGCCTAAAACAGAATAATACCTGCCTTATCATGGCATGCCCAGGATGGAAACTTTGAAGGTAGAATCATCTAGGTTAGTTAAAAAAAATCTTGCCTGGGAAGATAACTTGGTGGGCAAGGCATTGATGTGTGGCCAGGAGGACCCTTGGAACCCTTGTAAAAAGCTGGGCATGGCAGTGTGTACCTCAATTCCAGCTGTGTGCAGTGGAGCCTTGCTGACTAAGCAGCCTAGCAAAAACAAACAAACAAACAAACAAACCAGATGAACGCTGGGTTTAGTGAGAAACCCTATCTCAAAAAATGAGCTGGAAAGCAACAACAGAGGAAGACCTCTAGTTTCAACCCTTGGTCTCCACACACGTGTTATTCATACACATACACACCCACACACTACCCCACCTCCCCAACAATTGCACCCATTGGCCTATGTCTTGAGGGAGTCTTTCAAATGTTTCTCTCTGCCTTCAAGTTCAGATGTGTCCAAGTAGAACTGTGAACCCAAGTTCCACCTCTCATGATGGATTTTGGGCATCCCCCACCTTTCCATAATTCACCCAAATAGGAACCTTATGGCATGCTATTCAGATGAACTGGGATCTGTGCTTTCCTGTCCTGCTGGCCTAGAAGCCTCCCCCGTGGAGCCCCCTAAGAGATATACGACCACACTTTATTTACCGGCAGACAGACAGAGCCCCTTGTTCCTTAGCCTGGTAACAACCTGAGGTCGTTCATCACTGGCTTGCTCCTTTTTGAAATTCACTGAGCAGCAGGCGTCTCTTTAAACTCCTGCACGTAATGCATTTTAAAGAGCATTTTCTGCACAGATCCATTTGCGCGACCTCGGCTTGGAGCACAAGATGGAATGGTGTTTTAGCAAGCACTTCCCTCAGCCCATTTGGAATGCGTACCCTGACATGTAAATGTGACTGTGCCCCATCGCGCGGGAAGGGGGGCTGTTATTCAACAAGGGCACGGGTGACAACTCAGAGCAAGAACTCAGGTGTGGAGCCCCAACACCACAAGGCAGGATCTCTGTCCCCCAGGCAGGTGCTAAGATGTCCAGGTGTATAACCACAGAACAAGTTGAGGCGAGGCTGAAGTGGAGCCCGGTTGCGTGGGCTGAGGTTCTTTGGGAACTTTGTTTTGGAAGATGGTGGCTGGGTCTTCAGACTGGGGTGCTAGATGAGAGAGCTACAAGGTGTCTCAGAGGGAAAGCTGGGCCAAGAGGGTGGGTTTGGGTCTCTAGAGGGGCGGGGATGGAAAAATCTGTTCCTGGCTGGGTAAAGACGAGACGATGAATGTGTTTGGTGTGGGGGAAGCAGCTCCAGGCCTGGACAGGGGAGTGGACTCGGATGACCTAAAGGCTCTCAGACCTCCCCTCCCCCAGATCAGTCAGGATTTCCAACTGCCCTCGGATCCCCCTCTACTTCTCCCATGGCCAGTGGGGTCTCCATCAAGCAGAGCTTCATAAGCAAGTTCTCTCCCTCATCCTCAGCGCGTACCCCGCCCACACCCAGGGTGCCAGTCTCTGGAGTGCTCGCCTCAGCAGCCGCTCGCTGGATGCCCTGCCCCCACACACCCCGTTGTAGCTCTGCAGTGTCTGCACCAATGCAGCAGACGAGATGCTTTTGTGTGTGTGTGTGTGTGTGTGTGTGTACGTTGGGGCACGTTTTTGTTCATGCGTGTGAGTGCACATTTGCACATGTGTTCCTGTGCACTTGGAAATCAGAGGACAACGTGGGTGTTGTTTCTTAGGTAGCTTCCATCTCTTCTTTGGTGGGCCGAGAACTTCACCAACTTGGCCAGGATAGCTGACTCCTGAGCTCCAGGGTCTGCCTGTCTTCTCCCATCTCTCCACTGATGGGATCACACGTGCATGCCACCACACATGGATGTATGTGCGTATGTCCCGTGTGTGTGAATATGTATATTTGTGTAGGCACGTGTGCATGTATACACATGTGTGCATGCATGTGGAGGCCAAGGATTATGACAAGTATCTTCCTTGATTGGGTTGTACCTTTTTTAAGACAGAGTCTCTTAGCTGACAGCTCACGAATTCTGACTAGTCATCTCGCCCCTGGGGTCACAGGCAGACGCCACGCCCGCCCAACTTTTATGTGAGTTCTGGGGACCTAAACTGTGGTTGTCTCTGCGATGAGGTGAGCACTTTATACCACCGAGCCGTCTCTCCAGCTGGCCCTAGACTGTCCAAATGTGGAAACTGAGGAACCAAGCTAGGTTCTCACGCCTGTTGAGACAAGGCCTTCACTGACTGAGCCATCTCTCCAGCCTGAGAGATTCCTTCTGAGTTACTCTTGCCCTCCTCTAGCTATACCTTGCTCTTGGGATGAAGGCTAATATGCTCACGACGGCCTTCAGCGTGCTTCTCGTGGTCACGAGCCTCCGCCTGCCCGAGTCCCTGGTCCTGGGGGTTCTCTCCTCTCCTCTCTGCTCA
This sequence comes from Cricetomys ansorgei, assembly GCA_026225945.1. Classification (NCBI taxonomy): domain Eukaryota; kingdom Metazoa; phylum Chordata; class Mammalia; order Rodentia; family Nesomyidae; genus Cricetomys; species Cricetomys ansorgei. The sequence continues at coordinate 7,711,597 of JAMJFZ010001249.1, read as the reverse complement.
GCCTTGCCATTGCTTCTGCCCACTCAGTTTCCCCCTCTCCAGAGCACCTACCTCGGCTTCGCCTCTGCCTACGCTCTCCGTTTCTGTCCTCACTGAGTGTCTCTGGGCACAGCCGTCATTGTACGCCTGTGTGTGAGCAGTTTTCTAATGTGCATCTGCTGCAGGCCGTCTGCAGGAGGCCGCACTGACGCGGGCTTCTGTTGCTCACGGTTGCATGTACAACACGTCTCGGCTCTTGAGCAAATGGCTTCATGGGGTCTGGAAGTAGCCTGAAAGGGTTATTTGTTTATTGCTTTGTTTTTAGACAGGATTTCTCTGTTGTAGCCCTAGCTGTCCTGGAACTCACTCTGTAGACCAGGCTGGCCTTGAACTCACAGAGATCCGCCTGCCTCTGCCTCCCAAGTGCTGGGATTAAAGGCCTATGCCACCACCGCCACCACCACCTGGCTCCAACCTCGATGTAGCCCAATCTCCTCCCTTGCACAATGGTGATGTTTATTCTGTGCCGCGCAGATTAAAATGGTAAGATGGGAGTCAGGATGCCAGTCGGCCACTAATGGCCACACCCCTTTCGTTTAGCATCGGTCTCCCCATGGGTTCCGTTGCAATCAGAGAGGAGACTGTGCCCTACAACACATACAAATAGACCTGGAGGAAATAAATGATCTTCGTGCTGCGTCTTTGACTCACAGGGTTTACAACATGCGTGACTGCCTGGCTCTCAGGGGAGAGTCCACACATAACTTTTCTAAAAATAATTTATTTTCATTTTGTGCACAGTGGTATTCTGCCCGCATGTATATCGGCACGAGGGTGTCCGATCCCCTGGAACAGGAGTTACAGACGGTTGTGAACTGCCATGTGGGTGCTGGGAATCGAACCTGGGTCCTCTGGAAGAGCAACCAATGCTCTTAACCCCTGAACTATCTTGCCAGCCCTTAAACGGGTCTAACTGGGTGTGGTGGTCCCTGCCTTTAATCCCAGGACTGTTTTTTAAAAAAATTTTAATTTTATGTGCATTGGTATGAAGATGTCAGAAGACCTAGGAGACGAGATCCCTGGCTGTTCCTGTGAAGGTGTTTCCAGGGGGGCTTAAATGAGATGGGACACCCCACCCTGACTGTGCACAGAACCATCCCACAAGTACAGGATTTAAAGGCATCCACCACCACTGCCCGGCTTCTGGGAGGGTCTTTTGGTTTTTTTTTTTTTTTAACACTCTGTCTATCTGTCTATCTATCTATCAAACATCTATCTATCTATCTATCATCTATCTATCTATCTATCTATCTATCATCTATCTATCTATCATCTATCTATCTATCATCTATCCATCTATCTATCTATCTAGTGTGTATTAGGGTGGAAAGTGTGTGCTATCGTGCACTTGTGGGGGTCAGAGGATAATTTATGTCAGATAATTTGTGTCCACCGTATAATTTTTGGGACTCAAACAGGTCATGGGACTTGGCGGCAGACTCTTTCACCCACCAAACCTCTCACTGGCCTGGCCTGAGTTTAAACACCGTGGTTGGACCATGGCACTATTAAAGCTGTTGACGTGCTGGAGATTGTCCCTGGGGAGGGAGACAACTTGGGTGGTGAAGGAAGATTCTTCAAGAAGCACAGGGAGACCAGGCAAGATGAAGAACAGCTGGGAGAGCGGAAGAGTACCAGAAGCAAGGCAATCCTTCGGGCAATGTCCAGTTTGGGAGAAGACACGAAGGGCGGGATGAAGGGGAGAAACGGAGGGAGGAAGAGAAGGCGGGAGGAAGGAAATGAGAGAGCTATGGGGGCCATAAAAGAAAGACTCTGATCAAAGACAAGCTCCTTGAACACCCCAGCGCTGACTCCCACATCCCCCACTCCCCCGGCGTTGCTGCATTTCACCTCCACAGCTCATCCCAGGAATCCTGGGGGTGCCCCCCATCTCTCCCATCACCCCTCCTGACCTCACTCCCCTTTGTTCTTCCTGGTGGGAACTCATGAGACAGGAGCCCCAGTGACCCCACAGGAGCAGCCAGCTTCTTTACGTGGGTCAAAGGAAGACCGTTGTAGGGAACAGCAGGACGGAGGCCCTTCCCCTGCGAGGTTGTAGCAGGCATAGGAGTCAAGGTCACAGGTCTCTGGAGTGCAGGACAAGCTGGGGTCTCTTTATCTCACCTTTCGATGGAGGAGCCATGTGCGCTGAGGGCAGACTGAACTCATTTGGGAATACCAAAGTGAATTCTAAGACAGGCCAAGTTGAACTTTACGCCACCGTGGAACTTTCCTTGGCTAAGAGAACTCCGAGTGGTGGGGGTGAAGCTCATGAGTTTCTGTTCCGGTTTGACAAATTTGAGGTTCATAGTCACTGCGAGAACTAAACCATTTAAATGCATGAGCTAGGAACTGCCCTCCAGCCTTGGGCACACACCATCTCGCTCTGTCTGCCCCGCCTTGGAGATGCCACTGTTCCTTTCATTTTGCTGATGAGGGGCTGGAGCACTGCAGCAGCTAAGTGTCTAAGCCCCTGTCGGGTGGCTGGAAACCTGAGCTATTTATTAACTGCTGCACTGGAGCAGAACCGCATACCCCTAGTCTTGCCAGTGTGTAGAAATGGATTGTCTTGTGTGGTGCGGCATCCCTGGCCTCTACCCACGAGACATCAGTAGTTCCAGATGTTGTCAGCTGTCACAGGAGGAGGGGGAGATTGCCTGTGGTTGAGAAGCACTCTGCTAGACTTCTTTTTGCAAGAGGGGTTGTGATGACCCAAAGAAGGAAGCCTGGTCCACGATCCTCTCTGCACCTCCTCATCCCCGCGTGACTCTGAACAACTACACACCTCCATCCCATGCTGTCTTAACTGGTTTCCAGAAACTTTCTTTGGATTATGGCAACGACCTGTTGACTCCCTGGATGGTGGAGCTGATGTTACCCGCTCTCTGTTGGTCTCTGCCTGAGCCACAGAAGGGACCTAATAATAGCTTCTTGAGCAACTCAATGTCATAGACCATGTTTAAGGAAATGTCCAGACCTCCATGGGCTTCTGCTGTGGGATGTCTGTTCTGTTTATTCTGGAAACATCTACTAAGAAGTTTCTGATTGCCAGACCCTGTATGAGAGAGGGATAGCCAATGGTATCACAACACTGGCTCCCGCATTGCAAAGGGCCATTGTACCTAAAGGTGATCTCAGGCAAGACACCAAGGGTACAGTTTGATCTAAGTGAGGTTGTGGTGTGGGCGCATCCCTGGCTGGAGATGCATGTACAGTTTCATGCAAAAGAACATGGGACCAAATAGAAGATGAGTCCTAGGTGAGGTGAGGTCTCAAGTCCTTCCCCACTGACATTCCAGCTGCCTGGACACCCCTGGCATTGGCACTGCCCATGTTCCCTGAAGGCTGGACCTGGAAAACCCAGCCTGATGCCCTGGGCTGACATGCCAGCCCTCCTCCACCCATCGTTGTTCTGTTTCTTGCTCTTACACAGCTGTGGATGGGGCCAGAGAGGCATGGGAGAAACTACTAGGAGCACATTTGCATTTGTCAATAAGGTCACAGGATCAGATCCACACCATACTTCTCTAGATAACCCTAAAGTTCCCCCAAACAGGTAGAGGAAGGGAGGAATTGATTTCCAATACCACCCAAATCACCGCTCGATAAACAGACAGAGCTTCCAGCCACAGGCCGCCAGCCTCCTGGGTGGTACACTTCCTACTCTCAGCCTGCCTTTTCCTGCAGGCTGCTTAGTTAAAGCTGTAGCCCTTGAATTTGTTCTGGTATCTCATAAAAGCTGGTTCAGATCTCGTTTGAGAATGAGCGACATCTCTCTCTAACGAAGGTTCCCTATAGAAAAGAGTTTTGAATTGGAGTTACCTTTGTTCCAAACTCTCGTTGGAGGTTTGCAGGTTATAGCTGGCTCAAGCCCATGTCCACAAGGACCTGCAGGTATTTTACGGAGGCACCTGTCCCAGCTGCAGAGACTCCATAGTTCAGGGAAAGGATCCAGAAGGACTTTGGGATATCATAATGACCTTTCCAGCTGTCTGGACTGGCCAGTCCCACAGCACTGCTGACTGGGTTTTTCATCCAAACCCAGGCCATCAGAGAGGAGTGGGGTCTTGTCCTTGACATTTACAGCTCCTGTCCTCACTTTAGTCAAAACTTATGAGCTTCTGGGATCAAGGCAGAGATAACAGGACTAGAAACAGCCCCACAGCCTCCTAGGTAGAAAGTTCTAGAAGCAATGGAGCAGTCACTCCCTGGGACCAATGTCTGCAGGACTGCTGCTTCTGACAATCCTACTGGGAACCTAAGAAGTCATGTGGACACCTCAGGTTCTTCACAGTGCCTAGGAAGGCACTCTTCCTGCTAGTTCTATCCCTACCTGAGGCACTTCTGCCATACTCTCCACACTGGTAGGCTCTGAGGATCTCCAGTGTTTTAGGTTGGAGCTCTGAAGTCCAGGAAAGGGGTCCCTGAGCCTATCAGGTGCTTTGCTGTGGTCCTGAGACTATGACCAAGCCCACAGTGCTCTTATTCCCGCACCCCACCTTCAGCTCTCTTCCCTGGCTTTGGTTGGTCAGACTGAGTTTCTAGCAAAAGTGCGTATGTACTCCTGACTTTGCTGGGAACGTTGGGCTTCCTCAGGTCAGCTTGTCCAAGAACCCTGAGTGGGTCCAAAGCAACTTCATCCACTGAAGCCATGTATGGTCCTCAAAACCCTTGTCAATTGGTTAGAAGAGAAAGGTGGGGCTACCTTGGTCAGCAGGTCCCGGTTAAAGACCTGTCTTGGCCTTCAGGGCCCCCTGCACTGCTTCAGGCTACGTGATACACTTGGTGGAGCTTGGTATGGTGGAGCTGTTTGCTAAGAATCTGCTGCCTGCTGTTTCTCTGTTAGCATGAATCCTTCAACCTCATTACTTTAATGACCACTTTCTGAAGACCACCAGCTTGTATAATATTCCTATTCAACAGGAAGGCACACCTGACAGGCCCTGCGGTCCCCGGGGTGGCAATTGGAGATTCTGCTAATAGACTCAGCGAATGGGCTCTGCTCTGCAGAAGGGAATTAGATTTTCTTTCTATTTGCCTAGTCATCCATTGTAGGCGTTCTTTTTGGAGTTGCTGGGGAAGTCAGAACTTGCAACTCTTTGCAGGGTGCCCTAGGCAGCTGACTCGCATCCTCTGTCCTCTGCGAAGGTGGCTCTCTCTCTTCTGCGTCCAAGAGAAACATTCATGCGTAGGTCATCCCATGGATGCTTAAGGATTTATTTTATGTTTTTACTGTTCTATGCTTTAACTGAATTAAGGAGCTGGCTGTGAAATGTGGCTTTTAAAGGTTCCTTAATTTTTTAAACCCAATCACTAATATGATAGGCTATTTTGCAGAATTCTTATTTTAAAAGGTGGTGTGTTGCCAAAGCAATTCAGTTTCTCACTATGAAATATTAAGCAGGAGTCTATAGCCTTAATGCCTGAGTCTGTTTTTCCAATCAAACTGTGCAGCAGCATAACACCTTATCTGGGAAAGGATGTGAAATACCACTACTTGATTACTGTTTCCTCTGGGGATTGTAAAACAGGCTCTGTCTAACATCTACCTACCTACTTACCTACCTATCGATCTATCTATCATCTATCTATCATCTATCTATCTATCATCTATCATCTATCTATCTATCTATCTATCTATCTATCATCTATCTATCATCTATCTATCTATCTATCATCTATCTATCATCTATCTATCTATCTATCATCTATCATCTATCTATCTATCATCTATCTATCATCTATCTGTCTATCATCTATCATCTCTCACCATCATGACCCTGGGTTTTTTGATTTTACCATGCTTCATTGCAGCTGAGCTGGGAACTTCATGACCCCTGAAAAAGCAGGAGAGAATATTATGAGATTGGGGTCCCCCAGGAATGAGAGCTAGTACCTGGGCACAGAGTGTTCTTTCTCCCACTCCTCAGCCCCTCAAAAGATGTGCTGGGAAGCCAGTGGCACTGAGTGAGTCCCCGCCATGGGATGGGGAAACGGGGTGCGGTGGACCTGTCTTTTGAAGCCACTCATGGAAGAAGGTGTGTGTGGGAGGCAACTCGTTTGTCTTAGTCCATGGAGGAGAAGGTCAGTGACATTTGGGGACCGGGTTGCCTTCCTAACATAACATGGATACCAGCTCCAGCCATTTTAGTGGCCCACATTCCCCCACCACAGGCAAGGGTGCGCATCTTGGGTCATATATACGAGCGTCTTTCTAGAGGCTCCTTTGGAAAAGAGCGGCCCCTGCACCGACCTCAACGGCTTCTGTGCACCGCTGCAAACCTCACCTACCTGGCTGCCATGGCGCGGCTAATCTAGTGTTAATCTCATTCTCTGAAAAACTTCAGCAGAGAATGAATGCCCCTCACTAGGGGGCAGGGTAAACAAATCATGGTGTGTCTCGGCAGCATAGTGCTATGCAGCCGTTAAAAAGAATGAGGCAGCTTTATATATACTGATATGGAATAAGCTTCAAGATATATTGCTGAGGGAAGCAGGCAAAGACCAGAACACTGTGTGTAGGATGTGCTGCCGTTTGCTTAAGAACGAGATATATGTATGTACACACGCTTTTACATACAAAGTGCTGTCTTCGGAGGTTCCCAGAAAAAGCCAGCGGCGGAGCTTGCCTCGAGGGAGGGAGAGTGGCTTCTCACTGCTAACCCTTTTGGACCATTTGAATTATTTTTTAACTACGAGCATGCATTATCTACTTAATATAATAAATGAGCCAAATATTAGAAATCTATTAGGGAGTTTGCAGTTTAAATAAATCCAATGGGAAATTAATACTTTTCTAAAAACAGAGCCATCTTTCTCTCCTCCCCCAACCTGCTTCCCCTCTAGGCTTTAAACAAGAGCCAGATCCTAAAGGGAAATGTTTCTAGTTTGATTTCTAGAGTCAACTGTGACCCGAGTCTGTCATTCAGGTTGAGAAGAGATGTTAGTTACAGAGTCTGTGACCACGATGTTTTCCTCACTAGAAGAACAACAGTTGTAGAAATTCTTCTCTTGGGTGATGAGATTGGTTTCTGTCCATCCGTGCAACCACTGTTGGGTATCTAGTGAGTGCCTTTTAGGTACTAGGCTGTCAGCAAACAGTGGCCGCCAAGCCCGCCTTGGAGCCACAGCTGACTCTCTGACAGATGTCCACAGATGCTGCCATGCCATGATGCAAAATGGGGTTGTAGAGTCCAGCACACGCGGTGTAACACATTTACTGGGTCCCCCCTGGGAACAGTCCTCCAGCCTCCAGTCTCTAGAGGGGATAGGAACAGATACTCAGATTACCAGGAGAGCTTTTTATGTTAATGGGAAAGCACTCATCTCTGAAAGCTGACAAGAGGGAAGTCCAGCCCAGGGTGTGGGAGTTCTGCCATAGGTACTTCATGGCACTGGAAAACAGCCTTTAAAAATACTCTCCACATCCCAGTTTTCTCTGCTTCTCTCCAGTTTCCCTCAAAGACAGGGCTGTTCATGCTGCTTTGCTTGGGAATGCAAACTCTGAGCAGGCATCGGGATGGCCAAAGGCTTTCTCTTCCCCTCAAAAGGAAACACACTTGGCACTCAGCAGCTGACAATCTGATAACTGATCTTCCAAAGCTTCTAGAACAGCTAACGGAATTCAAGTGCTTCTGTGACATATTCCAGAATGGCCATCCCTTGGTATTCACCAAGCTCATGCTGTAAGGCATTAGGGGTTTTGTAAAGGGAGTGTCCCAGTGGGGTTTTGATATTTTCTTCCTGTCTTTGTGTTGGGAGAAGATGGGTGGTCTTGCACACCTTTATGTGGATTTGTGTGTGTGTGTGTGTGTACAGGTGTGTATGTACAGGTGTGTGTGTGTGTTTGTACAGGTGTGTGTGTGCATGCAAGTATGTGTGTGTACAGGTGTGTATGTGTGCATACAGGTGAGTGTGTACAGGTGTGTGTGTGCATGCAGGTGTGTGTGTGTGTACAGGTGTGTGTGTGTATGTGTGTGCACATGCGTGTATATGCCTGGGTGTAGATGTCAGAAGTCAATCTCAGGTGTCATTTCTCAGATCTATTCACTTGTTTTTTGAGACAAGGTCTCTCTGGTACTTGCAAAGTAGGCTAAGCTAGGTGGTCAGGGAGCCCGACAGCTCGTCTGTCTCCACCTCCCAGCACTGGGATTACAAGCATGCGCTACCATGCTTGGCTTTTACCTTCCTGGCATCTGAGCAGTGCTGACTTTCCCTGAAAGTCTGTGAGCACGTTTTTGTCTCCCGTGTCCCTCCGCGTGGACCTGTGTCCCTCCGCGTGGACCTGATCAGAGTCAGGGAACAAATACCAAGCCAGGAAGTCCCCGGCTTCAGCACTTTCTGCAGTTTCTCTGGTGACCCCTATGCTGCAGCCCTCCCCATGCCTGCTGCTGTCTGGAGCTCCGTGTGCGTGTGCGATGGCGCTTTGCAAGATAAAATGTGCTGTGTGCTTCTACTCTTCCCACTGTGATCAAGTAGGCTCTGTTCCAGATGGGAGCGTTTCTCTGTCCCAATAAGAGTGCCTTGGTGGGGAGGCAGGGACCAAGTCAGACCTCCCTAGTGCTTGCCTTAACAGGGCCTTCTGTAAGAGGAGTTGTTGAGTGAACCATTAAATCACAAATGATCTGGAAAAAGCCATTGAGTTCAAACTCTGCTATTTTAAAGATGAAAAATTGAAGCCCTGAGTGGGAGGAACATGAAGACTCATCTAAGAGTCCACTTTTCGTCTACCTGTCCATCTATCCATCCATCTATGCATCCCTCCATCCCTCCATCCAACCATCCATCCATCCATCCATGCATCCATGCAACCCTCCCTTCCTCCCTCCCTCCTCCCTCCATGCATCCATTTGTTCTGCCAAACACTGTGCTTGAGGAGGGGTGGACCTTCCAGGAGAGCCTACAGAAAGCACTCCAAAGTGATAGATTAAAATGCAAGGGAAATGACACTAGCTAGAGGTGGTAAGAAGAGTGTAAGGGAGGTTAGGGTTGGGGGTGAGGTGGTAGAGCAGGGGGATCAGTGAAACCGAGTGCGAAGGGTGTGGAGTCGTGAGAAACCGAGTGGGTATTCTGGGAAGAGGGATGGAGGGACCCAAAGCAGTCCTGAGCGTCGGGGCCTCGGGCTTCTAAGCAATCTTCCTTCTGTGGGGAATTTTGATGGCACATGCAAGGCAGCAGGAGAGGAGAGTTCTGGGACGAGGACGCAGGAGGCTGGCTGTTGGCTCACTCTGCAGGAGGTCACGAGAAGCAGAGCTTCCTGGGTGCTGGGACTACTCAGGGGAAGTCTTGGGGAGTATAGTACTTCTTCACTCCCTTGTAACTCATCTGCCCGAGGATGAGGATTTGGGAGAGCCATGGAGGGGATAGAGCTGCAAGGGACTTGGGAAGAAAGGTCATATTCTTAGGGAGTTCCATACAGAGCCACTCACTCAACCAATGGGGGGAGGTGTCACAGCCTGGGGACCATAAAGAAGGCAGGGGCCCGAGGACTTCTGGGTCCACCTTGGTCTTTTACAGATGGGGAAATGGGTTCTGTGTGTCTCAGTGGTCTGAAGAGTCTGAAGGTCCTTGTTTTCGACTTTAGTCCAATGAGCAGCAAATGGGGCCAACCGGTACCCAAGTACACTGGATGTTGTTCCTGTCTCAAGGCATGGGTAGGAAGCAGTTACCCAGTGGCCAAGCTTCCCTGAAGCCCATGGAGTTGCCACAGAGGCTCAGAGCAGGGAGGAGCAGTGAAAGTTGAGTGTTGCCTTGTATGAGTAGGAATGGCATAATGGCTCATAATTAGTGGGTGCAAATATATGGGGGTGTCAGGGTGAACCTCTAGGGTGTGCACATCAGGGAGGGTTGGAGGAGATGAAGATCCTGCGTTGGGCCGGGCACACAGTTGGCACCCACTCAATAAGCTCAGCGGCCCCGCCCCTTCCCAAGGAACATTACATTAAGTAATTGCTTTAGTGGCTAAGTTATATATTACTGAGAATGAACCTGGCTCCGGCTTATCATTCACTTTTACTGTTTTGCCTAGAGAGGTTTCCGTGGCAGCTCGGGAAGCCAGAAATGAATAAGGAGAGAGGTGACATTAAAGGCAGGCTGTTAGCAGAAGTGAAAATTAAACAACTCAGCCAAAATCGAAGCCTGGTGCTGCCTTGCCTGCACCAATGGGGAGATTAATTGCTCCCTTCTGGGGCTTCATCCATGTGCCAGGAGGCTGCAGAAATCTCTGCTCACCTTAACTTTTAACTCAACCCCATAACTTAAGGGATGAAGCTCTATTTTCCAGAGAGGATTCTGGGACTTGGTGAGGTCTGCTTATCCGACCAATGTCACCATGGCTGAAGTGAAGGCCCTACTGGGGTGGGGGTCACCCTTGAGCTGGTGGTACAGAGCGTCTCATGTCACTGGGCTGCACTTTAAGGAGCTCAGTGTGACTACAGAGGCCCCACCCATGTGCAGGAAGGAGAGAGTGCGGCCATGGCAGCCTGAGTGGAGGTAACAGGGAGCTACTGGTACCTCGGTGCCCCTCCTGGGGAGATCAAAATACGCTTGCAGCATTTCAACTACTTGTTTTGCTTATTGGCTCCTTGCTCTGGTTTGATGTAAAAGGGGTCCATGGACTAGAGGGCTCAGATCAGACAGAGAGAACAAGCCCAGGCTTCAGACACTATTGGCCTCTGAGCTCATGCTCTTGTCAAGAAACCCCCAGATCAGAGGGCTGTCTATGGCAGGACTAAACCAGGTTGAGCCCCAGAAGACAAGGGAAGGGCTGTTCTTCCTGGTCAAGGAAGGAGTGAGAGCTATTTGGAATTCCTGTTGAGGAAGCAGGAGAAAGCAGAACCCATTTTTTGGTGTATTTTCTCAAGAAGATTAACAACAAAGCTTTGTAGCAGCTCTGGAGAGCTGAGGGTTCATCTCTCTCCTGAGTCACCATAGTTGCCCTTGGTGATTCACTTCCTGGGAGTTTGGGAGAGCTTGATTGTGAGGCAGTTTATTTAAAGAATTGCTAGGCTCCGTTGCTTCCCACTCCACACCAGCCCTGCCCCCAGTTGGTAGCAAAAGACTGAGCCGGCCATCAGCACCCTCTAACAGAGGCCCCATTTAGTTGGCTTTCCTGCAGCACTGAGGCACTACACAGAAGGCCCCTGCCTGGCCACAGAGGTGGGTAGAACAGAGAATCTCTAAGAAGCCCATGAAAGAAACATCTGCCATGACCAGGGGTGGCCGTTGGACGTCTGGGACCCTAAGCAGACCTCATGCTTTATCTCATCTAATTAGTGAGTTTCTCACAAGTGCCCGAGTCGAGCACACAGGGCACACTTAGGCCTAAATATAGTCTAATAAGGTAATCCTTTTCATTTCGCTGTCATCTAATCAATATGGAAAAAAGCATATTTATAACCAACAATTAGACTTTCAGTGCTTCCTTTCTCAACAACCACCCCAACAAACACCCTCTATCAAGTCTACCCCAAAATCTGAGCTGTCCATACTCTGCCAGTCAAGTCTTCCTGGGTACAAAAAAGATTCCACTGCACAACCCACACACACACACACACACACACACACACACACACACACACACACAGAGCCACTCAGAATGGACTTTAAATTCATACCACATAAAACAAGATGGATTTCAGTATTAACCGGCAGCATTATTAAGTGCAGGCAGCTCAGAAGTGGGGGGAGAAGTCCTTGTGGGGGGGTGTTGGTATACATATTGTGTTATCAAGCAATATAATCAAGCAAAGTAAATGGACACATTAAGATCAGCTTTTACCCCCCACGTGTCAGGAGTCATAACTGTATGAAGCATTTTCCGCCTCGATCAATTGGAAAATCAATGCCTCGGCATTTGTCCAGGGCGTCTCTTATAGGAAGAAATGAGGGGAAATGTTCAGGAAATCGTTTAGCCCTCCGAAGGTCGCATCTGAGAGCTGTCACTCTTCTCCCCAGTGAGGGTGCCGACACTCTTGCGCAGCGGCTGGCTGGGATGCAGAATGGTCGGTTGCTTCTACTAAGCAAACCATACCTTCCCTCAAGAGTAGAGAGAGAGATGAGCCTTGTTAAATGAGGCTTGGGTAGCGCTGGGTACTGGGCCCTGGGTCTGCTCTGTGTGTGAGAGAGACAGTTCACCCTCTTGGGACCTCATGACTTTGATTCCTCAAGACTGGAAACTTCCAGCAAAGACCTCGGTGGAGCCTTTACCAGCCTCAGACGTGAAGCCGCCACTGCCAGCGTCTTGGCCATGTGCACCTGTTGTCTTCTTCGCTGTGTTTTTCACTTAAGGACTCTCTTTCCCTCTCTCTCTCTCTCTCTCTCTCTCTCTGTCTGAAACTCATCAGTTCATCTAGAATGGCTGTCCAGGTACTCTCTCAGCACTGGGATGACAAGCTAAATCGCCATGCCCAGTTTTCTACACGGGGGCCAGTGACCCAGACTCAGGCCCTTGGGCTTGCGTGGCAGGAGCTTTGCTGTTGAGTCATTTCCCCAGCCCTTGGCATGATATTTTGAATACAGAGAATATCCAACACACACAAAGACCAGTACCATAGAGGCGCATGTCCTCCTCATCACCTTCCATGGGGGACACACCAAATGTTACCAGTATTCCTATAAAACTCTCTGAATGATACAGATTCTTCCAGAAGTTTAAACACAGTTCTGTGATGTTCTCTAAAATATTAATAATTCCTTTATATTCAGAGACTGAATCTGTGTCTGGACTTTCCAAGTGACTCATACTTTTCAAAGAGTCTGTTCAATTCAGACTCTAAGGAATGCCACTGGTTGCCATGGGTTACTGGTAGATACGATGCTAAATTTCTTAACCTGTGGATACTCTCTCTAGCCTGTAATATTCAGGTCTTAGGGCCGTGAGCAGATGGATGATTTTGGTCTAGACTTTCTTGGCCATAGCCCATTTAAAATGGCAGGACTCTAAGCCAGGTGTGGAGATCACATCTATAACCCCAGAGTGCAGAAGGCTGAGGAGAGAGTGAGTTCAAGGGCAGCTTGGGCTACATAACAAGACCCTCTCTCAAATCCACGAAACAACACAAAAGAAAACCAGAAACAAAAATGACAGGTGGCGATCTGGCCCTCTCCTGTCTTCTTATTTACAGGCTCCTGTAAAGAGAAACTCCCCCTCGCCATGAATTCGTTTCTGATACTGATATCCTTTTATTTTTATTATCTTTATTGTTTATTATAAGACAGGGTCTCACTATGTATCCTAGATGGTCTGGAACTCCCTGTGTGAACCAGGCTGGCATTGAACTCACAGAAATCAGCCTACCTCTCCCTTCTGAAATGCTGGGATTAAAGGAATTTGCCACTGTGCCCAGCCAGGTCTTATTTTTAAAAGGAACATGGATGCTAGACTCTGCGTTGGTCCCCTTGTCCGTTGCCCAAGTATCCAGAGAGCTTGTCCATCCATCGTCCTTACCATCCCCTGGGAATTCATCAGCTTTTACTACCTGGGAACAAACTAACTCTCTCTCTCTCTCTACCCCCCGCCCCGCTTGTCCATCTGTGTTTGCCTGTATGTATACGTGTCCCAGGGATTCCTCTGCTTCCCATCATAGCCTTAGAAGTGCATGTCACCAGGCCCAGTTTGTTTGCTTCTTGTTTTAGTGTGGATTCTCGAGATCAAGGTTGGATGCTTATACAAACACTTTATAACTGCACAGCTCCCGGAGTCTTGCCTCCAGGCTCTGGTCTCGCCTCGTGTCCATTCTAATCTCACCCCCGAGAGCCCTGTGGGGTGCGTGCTAGCCGCGGAGAGCGGTCTACCTCTCGTCAGCTTGCCGTGGACACCCTGCTCCGCTCGCTCTCTCGACAGTCTAACCAATCGGGTCTTGTTATTTATCCAAGTTGCTAATACATCAAATGGCCGTGATGAATTTCTGGGCTATAATAAGAGTGTCTTATAAAAGCAATAAAGCAAAAACAAATGAACAAACCCAGGGCCCCACCCTCCCCAAATCCCAGCCATCTTCTCGCCCCAGGGCCCAGGCTGCTGTTGGTGGACGTTTGACTCACATCCTTCATCCGAATCTCAGCTGAGCTTTGTGGCCACCCCCGATGCCATAGGGCAACATGTGGGTTTCTACTTCGTCACCCATGTCATCTGATTGATTCATTCTCTGAATCTGCAGCGGAGAGAAGCGATTGCCGAGGTCTAGTGCGGATGCTGCCGTTTCTCGCAGGTCTTAGGACCTGTCAGTATTTCCTGAGCCCGAGGCCCGCCTCCTGCCTTCTGCACAGGAAGGCTCCGCACTCTGCCTGCCCACTGCCTCTTAGGCATCCCTGAATTTTGAGTGATTTTGATGTAGACATACTGGGGGTGTCTTTTGCCTCCCTCCCTCTTTTTTTCCCCCTCTTTTTGTTTTTTAATGTAGTGTGTGTGTGTCTGTGTGTGTGTCTGTGTATAGACCAGAGGTTGACATCAGGTGTTTTTCTAGATCATTCTCTACCTTATATACTAGGTCAGCGTCTTCCACTTGAACCCTGAGCCCACAGATTCAGCTAGGCTGACTGGTTAGTTTGCTCTGGGGATCTCTTCTTCATACCTCTGAGTGATAGGATTACAGGTTAGCTACCATGATTGCCCACACTTCCATGAGTTCTGGAAATCTGGGCTCTGACCCTCACACGTAAGAGGCAAGCGCAGCACCACCTGAGCCATCCCCCTAGAGCTCATCAGCTCCTTTCCGTAGGAGAAATGCTCCACGGAGGAGCAATAGGCCTCCAGAGCGATTCACTCTGATGCCAGGAGCACCGTGCTTCAGGGGAGAACTGTTAACTCTTAACACAGTCTGAGAACAGACTCAATCCAATCCGTTCGTCCAACCAGGCTTGCCTGGAGAGAAATGTCGGCCCAATTGCACCCAAAAATACAAATAAAGACGACAGGAGCAGGAAGAATGGTATTCTACCCAGGCACACTCTCGGCTTCCCACACACGCCATCTCATCCTGTCTGCCAATCCTGTCAGGCCAGCGCGGCCAGACACCGCTACCCCTCCAGCACAGGTGAAGGCAAGGCTGGAGCGCCACTTCCCACCAGGCTGCTGTGCTCTCTTAGCCAGCTCGTGGTAGTGCAGGCCTAGAGTCTGACCCTGGAGTCGTCTCACTGGAGTGTCTCCCTTGCAGCATAAAGACTCAAAACTCCTACTGAGTCAAAGGTACGAGTCTCCGCCGCTCTCAGAAGGGCACTGAGGTTGGCCAGCTGCACGGAGATTCTCCACTGGGCTCCTCTCTAACTCTACTTCTCACTTCTCTGCCTTTTCCTCCCCTCCACCATCTCTTTTGCCTTCCTAGGCTTTTGGAGCCTCTCTCCTCTTCACCCTTTCCTCTCCCTCCCCCTTCTCCTCTGCTGTTTCCTCTTCTCTCACCACCTCCCTCCTCCCTGTTTCTACCGCTTGTCTTTTTCTTTCTCTTACTCACTCAAGAGTAAACTGTGTGTGGCGTGTGTGTGGCATGTGTGTGTGTGTGTGCACACATGTATGTGTGTGTATGTGTGAGCATGTGTGTATGTTTGTGTGTATGTGTGTGTGTGCATGTGTATTATATATGTGCATGTGTATGTGTGTATATGTATACGTGTGTGTGTGTGTGTGCACACATGTATGTGTGTGTATGTGTGTGCATGTGTGTGTGTGTATGTATATGTGTGTGTGGTGTGTGTATGTGTGTGTATGTGTGTGTATGTGTGTGTATGTGTATGTGTGTGTGTGTGACATTTGTGGTGAATTTACATATGTGTGTGTGCCCTTTCTTGCCCTATCTTGTCAATTTCTCTCTGCTTCATGCTTCTGCCTTTGGGTCTCTTCCTGGACAGCCATGACCCTACGTGTAGGTAGAGGCACACGGCCTCTCTTGTCTCTCATGGCCCTGTTCAACCCTCATCTGCCACCTCCCACAGTGGAGAGTTCCTCACCTGGGTTTCCCACTTGCAGATCAACCTAACTGATTCCCAGGATTAAATGTAAACCATGTGTCTGTCATTCTGAAGCGTCCTGAACGCTCTGCAGGCATGTGGTGGTTACCCAGACAAGCCGGTTGCTGGATCTCCTGAAGCAGCCCTGAGTGTCCTTTGGCCTTTAAAACAACAAAAATGTCTTCCCCTTGACCTTCAAATCACACCCAGCATCTTAGTCATTCCGTGTAATTTAGAAGAAACATTAGGAGAGCACAGACTCGGTGTCTTTAGAAAAATAACAGGACAAAGGGAAAATGGCTGCTGCCTTTACAGATCACCTGCAGAAACCCTCAGGGGCAGAGACGCCTTTAAATCTCGGTAAGTGGTTCTATCTCTCGGGCTTTGCCGAGAAGCACACACCAAATTGTTACTCGGCAAGTACTGTGGGTGTCCAGTGCCCCCCACTTCAGGAGCCGTGGATAGGCGAGGAGTGCTGCACTCAGGATGTGCCAAGTGGCGTTTCAGCCCTCCTTCGCTGCCAGCCTTCCTCCCAGCGTCCCCATTTCATCTTCTTCTAATCAGCAGATGAGCTCGGCAAAGAAATATAGTGACCAGGTTCCAAGGTCTGTGTCTAATTAAAAAGTGCTGGCGTCAGAGAGAATTTTAATTCCTAAGCATTATTCTGATAGGGTGAAGGGGGTGGATAGGACTTTCAATAGGTGATTTAAAATCCAGAGATTTAGTGAGATACTAAATAAAAAGGGGCTGGCTGATTTGCAAATAAGATTTCCGAATGTCATCTTGGAAATAAAGACCCTGAATTTGGGTTGGGAATCAAAGCTTACACATCCAACAGTAAAGCTTATTCTCTCTCTCTCCCTCTCTTTCCTCTCTCTCGGTGTGTGTGTGTGTGTGTGTGTGTGTGTGTGTGTGTGTGTGTGTGTGTACATGCCTGTGAGACCAAAGGCCAATATCCAGCTTCTTCCTCAGGGACTCTTCACTTTAGTTTTTGAGGCAGGGTCTCTCATTGAGCCCAGAGCTCACGGACTCGGGTAAGCTTGGTGGTCAGTGAGACCCAGGGATCCTTTTTGCCTCTGCCCCCTCAATGCTAGGATCACAAGGATGAGCTGTGCCCAGCTTTCCTTTTTTAAAATAAACATATGGGTACTGGGGATCTGAACCAGGTCTTCAGGCTGCTGTGGAAAGTGCTTTACTGACAAATACCTCCCCGGGCCCCTTGTCTTCTGTGTGTGTCCGTGTGTGCGTGTGTATGTGTGTGTGTGTAGTGTGTGTGTGGTGTGTGTGTGTGTGTTTTAGGCGTTCATCCTTCCCACTTGGTCAGAAGGTAACCATTCACTCAAAATCAGGCTGAGTCACATGGAAATACGTGACTGGGGTATCAGGATTGGTGTGCGTTTCCTTCCTCCACTTCCTGAATTTCCATGAATTCTGTTGCATGTAAAATCCATTGCCTTTTTTTTTTTTTTTTTTTTTATTTTACAGGCCCAGGGGCATTCAGTTGTTCACCAACACTTGTTGGAAAGGCTTTGCTTTTTGAACTTGGCCTGAGGATCTAGGACTCTGCTCTGGACTGTGGACTCTCCAGAAAGTTCTAGAAGTGTGGCACCTCAGTGCTCCAGTTCATTCACAAAGCCCCCATGGGCCATTGGGGTTCTTTGCTTTTCCATGTACGTTATGTTACTCTCTACAATGGTAGGATGAGAACCAGGAACTATGCAATGCCCAATGGGGATGCTCAGTAATATCTCTTGACTGTCCAGATCATGAGTCAGCAAAGCAGGAACCCCACATGTACCCCAAGCCTGGGAGTGGTGTTCAGAAAGTCAAGGGCAATGGTACAATGGCTTTGGAGAAGCATTTGACAACATGCCGGAAACATTCACTAGATGTGCAATCACCCTAACACCCAGAAATTCCTTTTCCCTTAGGTATTTATACAGAGAAATAAATATATGTCCTCAGAAGCGCTGTTTCAATTTTTCGTGGAAGATTTATTGATGCTAGCCCAAACTAGAAATACAGGGTCATCAAGACGGCTCGCCAGGTACAAAGCACTGGTTGTCAAGTCTGATGACTAGAGTTTAATCCCCAGAAACGGGGAAGGAGAGAAGCAGCTTCTCTGAGTTGTTCTTTGACATCCAAACACGCGCTATGGTATACACACCCCACCACACACCCACACATGCGTGCTCATGCACACATAAACAAAGTATGACCTACTGAGCCATACCACAATGTAGATGAGTCTCAAACACATTAGAGCGAGTGACAGAGCCAGGCAGGAACACACACACGTGTCCCAAGAATCAAGGAGATGACCTAGAACGTGCAAAGCAAGTCTATGTTGATAGAAATTGGAATGGTGATTCGCAGGGGTCGAGGCTGGGTGACAGGCTTAGAGGAATGAGAGCTGGAGAGACGGCTCCGTGGTTGAGTGCTCGCTGCTCTTGCAGAGGACCTGGGTTCAGTTCCCATCACCTACACGGTGCTGACAACAGCCCGTTATTCCAATGCCAGGCCCTCTGATACCCTTTCTGAACTCTGCATACCAGGCACACACGTGGTACACATGCATACACGCAGGTACAACACTCATACATAGAAAAATAAATAAATCTTCTTAAAAAAAAGAATGAGAGAAATTTCCAGAATAATGCCTTGACAAGCCTTTATCAGAACTGGTAATATACTATCATTAAGATGTGGATGTTTCTGGCCTGGGGAGACGGCTCAGTCAATAAAGTGATTGCCACGTACGCACAGGACCTGAGTCTGATCTCCGGCACCCGTGTCAGAAGCCAAGCATGAGAGTGAGGGCCCTGACTCACTCGGTGCTCAGGAGGCCGAGACAGGAGGACCCCTGGGACCTGCTGGCCAGCCAGTCTGGTCATCGACCTTCAGGACCTTTCCAACAGACACTGTGAACAAATGCATGTTCCCAGGTCTCAGAAGAAACTCCTAAGCACAAAACCCAGGTTATACCTAACTGGCAATGGATTGTAGACACGGACTGAGAGCACATCTGGAGATGTCTCGTAGGGAGGATTCTTCTAGAATGTGGCTCCGTTGGTAAAGTGTTTACTTAACATGCATGAAGCCTTGAGTTCCAACCCTAGCGCCACAGAAAATTAGACGGTGGCGGCGCACACCCCAGATCCCAGCTCTCAAGGTAGGGGAGTCAGAGATTCAAGGTCCTTTGTAGATACATAGTGAGTTCAAGGCCACCCTAGAATGTAGGAGAGCCTGTCTCAAAAAGAAATAAAAAAATGGAAGAAGAAGAACCCTATCACCATAAATCAGAGCAAGGATTTTATCTATTTATTTATTTATTTATTTATTTATTTATTTATTTATTTATTTATTTTAGGGAAAGAAAGTTGGTAAGCTCAATTTTATATAAAAAGAAATAAATAAGCAGCAGCCCCTTTTCTACTCTTAAAAAGCCACTGTTGGGCTCAGGGAAAAGTAAGCCACAGGCAAGAAGAAAATATTTCAACACACACATCTGATAAAGGACTTGTATCCAGATATGCACTGTCACAGCCTTCCTTCCCAGCATTAAGGAAGCTGAGACAGGAGAATTATGAGTTTGAAGCCAGCCGCAGCTACAGTGAGGCTCTGTCAAAACAAAGAAAAGAAGACCAAATCTCTTAAAGCTCAGTAAAAGCAACTCAGTGTTTAAAATTAAACAAGAGATTTAAAATGACAATAACAAAGATTACAAGGCAGCAAGAGGATTTTGAAAAGATATTTAACATCGTTAGTCATTAAGGAAGTATAAATTAAAGTGTTTAATTTTACTTATTATTCCTTTTTTTTTTTTTTTTTTTTTGCGGGGGTGTTGAGACAGGGTTTCTCTGCGGTCACTCCGGCTGTCCTGGAACTCACTCTGTAGACCAGGCTGGCCTCGAGCTCACAGAGATCCGCCTGCCTCTGCCTCCCCAGTGCTGGGATTAAAGGTGTGCGCCACCACCACCTGGCATCTCTCAATTCTCATACTTAAAATCTATATTAAGGGCTGGGCATGATAGTGCATACCTTTAATCCCAGCACTCAGGAGGCAGAGATGGGGAGAGCTCTGTGAGTTCTAGGACAGCCAAGGGTACATAGTTACGCCTGTCTCAAAACAAAAAACAAAAAGACAACACACATACAACAACAACAAAAAACCCTAAACAACAACAACCCACCCCAAATTATATTAAAATATCCTTAATAAATCTAACCTTTGCGTAACACTGCCTAGTCCTGAAATGCTTTTCTGTGTGGAAGACAAAGATCTGGTTTTATTTGAGTCAAGGTGCCTCGAAGACTCAGGGAACTCCGCAGGCTTTAGGAAATCCTGGGTAAATCCTGTGTCTCTGCTCCTGTCTGATATCAACTACGGTGCTGCTTACCGGGTTGTGTGGAATTGTCTAGAATTAAAGAACTGTTCTTAACAAGGGGAAGCTTTGCCACCCGCAAGCCACAGCGCAATAAACCTGCACTCGAGGACCCGCCCTGTTTGCTTCCCCCAGCCTCAAGAGCCTCTGGGTCTTTGGTTCTTTGAATCTCTTTACCTAACTGTTTTCTGTGTTTCTTTCTTTCTAATATGGCCTATGGGAGATACGTCTGGGTCTCTGTTGAAGTGCTATCTTTGCATTTTATTGCCTCTTTGATCCTTCGGGTCCGTGCGGATGTGGCCAGTGTTGCCGTCTCTTGGTGTGCTTTCTGCTCTGTGCTTTGCCTATTTTTTCTTGAAGGACCTGTGTCAACATCTCAGGTTCCTGAACCTTAATGCTGTGGAGAGCCACTGTGCCTTGAGTACCGTGAAATTCTTGGTCTGAGCGTGGGTACTGGAGTTGTAGTGCAGGCTTCTTTCTCTATGGGAGAGTTCTTCTTTCAAGTCTTCTCTTTGTTTCTGGCACCTGACTTAGGTCTTAAAACCTTTGAGTAGGGGACCGCCAAAATCAACAGGCACCTTGAACGTTCTTTCTCAAGGATGTGTTTAATAAGTGCAGAGATGGGAAAGTGGGAGGTCAAGCGATTATTTGGTTGTCCTGCTCCTGGGGCTAGAGACTGAAAGGTTTCCTCAACCAACGACAAGGCAGAGAAGACATCCCAACTCATCTAGGAGGGGCTGGACCAACCTCTAGGCCCTGGTGCTGATTTCTCTATACGGTCTGCAGTGCCCACTGCATGGCCGTCCAACCCAGCCACCCATTAAACTCTCTCCAGCATAACGGAGCCATTCTATGGCGGTTCTGAGACCTTAGCCCATCATTCAGAATAGCAGCTCTCATTGGCCCGAGACTTCTGAGTGATTGCCTGTCAGATAAACTAGCTTTTACTGTAATGGTGACATTCTGTCACCCATTCATCTTGCTGCATCTCCATGGGCAGAGATACCAGTGTCCTCCGGCGTAATACATCTTAGGACTTCATCCTCCTAATGGCCAATAGGTCTTCTTTTATGAATAACACAGCTCAAGAGAGGGAAGAAGGATTCCAGGAGGACATAGTGACTTTGCACTGAGTGGAGAACAGAGGCAGTGGTGAGCTCTGGGCCATGTCGTTTGTACGCAGCTGCTCACTCTCAGACTCGGTCCTTATCTACGTATTCTTCCACAGCCCCTTGGTTAAACTTCTTTATATTCATATTTATATTCAGGTAAGCACCTAGTTCCCTCTCTGGTGGAAGAGCCAAATTCGCCGTATGAGTGACGAAGCAAGCTAGGGAACAACACAGGAGATAAACGGACACTGATGCTGGTAAGGGCAGATGAAGGCTTTGCAGATCTTCCGTGAACTTCGCTGCTGTCGGTCAGTACCAGTGCCTATGGAGATGGCGTCTTGCCTCCCATTGATGGCCCATCCATTCTTCTGGTAGTTTCCAGGAGTGTCCGTTCGTTATGCACACCAGGACTCCCACTCACCTAAGCAGGGACTCTGATGCCGGTGATGGACAACTCACAACTGTATTAGTGAAAGAGCTCAAAGGCAGAGGAGTTGAAAGAGTGAGAGTATCCTCCCGACATCCCTAGCGATCTTCACTCTGTGTGTGTGTGAGGTGGGGACTGAACCCTCTGAGATGAAGTTGGCGCCGTCTTAAGAGTCCTTCCCATGACCGCAGCGCTATCGGGACACCACTAAAATGAATTTCAGAGCTGAACAGATTGCTCAATGGGAAAGCACTTGCCGTACAAACATGAGAACCTGAGTTTGGACCCTCAGAAACCACAGGAAGTTGGGCATGGTAGCACACATCTGCAATCCAGAACTCCCATGATGAGAGAGTCGGTGGAGACCAGGGAGTCCTAGGAAGTCGAAGAGCCATCTTTCCTGCTGTACGCAGCTGTGAACGAGAGACCCCACCTCGGACACAAAGATATCCTCTGACCTCCACACACATCATGTGGCTTACATGTGCCCACACTCATGCACACTACTGAAAAAAGAAGAGAAAAAGAAAATTAACTCCAACTCCCTAGTATTATCAAGGGCCAGCCAGATACCCAGTGTTCCTAGCTGTTCCAGAATTGCTGATTGCAGATATTAGTATTATTATTTTTTGAATCCCAATCCAATCAACGTTCTGCTGCGTTTGATTGTCTTGCCAGACTCTTCTCTGAAGGGCCATTGAGAGCAGCCTGGACAGCTTGAGAGACATCCATCTTCCCTCCCCAGAATCTGAGGACCAAGCAGGCAAGAAGAGAAGAAACACCAGCACCCAGCTCTGCCTGGAGAAGGGTGTCAAGTCAAGGACAGTTGGCCCTCCAGGCTGTGGCCCCTGGGCTCTGGAACCTTGCAGTCTGTGCCAAAGGTGCTTCTCAGAGTCTACAAAGTTTCAGTCACTGATCCGCTAATGGCCAGGGCTCTGAGACAGGAGAGGGAGATGCCCTAGTTCTGTTTGACTGGAACTGGAGCTGGTTCCTGTTTATGAAGGAAGGGGAGGGGAATTGTGTTTCTTTTCCCTCTTGCTTCTGAAAGACATCTTGAATTAGACTCTCTCTCCCTTAGTCTGTCAGAAGACTACGTGAGGATGCATCTCTCATCGCTTCCAGATAAGCCCCAGCTCCCCGCTCAGCACTGTGGCCACTGTGAGGAGGTGTCTACACATCACGGCGAGGCCTGATGCGACTGACAGGCCGTGAGCCCGTGGCTTACCTGTCCCTGCCTGCGGTAAACCTCTGCGATTTATTCAAGGGAAGACCTAGCCAAACCAAGCAGGAGTCACCGTGGGAAGTTTCAGGAGGAGACTCAGCTTCTAGGGAAGGGGTCCTCAACATATGGGCCACCTGCTTGTCTCCCAAGAGGACACAGAGGATTTGGGTAGGAAGCAGGGAGCCGTGAGGAGGGAAGGGCACAAGGGAGCACGGTGGCATCTGTCCAGGGCTGGCATGTCCCTCCCACAAAGATGGCATGCATCAGGCACAGCATGAGGCCCTGTCTTTTATTCTGTCTTCCCCGAAGCCCTCCCAACAGATGAGACCCGCAGAGTCCTTTGGGGGCCCCAACCTTTCTGTAGATCTACTGATACAGTACCCCTGCCTCTCACACTCCCCACTTGTAAGCTATCAAGGCTTTACTTGGCATTCAGGTACCGGGAGACCTCAGAGTTCAAGGGCTCAGACTGATGTCTGGAAACCTGTAGTCAAAGGATGACAGAATCCTCGGTCTCCGTGATCACAGCACCTCTCTTCCATAGGCAAAGAGCATAGGTTCAAAGTAGATCTCCTGCGTGGAGCCAGGCGCAGAGCAGGGCAGCTTCCTGCACCTCCTTCATGCTCTTCTACCTGACATTGCTCCCTTTTGAGGTCAGCGCTCAGTTCTGACTCTCCGCAGGCCTCTGATGGTGCAGGGCTCTGACACTGCGTGGGCGGTGTCAACATAAAAACCACAGCTCTCATTTCAAAAGGAATAGGAGATAAGACAGTCTGGAGCCAGTACAAGTGGTCGTGGCTCTGGAAAACACATTCTGTTTAGCTCCAAATATTATGTTCCAACATGGTAACAATTTCATAATGTTTTTTATAGACACAAAACAAAGAAACTCATAAATTGAAGTTCGTTTCAAATGCATCGGAGGAAACAGCAGCTAGGTAGGTCACAGCAAACTGGAGATGCCTCATCTGTAGGCCTCAGATGCTCTCTCACATTCTCAGCTTTGGAGCTGGTAGGAGCTAAGGTCTGTTTGTACATCCCCAGAGGATTTATCTAATAGCCACAGGGTAGGCAGTGAGTGGCTTTTTGGGGGGCTAAAATAGCCTAAGGAAGGTTCTCAATCCATATCGTTCTAGCTCTCTCTACAATCAACAGAAGTTCTAATCAATCAATCAGCTCTGTAGAATGATCGACCCTCATATGGTATTTTCTTTCTGGCAACTTCAGCTTACACCGGACACATAAACACAGAGAAAGAGCACAAAGGGCTTTCTGGTGGGTGGCGTCAATCAACCCAGTGGCAAGGAAGCGCCAAGTCCAGTCAGAGTCAAAAGTGATGTTGACTGAGCTCAGGCCAAGCCTTACCCTGAACCAGAGGTTCAGGGATCTTTCTGCATGGTCCTGTCCTCACAGAGCCTCAGGCCCTCGCCCTTGTTTAAATGTCTGCATGTCCAGCTTGCCTGACAGCGCCAGCAGTGAAGAATTCTTTAGCTGATACTAACCTGATCACAGAGCAGCCTTGGGTTGTTTTCTTTAATTGATAGCAGCGAGTCTCTGGAATTGGGCCTCACAGGGCGTGTTAGCACTGTGCCAACGGGAAGGGACAGATTCAATTTCAAGAGAATTATGCCATCCATTTCGATAGGGCAGACCAATAGTCCAGAATTCAGAGACGCTACTGATTCAATTGTGTCCCCTCAAACTCAACAGCCTCTTAACTGAGGCCCTGGCCAGCCTAGCCGGTCCAGGCTGACAGTGCAGATCTGCGGCCACGTTTCCTGAGGCTTCCGTTGAGTCAGCTTGGCCCTTGGTGCTCCGGAGATTCATGGTTTAGGAGCGAAAAGGGCTCCTTTGAGCAGGAAGCTGAGTCTGTCTTGTTAATGGTGTGTACTTTTCACTAGCAGAATTCACAGAAAGGTTAGCTCGGTTAGGACAACTAATTGATGGGTGATTTGTCCACACAAGACACGTAGTTGCTGGATCCCTGTGACAAAGATGAACCCGAGTCCCAAGTGGTCCCACCAAACGGTTGAGTTGGCGTTTCTTCTCTGAGACCTGCGAGAGCGCGTGCCGCGGGGGCAGAGGCTCAGGTGCCGTCTGCTTTCTTTCTGAAGCTGGCTTTTTCACTGGCCTACAACCCAAGTAAGCAGGGCTGGCTGCCCATGTGCCACAGGGACTCAAGGAGCCCAGCACTGAGATCCAGAGCACACCACCACATCCAGCTTTTTTTCTTTTCTTTTCTTCAACCATGGGACCTGGAGATTGAATTCGAGTCCCCATGCTCACCCGACAAACACTTTACCAACTGAGCCGTCTCCTCTGCACCCTTCTTTATCCTACGAGGATGTATCTATATATATGGATATCATCTATCTATCATCTATCATCTATCTATCTATCTATCATCTATCTGTCTATCTATCTATCTATCACCTATCTATCATCTATCTATCTATCTATCTATCTATCTATCTATCTATCTATCATCTATCTATCTATCTATCTATCCACCTCACTTCCCAAGTACCTACCACACACAGTCTTATCGCTGTTTCTCTGATACCCCTTTTCTTTCTTTCTCTTATTTTTGAATTTTGCCAGGAGGAAGAGCCTGTGGCAAGTCTGGGGAAATGCTGTGTTTGAAGTGTGGTATGCTAGGGAGCTGGAAATGTGGGTCAATCAGTGGATGGAGGTGGCAGAAATTGCAGGCTGATTCTTCTGGCTCAGAGAACAAAGGCAGAGCTCTTGAGTGTGATGAGAACATGAGTCTCTCCTGGGATGAACCATCATCACCTGATGGAGCTGTGTGGGGGAGGAGATGATGCTCTGAGCTCTCAAAGTTCAGGCTGCTGCACCCACCCCACCTCACATGCCTTCTGAGGTCTGAGCCTCCGGCCAAGCTGTTCGTATCTGAGAGGAACCACCTGATGCTCTGTTCGACCAAAGCCGTCCTCCATCAGTCGCTGTGTTACAACACATGGTCCCCCCAGGTGGTTCTCAGGAAGCTGTTAGGGTCTATTTGTGCTGCTGAGATCTTGCTCTGGGCTCCCCTCTTTCCCAGTCCTCGTGATGAATTCAGAAGAGACACATAGAATGTAGTGCTGAAGAGAGACAGGTTTTATCACAGAGTCAAGTGGAATGCTCTCGAAGAGAGAGCTGACAAGCAGCCCAGGGACCACTATGCCTGCCCACGTGTTAGGCAGACCTGGTACTATTTCTAAAGTCTCTAGGACACACAGCTTTCCTGAAGGACATTTTTCCTGTCCAGGTGATTGACAGACCCATTTGTATTTTGACTCTTAAGGGAGCAGACCATGATGTCTGCGTTCCTTATCAGAAAATATCCAACTAGATACTAATCTTTTAAAGATTAAAAATTAAGTTTAGTCAGCCGATGGTGGTACCTACCTTTTATCTCTGAGTTCAAGGCCACCCTCATCTACAGAGTGAGTTCCAGGACAGACAGGGCTACACAGAGAAACCTTGTCACGAAAAACCAAGTAAAAAAATAAAGTAAAAGTTTTTTTTTAAAGATTTATTTATTTATTTATTGTCTGTGTGTGTGTGTGTGTGTGTGTGTGTGTGTGTAGAAAGAGAATGAAAGAGAGAGAAGGGGAGAGACAGAGAGGGGTGAGAGTGACATGCACGTTGTAACATTCCTGTGGAGACTACAGGACAACTGTGAGTCCGTTCTCTCCTCCTGCCTCTGGGGGGCTTCTAGGGATTTGAGCCCAGGGCCTCAGGTTTTGTGGGCAAGTGCTTTTTACCTGTTGAGCCATCTTATGGAGTCTGGAGTCTTGTAGAGGGTTTAGCCAGCAGACTGCTAGTGACTGCCTGGGATGTTTAAATGCCATGCTTCCATCCAGCGTCAGAAATATGACTTGGGTCCCATTTGGTTGATCAGAAAGGAAAGACTCCATTTTCGGGTCTTGCTGCTGCCAACAATGGAGGAGTCCATCTCCAGTGGCCTCCAAGCCTGCTGATGTCTAACCAGCTCCCTAACGCAGATGGCTTCATTGTTCGCTTGCTCCTTACATGGCCCTGATACACTTTGGTAGGTGGATCACTCACTCGGCGTGTCATCCCAAAGATACCGTTGCTTGGGTGAAAACTTAAAAGGAGGTGGACTTATAGTCATGTAGGAGATGAAATATGCAAAAACCATCGCGTGCGGATGACCGAGACTGACAACAGGCTGTCACCGGTTCAAGTCCCAGTTCCCCAGTCCTCCGACAGGCACCAGGCGCTCCTCAGACCAGCCCCTCGTACGCATGAGGTCACCTAGACTCCGCTTACAATGCACGTTGTGCCTTCTTGATCAGAGAGAAGCCATTTCGGCGCTCTGCTCTCATCAGTGACCCCTTGTGCCTTCGGAACAGGGTCCTGATCACCTCAGTGGACCGCAGGATGGCTGTTGGGTGCAGGGTCCTTGGGATCCGAAGCTGAATGGTTTCAGAGAATGAAGCAGACTCTTAGTCCAACAGAACGACCGAGGCATTTTGGCTGGTGGAGGAGGAAATGGCTCTCTCTATTTGTCTCCAATTGCCAGGACAGAGGAAATCAAAGCAAAGCACAGGGAAATTACTGCTCTGCAGCAAGCCTGCAGGAGGCCTGCGGTTTGGCCAGCAGCGAACACTGCCTGCCCAGGGTACCTGCTACAAGAGACGCCTTCTTCCCAGCGGAGCTGCTGTCCTGGCTCACGGAGGTGACCTGTTCCTCCGCTCTTAAAATGGGGACATTAAACTGATCCCTCCACCACCTCAGGAGCTAACAGAAAATGAATTTCTTCCCCTTGGGACTGAGGGTGTATAATGGAGGAACCTCATTGTCAGGTGCACTCAGAGGGTTTAAATTTGGAGTCGTGCCTCGAGTTGAAATTCTGACTCTCGGTGGAGGTTGCACAAAGACCCCTCCCTCGTTCACAAAATGAAATCCCCCTCCCAGTAGAGCAGCGTTCTTTTCGATCAGACCCTGCTTCTCCGGACATGGCTTCTGCAGTTATTCATCTTACATGGTGTTTCTGCTTAACCATCATGAGAGTTCTCAGAAACATGGCTTCTGCAGAGGGCCAAGTGGTGCGAGGTGCAGAGTGCTCCATTTTTTTTATCATATCTGCAGTAAATGCACCATCTTTCTCAAGTTATTTTCAAATTGTACTGGATTCTCTCTTCCAGCCGAGCAAGGGGAGGAAGCAGCAGCTTCTCCTGGCCCCCGGCTGCAGAGGCGGCGGCTCATCTGGCCGTTGATATTCAGGGGGTGATATATGGCTTCAGATTCCTCATTGGCGGACACACTGTCTGAATTAGAGGCAAGACTGAGTTATGGTGCTTTTAAGAGAAGAGATTCCATTTTAGCACGCTCAAATTCATGAACCATTAGGGCTGTCTCCCACAGCAAAGTCTCTGGAGACTCCCCCTGGGATGGCGATGCTTGTCAGCTTATGGGCTGGGCTGAGCTGGTCACATGTGAAAACAGCATATTATTTTAAACCGTTGATAAATTTCCTTTTCAGATTTTATGTGAGCTAATTACTTTGCCCAGAGGAATTATTTGTAGGATTGAGGGGAGTTAATAATTGCCCAGTAGTTGGTTCTGATGTCTTCAGTGGATGAGTATTTTTGTGGACAGTCCCTTTTACAGACAGCCGTCGCCTCGCCGAGGGGAGACAGATGCCAGATCTTGGGTTCCAGCTCCGTCCACATGATCTTAATACAGCAGAAAAATGAAGGAGAGATGGCGGTAGCCTTGGGCGATGCATCCTTCCAGTCAGTTCCAGTAACTGGGCAGTAGTACAGTGGCCTTAGCTGCCAAGAGCAGATCTTCCCTCCCCCTGCCCGGAGGTCCAGTGTTGGAGGTCAGTCGGGGTCCATCCTCTAGTAAGCGTCTGCCATTGGCCCCATAAGGATTCTGGCAAGGAAGCAGGGATACGTGATTTAGGCTTACCATGGAAGTCCATTTGGACTGTTAGAAAGAAAACGCTTGGGCTGGGGAGGCAGCTTGATGCATAAGACTGCTTGCTGTAAAAGCAAGAAGACCTGAGTTCAAACCCCGATACCATGTGGAAGCCTGGCAGGGCTACTCACAGCATGAGCCTAGCACTGAGAAGACAGAGGCCGGTGAGTGGGTGTTGGGGGCTTGCTGGCCAGTGAGCTAGTCAAGAGGGCAGGCTTCAGGCTCAGCAAGAGACACCCCCTTCTCTCTCTCTCACACACACACCACAGTCTTTTTCCCAAAAGGAAATAAAAAACTTTGGACTTGGGATGAAGTTCAAGGCAGAGCTTGCCCGACAAGTGCGAAGCCTGGGGTTTGACTCCAAGCACCCTGACAGCAAAATCAAAAATCAGAAGCGAAAAACTTGGCTCATGTCCTCTGGCTCATGCCCCATGACAGCGGGGTAGCAGGTTCCCACTGTCTGCCCAGAGGTTGCCATCAGTGGTACGTGCACTCTGGACTCAAAGATCCTGTGGCGAAGGAGGGCCATTGATCGAGACGGGAAGGAGAAGCGGAGGAGTCCAGCGTGAGACCTTCCACCAATCCATCATTTCAATCTAGTTAGAGAGACGGTAACCCTGTCTTGGCAGTGATTGCTTCTGCTGCCGGATGTGCTGGGGAGAAGGCTTCGCTCATGGAGCAGTGTGCCCACCAGGAGACTAAGACATCCAGCGTGCCTTTCGGGCCAGCTTGCCCTCCAACTCAGGAAATCCTGAGACTGTGTGTTCTCAAGAGACTCGGGAGGGAGGAGGTGGTTACAGCCTCTTTGAGACCGACCTCGAGGAAAAGGAGGTGTAAGGGGAAAGACAGGCAGAAACAAAAGACAATCAACCGGTCCCCGAGCAGTTTCTTTGACTAGGGCTCAGGTGCTAACAAGCAAGAGACACTCACTGGTGACAGGATCCCTTGTCTTGCAGGTCTGTCCAACCTGCACATGCGGCAGAGGGTAGGGCCGATTTGGGCCGATTCTTCTTGAGAGTCCAAGCTTTGTGGATCACAACACTGTGTCGTAAGGTCAAAGGTCGCATGCATTTGCTAGAAGACGTGTCCAGTGTCAACTGGTGCGTAAAGGCTCACCTGTCTCTGCACGCTGCCCAGGCTGTGCAGGGCGAGAGGCCAAGGGCAGAGTGATAGCCAGGTTTTCTTTGGATTTCCTGGGGTCTAACTAATGACAAATAGTTAATAACTGTTGCTTAGGAGCCCGGTCATCGTGGGTGCTTGGTGGCCCCGAGGGAGTCACTCACTCCTGAGAAGCCACGCTGTCTGAGTACTGGGGAGAGTGGGTGGGACCCTGAGGGTGGAGGTCTCCCAGTGTTGGCGTGCAAGGTTCCCAGTGTCAAGGCTGCATGGAAATGGTATTTGTCTGGAGATGCGGACCAGTCTTTTGACTATTTAAGCCAAAGAAGTCTGAAGGAACTACTAGTCGGCCCTCTTCCTTCTGTGTGTGTGTAACACGTACAGTGTTACATTGTTGCACTCTGATTATTTAGCCCCCTGCCCCCCTTACTGTGCACAGTTGATAGCAACTCTTCGAGGAAGCATGGAGGGCAGAAAAAGTATGTCCTGCATGGATCCTCTTTTCTCCTGTCTGAAGGAATCCATGCATATGAATGTCTATACGTATGTCTACTCTTCATGTTTGACAAAGCCAGAAGCACTTAAGGCAGACATGAGGAAGGCTGTCTCCCCTTTTCAGTCTTTGATCCCAGGCAGCACTGACTTTTCCCGGAATGAGGAGCGTGAGCATCCAGCGAAATCCCGTTTGGGGTTGACTTTGATGTTCACTGTCTAGATGCAACTTTCAACATCTTTTACATTCGCAAACCAGCCCTAAGAGCTTTTCTCTTCCAAAAGGAAATTACTTGGAACAAATATGACATCGATTTTCCATCTCCCTTGATTAGTCTCATTCTGTCTGATTTTTATTATTTAGGGCTTACCGACAACGAGAATATACAGTTAGCGATGGTTCTAATTAAATTTTGTGACCTTTAAGAAAGCTAAGGAGGTTCTGGGCCTGCGATGTCTGAAACTGCCAAAGAACAGGCCAGGATTTATGGCTCTCACATGACGCTTGGACAAACAGCGGCCGTGTCTGCTCCCAGGACGGAGGCAGGATGAAGGAGGGATTTGGGAAGGGGATCCCTGAGAGGAAGAGGGGAGCAGCCATGCCGCTGTGGAGGTGCTGGCTTCGTCAGAGCGGAGCCAGTGTGGTCACTTTGATCAACAGATGGTCGAATAGGGAACATTGGCGTCAAGCAACTCTGGTTTTTGACTAGGTCCTTTAACAAGTGGGCTGGGGGTGGGGGGTGAGGTCATGGGTACATATAGGAAGCACAGAGAGCCTTTTGTCCCGGGGCTCGGAGGGAGGGTGCGATGAAGGTGGTCCTCAGTGGACAGTGAGGTCCTTGCTGAAGGAGTGATTTGTTAGTCTGAGATATTGGGAGGCATATGCATTTTTTCCAAGCCTGTTTCCATAAGGGCTCTGGCTTTGGAACATACTGACTGACCCAGAGACAGATGGATAAATATGTGGTCTGTTGTGGGGCCAATCTTTCCTGAGCGAGGCATGCATTTCAGTTAACCTGAGACCCTGACAGAGAGTAAACACGAGCCAACACAAATCCAAAAGGCTTTCCTCTGTGGGCAGACCTTTCTTAACGTCTGGAAAGAGGGTCAGGGGATGGACATTAAAGCCTGCAGTGTACGCTTGGCCCCTCCAAAAATGCCCACAGAGTTAAATATGTTTAGGGTGGACCAAAATTCCCATGTTCCCATCAACATACCCACCTTGGACACATAGACTCTCCTATTGGAATCTAAGAAACATTTACAAAAATGTAAATGGAAAGCAGACAGGGCTTCTGACGGATGTCTTTTTTATTTTTCTTTGGTGTGATTCATGAGAGGCTGTAGAGGCTGAAGTTGGGGCCAAGGCAAAGAATCCAGAGGAGTCCAGTTTACACAGCAGCCCTATGATATCTGAAACAGAAGAATCGTAGGAGGGGAGGGAAGGGGTTCAGGCACTCTGGCAAGCTCCCTCAAGGATGCCAAGGCCAACGCAGTCCACCGACCTCAAACTAAAATTACGAGTAGAAGCAAAATCTAAGAAAACGCCTACTGGACAGTAGCTAAGGTAGCTCCCGACAGTGCTAAGCCACACACCCCTGCTTTGTGCCAATCTCACATAGGAAAAAGATGGCCTTGGAGGACCCTGTGGCTCCAGGTATACCTCTCTGTGGTCTTTGTTTCTAGAAAAGGAAAGAATTTGGGTCTAGACTGGATCCTGTTGTGTTCAGAATTCTACTCACATTGAAAAAAATCATCAGGGTGCTTGCTGGCTGTTGCTGACAGACAGGTGTCAGTCCACCCTAAGTTGACAGTGATGGTCCTTTGACTGGTACTTTTCAAGGGTAGGCTCCCAGACAGACCATCACTGAAGACAGTAGTCAATTGGTTTGTTGAAGCGCCCTTCATCCTGCCCCCTGCTGCCTCCAGGATGGGGGGTACCCGGTGAAGAGCAATCTTAACACCGGATACTCAGCCTGTTCTTAGAAGGAACAGGCTCCTCCTTCCTCTGGGCATAGCACTTCTTCCAGAGACTTCTCCACCGACGATCTTGAAGAGCCCACTCCCACCCTCGTCAGCTGGGGGACCGTAGGCAATGCAGCCCGTCGAATCTCTGTTCCTCTGTCCCCAGAGTGGGTGATAAGGATGAGAGAATGTTGAGATAAAGGGGAGGTTCTGTAACCCGCTTCTGTCCTTCAAGGGCCCATCTACCTCACCCACGGTTCCCGGGTCAGGCAGGAAGTCCGCCGCAGCCCTCGGTACTGGTTTGGCAGACGCCATGCACTTTATCTGGGGGCTGTATATGACAAATTAACCACAACAAAGAAACCCACGCACTGTTGGTGGTTTTCCCTCGCTCGGCCTTCACAGATGGTGGGGCTGGCTCGCTTCTGCTATTGATGGCGGAAAGCTGGCGAGGCGCTCCTCGATGGCTCCTGCTTTCTCCCACATCAGGCACTGCCTGGAGGTGCCTTTCTCCTGGGTGTTGGGACAGGTGACACCAGTGCCATGGAGGCCCAGCGTGTGTTGAGAAGGACGCACCAGCACTGCACTGGCCTTTCGAGCAAATGGACGCCCGTGGTGGCTGGATGTCCTCAAGGCAAGCCCTGCAATGTGTGTGTGTGTGTGTGTGTGTGTGTGTGTGTGTGTGTGTGTGTGTGTGTGGCTTCCACTGATGACATCAATTTAATTATTCCATCGCAACAACTTTGAAAGTCACTTCGTAAGCTGATGGATGATCTATGCTTTGCATTAGCTCCTGGCAGGGCTGCTGAGAACTGCGGCCGTACCTCTGGCCTCCCTCCGTGCCGCACACACTTGTCTACGTGCTATGACATGAGTCTGCAGGGAATCCCCATGCTTGGCTTGACTTCCTAGGTTCAGGATTCCTGGTTAAGTACTTGGGGGGACAGAAGGAGAGCCCCCCCATGCTGATCCTGGCTGGTGTCTTGAGACACAAATTACAGAGATTTGGGTTTGAACAGTGCGCAGGGCTTGTCGGCTTTCACCTTCTTCCTCACCTCACCTTATTTGCTTCGTTTTTTTTTTTACCCCTCTTAAGGTAATGAAGACTTAAAGTTTTTCTACAGGGGACAAAAGCCACACTGGCAAGATTCTGAGGCCAACACTCCCCCCACTGTCAGAGGCCACTGTGGGGGAGGCAGATGAGGTGACAGATAGCCAAGAGTTACTTGACAGCCATCTCGGGAAGACAGCCACTCGCCTGAAGACAGAGACCAAATAGAAAATGAATACAGAAACCCACAGTTGCTGTCTGGGCTCCAGTGAGGGCTGATTGCCCTGAGGGTGGAACAGCTTGCCCTGAGTCCCAAAGCGGTTCCCTGTAGGGAGGGTCGTATGTATAAAGGACACCCCATGAAATCACAGCCTCTCTGAAGGTCAAGGCTGTGTTTTGTGGGCCAAGGACATTTATAGAGCTGTAAAAAGGAATCATTTTTGCTAATGCCAGGAAATTATGTCCGGAGCTGAATAACAGTGGCCCCCGGTAGGTGCAGAAGTAATTTTCCTGAAGTGTGAAGCCTGGCTTTTAGAGAAGTTGGAGGCGGTCCTGGTTGATGTTGACAGGTCCTCTTTTCTATACAATTTAGACACGGGAGTTGTGACTTTATAAGTGTGTCCCTCTAAGAAGTCACCCAGGAGGGATAAGTGAAGCAGGCCTCATGCGAACGCCTAATGGCAATAGAAAGAGTAGGAGGGACACTTGGCGAGAAATCAACCACGCATCTATTCAGATGCCGGGTTGGGCACTCTCCACACCGCCAGGCCTTG
Source organism: Cricetomys ansorgei (assembly GCA_026225945.1). Lineage (NCBI taxonomy): Eukaryota > Metazoa > Chordata > Mammalia > Rodentia > Nesomyidae > Cricetomys > Cricetomys ansorgei. The sequence continues at coordinate 7,677,121 of JAMJFZ010001249.1, read as the reverse complement.
TCTTGGTCACCAAGGGACAGAAACAAAGAGGACAGCTCTGATGGACAGGAGCCCACGGTGTGGCGAAGAGATGTGCCCACAGGAGGGTCACTCCATGCCAGGTGGCGACGGAGGCGTTTCTCAAGTGCTCATCTTCTACCCAGTGTGGGGCTCGGCAATTGTGCTTCGACCGGCTCATTTGTGCACCTTAGTTTCCCCAAGAGGAAGGTAGTTAGAGCATGTCCATTTCACACAAGGGGAGACCGCACTTGACACCTTACTGGCTTGCATGCTTTTATCCCACCCTGTGTCTTGCTGACTAGGTGTGCTGTGGGCAAGATAGTCCACAGGTGGTTGGACCCAGCTCGGAGCCACCCTCACCATGGGCTCCTAGCCCTGGTCTTATGCCACACCCCAAAATAGTGATTCCACGTCCAGAGGCAGCCAGGCTAGTTTTCTTTGGGACGGAGGCTCCAGCTTCCTGGCTGCTCCCAAGACTTCCACGCAAGCTCTCTTCAATCTCAACAACCTCCTCCTTCTCTTCTTTCCAGGAGAGACAGGAGTCATGGTGGAGGATAGATGACCCCTTCTCTTCACCCCAGACCGGACACCAGGACCCTTCCTGTCTCCACCCTTCTGTGTGGTCTTCACTCCTTGATCTGGACCTGCCCACGTGGGCAGAGGACAGGATGAGCCTTGAGCCTTGAGCTCTGTCACACATCCAGCCCTGCTGACTCGGGATGGACTTCTCACAGGTCCTACTGCCCTGGAGAACAGAGGCAAGCTGTGACCTCTCCCCTGCCCCCTTCTCTTTCTGGATTCTGTATCCCAGTCCTTTGCTTCCCAGACACCACCTTCTCTGTTGTTTCTTCAACATGTGTGTGGAGCTCTGGGCCCAGTTGTCTGTTGCTTATGGCCATATTGCTTCGGCACGGCCGAAGTCAGAACTCCCCTCCCCTCAACTCCCTCCATCGATGCTGTCAGCGTGGCCTTCACCTGCATCCTCCTTCCTCAAAGCCTCACTCCCATCCAGGTCCCACCGCAGAGCCCAGAGGCTGTTGGGTACCCATCTTTCTTCAGTCATGTCCAGGGTGCGGCACATCATGGATCCCTTCCGGAACGTCTCCAGGTTCCTTCTTGTGCCGACAGCCTCCAGACAGGCCCCACCCCCACCCGCCCTACAAGTCTGATTTGCTAGGCATGTGGATCCCAGTCCATGTCATGCCTCTGTCACCCTCTGAATGACCAATGCTCCAATGCCAGCGCGAGTTCTGACTGGGTGAACCCAGACCCTCAGCACGGCTAGGACACCTTCAGTAAACTCATCTCCTGTGTTTCTTGAAATACTCAGACGTCACTTGGTTTCTCTGCCTGGAGAGATTCTCCATCACCCTGCCTCACCTCTGGGAAGTCACCTCCAACTTACTGTAGCTTTGTGGGAAAAATTGGCTCTAGATATTGTGGCATCCCTCAGGGCTTCTGTACTCCCCTTACCTAGGGCCCAGTGCAGGCAGGGCTTACTAGACCTCTCCTTAGGTCTCCGCCTTTCAAGTCAAGGTCTAGAACACAACAGACTCACCAAGTCTGGCAGTATATTGGCTGAATAGCTTGCCAAAGTCTTCATTGATCATGCAGGAATAAATCTCTGCACAGCCCCAGTGATTGTGAATTCCAGGTGGGAAGAGTCTGGAATCAAAATTCATGAGGTCTTTTTTTTTTTTAGTCGAATGCCCTTTGATGCAAATGTAATCGATTGGTCATCAAAGGTTTTAAAAAATGATGTCTTTGGGGTTTAGGGAGGTCACAGAGATGACAATGCAATGTTGTTGTGGGCCAGCCAGGAAGGGGAAGAGACAGACAGAGGACAGGCCAGGGAGGGGAGAGGTCTGTGCAGGTCTTTCTGAAGAGAGAAGAGCCAACTCAGACGAGGGTCTGTGCTAGATGCTGTGCCCGGTGCCGTCCCACTCGTTCAGAGGACCAGGAGGACCCACGGCTCCGGCACAAGCGCTCCCAAGACACCGCCAGCCGGCCGCTGGTTCCTTAAAAGGCAAGAGGCAGATTCGACACCAGCGCGTTTGTCTTGCTCAGTGTGGCAGCCCAAATTGCCGTACTTGGGTTCGCAAGTCAAGCTAAGAGGTGTTATTCTAGACACTCCAGAAGAGAGTTCTTTGGACCTGATTACTTGTTTGAAAATACTTTACTCCATAGAGAAATTGTGAGCGATTGAACTGTTTTGCAAATCACATATATTTTTTTAAATGCATCGAGGGAGTGCCAGTTAAATGGAAAACCTCGTGGCTAAGTGCTCAGAAAAGTGAAAAATTGCTCCCTGTGTAGAGTTTGGAAAAACTGAGGGTGTTTTTTCTTCTCACTATTGGTTTTGCTCAAGGCAGAGCTACATCTGCCCGACCAGGGCTGCTGGCTGTTCTTCCCCAGACTCAGGAAAGGTTTTCATTCTACCCCTCCCTGCGCATCCCAAAGGACTCTGTGGAGGTTCTACAGGGTTTGTGGGAGCCTGTGGCTCTTGACGCTGATCCCCACTGACCCTCAGTCTGCACCCGACAATCACGTCAGTCTAGCTGTCCCCCTCTTAGCGTCAGCCTCGGTCCTCTCAAGACTCTTGCATTCCATTTCCTTACGGGCCATGCTTCTAGCCCAAGGTCCTGATACAAGGGGAAACTCCTCAGGGCCCACCTCCTGCCAGTAGACCCCAACCACAGACCAGGACCTCTGCCTGTCAACACATACCCGTGCCACAGGATGCGGGTCTACATTGCCACGTGTCCAGTGCCAGAGCTGAGGGACGCGCTTGGAGGAGGAGGAACAGAACCACACAGCCTTCCAGCAATGCGCTAGCCTTCAACCGTCATAAGGGGTGATTGACAGGGCCTCCTTGGTGTCGTGCACACAGTAGGCACTCACAAATAAATGCCTGTGGGCTTCTAACAATGACTTTGGCAACACACGTTTCTTTAAAATATTTTTTGGCATCCTCAACATAATTTACCACCAGTTCTCACTGATTCCAACACAACATTTGTAAACCTGAAGACAGCCTGTCCCTGAAATTAATTAGAGCAAAGGGTTAAGTACCAGCCATTGGGCTCTCTCCCTCTTCATACCATTTTTATAAGGCCGCAAGAAAAAAAAACTACACTCTCCCGATCTGTCACTGCCCCTCGCTAAGAGCTCTGGTCAGTGAGGGAGGAAGGGAAGCCTCCTGGCTCTGGACTTCTCTTGAGGATCCCTGAAAGCAGCCCCAGGGGACAGGCCTCCCTCTGTCTAGTCTGGCTCCCTTTGGGCTCTGAGGCTCAGCTCTGCAGAAGCTAGCAAGGACATTTTTGTAAAGAAGAGTCCGTGGTATTCTGGAGGAAGGGATGTCTGTTTAAAAGGCTGTGCTGTGTTTTAAAAGCCTAAGTGAGCTCCTAATCACACAGGAAACAGATCTGTTTTGATTTACTGCTATAGCCAGATGAAATTTGATCTTCCCGAAAGCTTTGCTGGAACACAACATTTAGTTAATAAACGTGGCCAACACAGAGGGTTGCTTCTGGAGAGCCGGCTGGCTCTCTCCCCGCACTTCATCAGAAGACTTTAGAGGCCAGGTCTCATCTCAGAATGCAAAAAAGATGGGGACTCAGAGCCCAGACCCCCAGACCGCTGTGCTTGAGTTCCCAGGTGGAGTCACAGCTCCTGCCTCCATGCTTCTGAGGACAGGAGAACCCTGTGTGGCTTTCTCCCATCTGGATTCATGCAGACATTAGTAATACACCCAGGCTCTCTTCCCCCATGAGATCCTTCGACAGCCTCAGGGTCAGCCCCAACTCCTACTGCCTCTGAGTTTGGTTCATCTTCCCTCTTGCCCTAAGCCTTTGAGGCTCCTGCTACTATCAACAGCATATCTCAACCCCACACTACAGTTAGGGTAGAGGCGAGACGCCCACTCTAGGGCCTGAGTCCATCCTTCTAAAACAGTCATTTTGAGAAAGTGAAGTTAGGCTAGATTCTTAACTATCTTGTAAAGGAATTTTCTACATTAAGAAGAATACAACTGAACCCTTAGTAAAAGGCATGTTTACTGGTCTGTGAGAACTCCTCAGTTCTTACACCTTTTACTAAGACTTACAGGGTCTAAACAGCAATCTTAAGATGACACCTTGCAACCTTCTAATTCATAGACAATAAAAGCAAGGGGACCCAGGTCTAAATCAAAATGTCAAAACAAGCTCCACCTGTACAGTGACCAGGAGGACTCCTGTGTGTGTGTGTGTGTGTGTGTGTGTATGCACACACATGCATGCACTTCACCAGCTGTCAGCATGTATGTATGTGTGTCGTGTGTATGCACACAACACACACATGCACACACTTTACCAGCTGCCAGTATGTGTGTGTGAGCACACACATGCATGCACCTCACCAGCTGTCAGCATGTGTGTGTGTGTGTGTGTGTGTGTGTGTGTATGTATGAACAAACATGCATGCACTCCACCAGCTGCCAGTATGCGTGTGTGTGTGTCTGTGTGTATGCACACACACACATGCATGCACTCCACCAGCTGTCAGCATGTGTGTGGACACCCACTGTCCATTCCTGAGGTTGAGGGCACCTCATTGCTTCTTTGTTTTCAAGACCTTGTTGCCTTGGTTGGTGGCTGGCCACAAGCAGACCCTGAGAGGTCCCTCTAGGCATGAAGCTACCTCTCTGGCTGAAACCCTTGTGCTTTTAGAAGTCTGGGTAGCAGGAATTCAGGGGTGACACCCCAAAATAGTACCGGAGCAGCTCTGGGTAACATTGTACATCGGGCCATTCTCTCCCTTGGCTTGGAAAGCTATTCTTCTTCCCATGTTTGGGAACCCATCAATATTAAAAGGAAGGGAACTTTGAGGGGCCTTCCATTGCCAAAGGAAACAAGGCCATTTTTTTTTAATTTTTATTTTTTTAGCATTTTCAGCATAAAAAGACAATCTCTTAAAATCACTACCTGGCGCCTCGCCTGTAAGGGAGGGCAGTGCTTGTAGGGTAGGCATGCTAGAGAGCTGTCTTCATCTGCCTGCCATACATCAAATTGATTTAGCAGGCAACAAACATCAGGAGAAATTACAAAGAGGGCTCTTGCTCAAAGAAATTAAAAAAAAAAAAAAAAGTTGACCCGCCTTCTGCGGTGTCATCTGGGGCCAGCCTGCAGCTTTGTGACAGTTTCTGGGGTGTTCTTTTCATCTCTAGCCTCTGCAGGGCCCAGCGCACTTCCTCAAGGAGTCTATTAATAGTGACTTCAGACTTTGCTGAGCAGCCAGTGTTGTAGGTGCAACACCACGATGTCTTGTGGACCTCAGACGTTTGCAGAGACTCGATCCATCTGCTTCTCCTTTATCCCTTCAAGTCACTTCGTGGGCGAGTGTTTTTCATGATGTGGGTTTGCTTCCCCCCAACACCACAAAGCAGTCTGGTGGCACCAGGTGGAGAAAAGCCACTTTCTCTGTCTCCTAGGAGGCTGAGGAGGATGGCCATACCCTTTGCAGACTCTTTCAGCCACTCCTCCTGGCTCCCCGTGCTCCATCATGAGGGTCCATCCACCTGGGACCTCACTCCATGCCCCATGATGACATCATTTGCCCGTCCCTCATCATTTTGCGCCTATGTGTGTGCTTTTGTGAGCATGTGATAAGGTGTATTCACTGTGTCCGTGCGCATGGAGGTCAGAGGTCAATGTTCCTCGGGATTGTCTCTGGACGTGGGGTCTCTCAGTGGTCTTCGGCTTAAAAGGCTCTGCTAGCTGGCAAGTGAGCCGTAAGGATAGGTCCAGTGTTAGAGTTCCAAGCACGTGGCACCAAGCTTGCCACTTTATCTGGTTTGTGGGACTCAAAACTCAGGTCCTGGCACTCATCAGGCAAGCATTTACCAATGGAGCCACCCTCTCTTCCCTTCCTTCTCATTGTTTAAGGATTGGCCAAGATTAGAAACTTTCCCTTCTGTCCAGACAGGGAAACTGAGACCCACCTGCTGCTGGAGCTACCTCTTTGCCCAGGGACATCAGGTGCCAGAGGCTGATGCATAAATATGTCCTTGCTGCGTGGCTCCCTGTTTGAATGTGTATTGGCCCATTTGTCTTTACTGTTCTGAATTACTTGAGGGTGTATGACTTTCTAAACAAAGATGTTTGGCTCATAGTTCTGGAAATGCAAGGCCTTCAATGCAAGGCTGCATCTGTTGATAGGTTTCTTGCTGGCAGCGTCCTGAGGTAGCCCAGGGCATAGGAGAGTAAGACGGGATGTGCAAGTGTGTATATGTTAAGCCCCAGAATTCAGTCGCGAGGCTCTGCTCTAAGAACTCCTGAGCCCTAATTGCCTCCTACCAAGTCAGATGAACTCCCTTCACACTTCACAATTGGGGTTAAAGTTTATTACTCTGGGATTCCAAACCACAGAAGAGCGTTTCCTGTTGGAGTAAAATTTTGAGTTATCTGGTTTCTGCCTTGTCCCTGCCGAACTTCACCAGCTCTAGAGCTCTGGTTAAACTCTTACCAAGCTCATTGCAGTGACCGACTTCAATGTGCAAGTCCTTCCCTTGTCATCCGCTAGCCTCTGGGGCTACCTACAAGACTATCCTCTGTGGGGTTCCAGACATGGTCCTTTGAGATCAGGGACACTGAAGAGCAGGTCACCAGCTTGAGTCCACATGGTGAGGTTGACAACAGAGTACCGGTCCCTCCTTCCTAGCTTGAGGGAGGAAAGTGGAGGCCAGCTAATGAGGAGTGGAGAGTGTGTGTTTGGGAGGGGGCAGTTCTAGCTAAAGTCACTTCTGAAAGAAAAGTCAGGAGAGACCTTCCTCACAGAGTCATCTCAGAGGTCCTCCTGACCTAGGATCCAGGAAGGATAAAACCTACAGGAAAATTCCTATTCATCCAAGATGAAGAGGATGCTGAAGAACCAGCTGGAGAAATCAGGAAGCTGGGTGTTAAAAAGTAACGGAGAGGGGAAATCCAAGGGAGGGACCTTCCCGCAGGAACAGTGCACACGGGAATTAGGAGGAAGCTGAGGAGAGGGGAACCTGAGGAGAGGGGAACCTGCCTCCTCGTTTACACTGCTGGCCCACTGACAGGGTGACAGGAACCGTAGAGACGCTTTCAGACTAACAAGCTCTCCTCCACAGACCTGGTCTACACATCATGGTGCTGGGAGCCAAATCTCAGTCTCTGTGATGTATACACAGGGCCGTGGGAGACCACGAGTCTATCTCTGCTTTGACACAGGTATTTTTCAGCTTATACTTGGGTGTCTGCTTTTGCCTGTCTAGTCCTTATTCTGCCTAGCTGGTTGTCTGCGTCCGTACAGCCAAGCCTCCTTCCACGATGCAGTCTTTCTGTTTATCTAACCATCCATCATTTCTTGATCCAGCCACTCTTCCCTCTCTCCTCTCTCTGTCTCTCCTTCCCTTCCTGCTTCTTCCGTCTTTGCATACATCCGCACATGAGTCCTCACATCTGTCTGCCCACACACTCATCTGCCCACCATCCAGCTACTAACCTATCTCCTCGTCCACTCACCTCTCTACCTGGCCCCGCCCATCCACGGGACGCCCCCCTCCCTACCCTCCCCCCCCCCCCCCCGCTCAGATCATCAGACTTCCCTGCCTTATGACCCTCATTTGTTAGGCAAATAGCCAGACAGTGGAGAAGTGTCTCTATTACCCCTGAGAGGGATTTGAACCTGCTGCCCATCCTGCTACATTACGCTCTCCTCAGTCTGCACCTGCCCTGTCTGGGGTGAGACCCAAGGTCTACAGTTGGGTCATAGAAGTGCTGTCTGGCTGCAGTAGCCAGTTCTCATGGAGACAGACATTTAGGTGTGGACACAGGGGAGCCATCCCTTCCCCTGAAGGTCAGTATCTGAACACTGCAGTGGCTTCCCTTGGTGCTCTATGCAAATACAGACCTGGGAGAAATGAATATGCGTGCTGTCCCCAACTAACCTGTCAAGCCAGGAACTCAGCCATGGCAGCTTCCCAGGTTCTAACCCACACTGAAATATGCTTCAGTGGTGGGGCGTGGCCATGCCTCCCTGTCTCCACAGAACCTTGCAGATTGCCCCACCACCCACCAGTGCCTCTGAGGACACCACCCTTCCAGCAGGTGCACCGGTCTCCCTGTGTTCCTGGAGGTGGTATTTAAATTGCCATCGTCTTCTTGGGGTAGTGGGCTTTGGTGAGTAAGAAGCCCAGGCCCACGCTTCTCCCAGGACTGCTGAGTTCAGCAATCTCCTCCTGAGAGCTGTTGCCCAGGACCCTGGATTCATGGAACTGCAGTTTGCCTTGGCTGCTGGGCAGAGGCGGGACGGCCATCAGTTATCCTTAATAACTGGGCAGACGACAGGACACCGTTGCCCTCGGCATTCTTAATAGCGCGGAGTGGCCACGCGCTCCTTTTAGAATAGCAGCTCCACCAACTCCATTACCGAAATGGCTCTCGCCTTCTGTGCCCTGTCTAAGCTGCCATGCCGTTGTTTTATTGCTTCTCTGAAAAGCTTCTACTAATTAAGGTGAAAGCCGGATACACATAGGGCTGGGGCTGCAGTCAAAGGACCGGTCCTCCACTAAGTTGGCTGTGGGGATCCTCTTGGGGCCTTTCAGTTGCCAAATCCTCCCTAGCCGAGGTTTTATCTCCTTTGAGACCTGTGAGCCTGGACCTTCCCCCAAAGAATCAAGATACTCGCTAGTCAGGGTAGAGCAGGGAGGAGAGACCTCGATGCCTAGGGACAGCCTCAGCACACTGACTCGGTGGGGGGAGGGTGTAGATGGGACAGAGTTCCCTCCAGCGAATGGTCTTAAGGACTTCCAGCCTGTGTCATGGCTTCAGGAATCTGCCAGTGGCTATCATGGAGCTCAAGGAACCCGGGACTCAACGGAGGAAACGGGACATGTACAGATCCCAACCCCAGGAACACGGGCCAGGAGGGGTCCAGGGGTGCCAGGATGGATACCCTATCCTGAAGGAGGCAGGGGAGGGGGAGGCAGGAGATAGTAGAACAAACCCTTGAAGGCTAAATCCAAGAAGAGACTGAAACAAAGACAGATAGAGAACTACAGGCAGAAATACAGACAGACAGACAGACAGAGAAACAAAGAGACAAAGAGACAGAAAGTGCAACCAAAATTCGTCAACAGCTTTGGGAAGCAGGGAGGACCCCCAGTCCATAGAGATCAATAGGATGAAGCCAGGGGGAACGGAAAACAATATCCACGCCCAGATTGAGGGTCAGGGACCTGAAATCCACACTAGCCGGTACTGTCTGCTACAATGGGTAAGAGGTTTGAAGCCGTCACGGTCAGGGGACAGGGAGGTTCTCTGTGGCCACATACCAGCCCCAAGTTCAGCCCCTTTCTCAAGCCATTTCCTGACCTCAACAAAAATACTGAGGACTGTAGTAAGCTATTCAGAGTAGTCTACGGAGTATCTACCAAGTCCCATAAATGCCCAGTGTGGCTCTCAACCACTCCCCGGCTCAGCCCTGGCTCTGCCACTGCTTTCTGACCACAGAGGGAAGCGCCCAGGCCCATTGGAGAGATGTAAAGGTCTCAGCTGCGAAAGGATGCCAGGTCCTAGGTGGCATCAACCTGCCACCTGTTCCTGGGGCTCCAAGCCTAGAGTTAGACTGTCAGAGACATACCGCCCCCCCCCGACAGGTGGCCCCAACCCTTGTCTAAGCTGTGGCAGCAACCTCCCAGGGGCTTGCCACTCCCCAGCTCTGCCTGATGAACCCCTACCCATTGACCCCATGAGAAGCATCAAGAGATTGTCTTAATACTGAATTAGGAACTAGGCAGAGCGGGGTCAGGAGGAGTAGACTTTGGTCCTCAGGGCTGGATGTGCACAGCTTGGGGAAGATAGACATTTACCCTTTGTAGGGAGGTCAGAAGAATCTGGGGTCCCCAGACTTTACCTGCAAGTCAACCAACTCAGGAAATAATGGTTTCATTTTTGTTTGTTCACCCCAAATAATAATTGTTCTTGAAAAATCACCCTAGCTTCCCACCCTGATCTGATGAGTCCAACAAGTTGCGTGACTCCAAAGAAACCTAGATGAGTGAGCATGGGTGTCCCCTTGTGCCCTGGGAAGCCAGGGAGTCCCAGCCTTTTCAAGGCTCCCGGAGGATGAAGCTCAGCTATGTAGCTCTGTCCAGTCTGGAACCCGGGGAAGGAAGTCCCTTTTGATTTGTCTTCCTCTCAGACCAAGGGTGGCTTCCCTAAACAGATCCTTGGCCATTTCCTGGCTATAAACTCAACCTTCTCAGCCTTGCTGAGAGGCGACCGTCACTGCAGCTGGGGCCTGCAGGGTTGCAGTCTGGCCAAGGAGAGCCTGAGCAGAGAGTCTGGACACCCCTAAGAGTGTCAACCCACGGCCTGTGGGCCACATGCAACCAAGAGTGGATGTGAATGCAACTCAACATAAAATTGTCAGTGTGCTTAAGTATTATAAGGTATTTTGTGCTTTTGTTTGCATGCACAGGCTCATGTGCGTGTGTGCGTGCGTGCGTGCGTGTTCATTTGTACTAAGTGTGTTCACTTGTACAAGCGTGTACATGTGTATGTGGAGGTCAGAAGACAACCTCATATTTCATCCTCAGAAACACAACCCACTTCCTCCAAGACAGAGTCTCAAGGTGGTTTAGAACTCACCAAATAGGCTGGGCTGGCCAGACAAGGAGCCTCAGGGCCCTGCCTCCTCATCCACTGGGCGGGGCTAGGACCCCACCACATGCACTGTTTCTACGCAGATCGTGAGGTTGGGGTGGGGACTCAGGCCCTTGTGCTTGTGACATGCACACTTTATCATTTCCCTAGCGTGTGTGTGTGTGTGTGTGTGTGTGTGTGTGTGCGCGTGTGTATGTCAGAAGCAAAATGCTGCCCCTCCCACGGGTTACCCCACGCACCCCCTCACTTGCAGACCCCCATTCTCGGGTCAAGTGTCATCCTGACTTCTCGCAGCATAGATTAGCTCTGCCTGTTTTTAACCGGTCATTTTGTTTTGTTTTGGCGTGAGAGACAGAACACCAGAATAAAACGAGCAGTATTTATTTTCTTTCCGATTATATGGTTAGAAAGAACGTGTTTTTTTTTTAAAATGGGCTTTCTGGAGGGATGAATAATATGTTACTCCCTCCAAAATATTTTGACATTATGTTAATAGACTGTTGTTTATTGCCGTCTTTTTGTCTGATGATTTATTTGGTGTTGTGTCGTGGGTTTTGTTGGGGAGCAATTTTGAAGCTTCAAATGGAGTGTGTGATGCGGTAATGATGTTAACCCAGTGCTGAGGAACAGCACAGGCATCATGATAACTTTTTATTGAGGCAGAATTTGCATGAAAAATTTACAGATAAGTCTACGGTTTTATGAGTTTTGAGTTATGCAAATAGTCACGTAACCACAACTGTAATCAAGATAGATAACCTTCCTATTCGCCAGAAGGTCCTCTCCTGCCTCTCCCGCCCGTGCCTACCGGATCGGACTGTTCTAACTGTGGCCGCCCATCCATCAATCTTTCCTGATCTTGAGCTGAGGATGCACAGCATCATAGAGCAGGCATGCATTTGCACAGCGTGTTTTTGAGATTCGCCTGTATTATTTTACAGACATGGTGCTTGTTCTTTGTGTGCCAGGTGGACTCGGTATGAATATCTATGATTTAGTCATTCCTCTGTTAGCAGGCATTAGGCTTCGTGCCTGCTCTTCGCACACAACCCTTCTCGCTTTTCCCGAATAAATAGCTCATCCTGAAGTTGTTTCGTAACACGAGGCTGCGTGTTTACCTACCTCTCTGAGAACCTTTTCCAAAGCGGCTGGGCGGTGTTAGGAAGGCTGGCCATTCACAGGTGTGAAGTGGGGTCCCATTGTGCCAGCTGTTTGAATTTCCTGAAGGCAAATGACACCGAGTGATTTCAATGCACTTGTTCATTTGTGTGTCTCCTTTTGAGAAGAGTCTATTCAAGTCTCTGTTCTCTTATCTGTGGCTGGCTATTCAGCTGTAGGGTTCTTTAAATGCTCTGCATAAAAGTTCTTTGTCAGGTATGTGAATTACAGACCTATTCTCCCAACCTGAGGCTTACCTTTCCCTTCTATTCCTGTCCACTTTCAAGGAACACAAGTTCCTTGTTAAAACTTGGTGTCTGACCTGTCAGTATTCCCTTCTGTGTCTACCATACTTGGGGTCCACAAGAGGAAATGTTAACCTACCTCAAGTTCACGGCAATCTTCTCTGTGGGATGCTAGAGGTTTTCTCATTCTGGGTTTTCATGTTGGGTCTATGACCCAACCATCTTAAATTGATCTTGTGTGTCATTGTAGAGTGGGAATAACTCATTATTTTATAAAATGCATTTTCTTAGCTTTTCTGGCTCATTTCGCTTTAAAAAAAAAAAAGTTTCTTTCCCCATCAAGTCAGCACGACATCTTTGTGAAAAACAGGTTGAGTGCATAGAAGAAAGATGCCTCTGGCCTCTCCATTCTCCCTGCTGATCTGCCAGCCTATAGTTGTCAGTGCCACACCCACCCTATGGGCGTGACCAGTGAGTTCCTGACCCTGGTAGCCTGTGGCAGAGGTTCCTTTAAATCCTTCTCATCTCCGTTTAGACTGTAGAAACAGCTCGTCTTTTCTACAAACGTTCCTGATGGCATTTGGGTTGTATTTGTGTTGAAATTATAAAAACAAAATTCTGTTGGATATAGTGAGTCACACATGTAACCTCAGCCCCCAGGAGGCTGAGGCAGAGAGATTGGGAATTTGAGGCCAGCCTGGGCTACAGGGATAGACACTGTCTCAAAAAAGCAAAAGCAAAAGAGGAGGGGAAAAAAAAAAAACCCCTTCAGTTTAATCTGGGGAGAATGTTCACATCACTTGCCAATGTGTTCTGCATTTCTGCCACTGGTGGGGCATCTCTTCAAGGTCATACATAAGTATTTTGATACTGTTATAGGTAGAATTTTCTCAAGATTTTATTTCCCATTGTTTTCTACGGGAATAAAAATACAATTGATTTTATACATTTATTTGTATACCATGATCTTGTTAAACTGGTGACTGATCAGAGGTGAGGTTACTTGTGTATCCTGTAGAGATTTCCATGTAAATAGTCACAGTATGTATATTCACCCCTAAAACATTTTGGGTCCAGAGTTTTATTGTGAGAAGGATTCAATAACAAATTTAATGACTTTAATAGATTCTGAATGTCTTCTTTAGTGTTGGTAAGTGGTGTCCCCCGAAGAGTTTGCCTACTTTACGTAAATCGTTAAGTTACTTGCACAGAATGTCTCATCGTTCTCCTGTTGTCTTTCCGGCCTCTAGAAGATCTATAGTAATATCTCCTCTTTAATTTCTGATTGGCAGTTAGTTGTTTTCTCCTTTTTTCTTGAGTAATCCTGCCAGAAATTTCAAAAGAGATTTATTGAGAGATCCTTAGCATACAATAAATATCATCTGCGTAAAATATGTGATCTGATAAATGAGAGTCGTATTCTGTGGCTATGATAAAGCACATGGACCAAAAGAAACTGGAGAAGGACATGTTTATTTGGCTTACACTTCCATGTCAACACAGTCCACTACTGAGCATGAACCTGAAGCAGAAACCACGAAAGAACACTGCTCTCTGGCTTGCTTTCTGAGGACTCTCAGGCTCATCCTTAGCTAACTTTCTTATACATTCCAGAATGACCTGCCTAGGGATGGTGCCACCCACAGTAGACCCTCTTGTGACAATTAACAATCAAGGCAATCCCCCACAGACATGCCAATAGACCAATCTGATCTAGGCAACTCCTCGGCCCAGGCTTTTCTCTCGGATGACTCCAGGCTGTGTCGAGTCGACAGTTAAAGCTAACTACAATACAGATACACTGATGGGCTTCTTATAGTCTCCATTCCCCCCACCCAGAACAAACAAAGCTTATACACATGTAAGAACTTATGGCTATGTTCTCATATATCTTGGGCAAATATTAATGCCTTGCAGTAGATTCACTGGGTTTATGGCAGGTTTTTGTTTAATTTTTATTAGATTTTTAAAAATATGCAGGAGTTTGACTGCATGGATGTCCACACACCATGTGTGTGCAGTGCCCTGGAGTCAGAAAGGGCATCAGACTCCTTGGAACCAGAGCTGGAGACGGTTGTGAGCTGCCATGTGCTTCTGGGAACTGAACTCGGGACCTCTGCAAAAGCAGCCAGTGCTCTTAACTGCTAAGCCACCTCCCAGTCCTTTGTTTAACTTAAACAACAACAAACTTCTGTGCAACTGTTTCCAAAGTAATTGCAATTTCATCTTCGCACAGTGTGTGAGCGTTTCAGTGTCTCCGCATTGTCAAAATGCCATTCTGATAGGTATGTGATAGCTTTAACTTTACAATCGTCTATAATGACCTGCCCTGAGCAGCCTTTTATCTGTGTAGCCGGCATCCATTCATGCTTCCCAGTGGCCTACTCAAATATTTAAGCTATGTTAAAATAGCCTGTTGTTTTATTATTAATGAAAGGTAAGAGACCTTTACAGTGTGGATAAAAGACACTTTCTTGGGTCTGGAGAGCTGGCTTAGCAGTTAAGAGCACTTGCTCTTCTTACGGAGGAGCCAGTGTTGGGGCCTGAACCCTTGTGACACCAGCTCCAGGGAACTCGATGTCGTCTTCTGGCTGGTGTGTACACACACGTACAGGCAAACACACATCATAAGCGTATCTGTTTTTAGAAAAGCTTTCTCAGTGGTCTGTTTCTCAAATATTTTATCCCAGGTTGAGGACTGCCTTGGCTCTTTGTTTCTTTCTTTGTTTCTTTCTTTGTTTCTTTCTTTCTTCCATATTATTTTTTGAAAATTTCATTATATATATAATCCATCTTAGTCATACCAGTCTCCCCCCACTTCTCCCAACTCCCCTTTTGGTCCTCCTTAATACATACATATATATATATATATATATATATATATATATATATATATATATATATATATATATATATATTATCATCCTTCCACCTTTAAGGCCTCCTTTAGATATTATTTTATATTGCACTGAGCAATCAGTGCTGCCCATGTGCTAGGGGTGGAGCCTCAGAAGCCTCTCCCCATCTTGCTGGGATTTTACATTTTTTTCTCTTATTATTTTAGTGTGTTTGTGTGTGTATATGTATGTGTATGTGTGTATCTGTGTGTTTGTGTGTGTATGTGTGTGTCTGTGTGTCTGTGTGTCTGTGTCTGTATGTCTGTGTGTCTGTGTCTGTGTGTCTGTATGTGTCAGTGCATGTCAGTGCAGATGCTTTTAGAGGCCAGAGGCATCAGCTCTGGAGTTTTAGCTGGTTGTGAGCCACCATGCAAATTCTGAGAGCCAAACCTGTGTCCTCTGTGAGAGCAGCAAATGCTCTTACCCACTGAGCCATTGCTACAGCTCCAGGTGGGAAATTTTAACTGGCATGATCTTGGGCAAGCAGTCACAGTTGCCATGAGTTTGTGTGGTTAACATCCATGCCATTGTCCAAAGGACAGCATTTGACAGTCCATCTCTTACATGCTTTCCATCCCTTCTCCCATGCTGCTTCCTGATACATGCTTTCCATCCCTTCTTCCATGTTGCTCCACGCTTTCCATCCCTTCTTCCATGTTGCTCCATGCTTTCCATCCCTTCTTCCATGTTGCTCCACGTTTTCCATCCCTTCTTCCATGTTGCTCCACGCTTTCCATCCCTTCTTCCATGTTGCTCCATGCTTTCCATCCCTTTCCCATACTGCTTTCCTTTCCACGATTTCCATCCCTTCTCCCATGCTGCTCCATGAGTCTTGGGGTTGAAGTCCCATCTACGACTTAGCACTCACAATCTCTTATTTTCAATAATCTGACCAGATCTGAGTTTCTGCATTAACTACCACTCACTGCAGTAAGAAGATTCTCTGCCCAAGTTTGAGAGATGCATAGATCTATGGATGGAAACACAAATATTTAGAAGGCAGTTTGACAACATGACTATCTAGCAAAACAACATCAAGAACTCCTCCCTTAGGGCTCATGGTTTTCCGAGCCATGGTTTTGAACCACATCTACAGTAGCAGGCATGAATTCCCTCCTGTAGAACAGGCCTCAGATTCCATCAGCAGAACAGTTGGTTGCTATCAGGAACAGCCGTGGCACTATTGCACCAGTGGGCACGGACTGCTGGTGGGTTGGCTTTGTTGCATGAAGGCTCCACTGTTGCTAAGACTGTCTTTTCTCCCCCAGAAGCGAGTATAGTACCTTTCAGCGCTTTGGAAGCCAGCCAGCAGGAAGAGAGCTTCCTGGTTAGTTAAAGTAGGTTTCTCTGTGTGCTACAACCAAATCTTGTGGTGTCTTCAGCAACTGGGCCTTAACCATCTACTTATGATAGGAACTGAGCAATGGCAATAGTCTGTATTGATCTGGGCAACTCCGAGTCCTCCTGGGCCAATCATTTATCGTGAAGTATCCCACGCCTGGCACTGAGATTTTTCTTTAAAACTCCTCTGACGTTTGGTAACAACATTGCTCACTCATGCAGGGTTCCTTCACCCAAAAGGATGTTTGTTATACTTTTAATTGGCTTAGAAACTGCTGGGGTTACATAATGCTTCCTGGTAACCCTCTAGTTTAGGTCAACCTACCCTCTAGTCTTTTTTTCCCATCAGCCCCTGCTTCTTCCCCTGCTCTACCCTTCCGACCCCAGCACTCTCCCGTTTTCTTTCCTACGACATGGGTCTACTCTCCCCTCCCACTTTCTTCACGTGGGTTCCAAGATCACAGGTTCCCACGTGACTTTTTCATGCACACTGCGTCTTGGCTAAGACTTCTCGTGCGCCTTCGGTCCCGTCCTCTGTCACCCTGAGGCCTGGAAGAACCCTTCTGCCCACCGGGCTCCCCTCCCCTTTCATTTCACCTGCATTCTTCCCAGACTCCTCCGGTTTCTGATTTCCTGGCTTCTACATGTACTCCAACATAAACACACAGAACGAAAGGTTTGAACCCAGGACCTATATACTAGAAGGAGCATGTGGAGTTTGTGTTTGGGGCCCTGGGTGATCTTGCCTGGTATAATATTTTTTTTCTAGTTCCATCCATTTATCTGCAAATTTCACGATGTCATTTTTCATGACAGCTGAGTAACGTTGTGCCGTACGTGTGAGTCTGAGCTCTGCCGTTCCTAGCTACAGCGACCGCGACAGCA
The DNA here is from genome assembly GCA_026225945.1 of Cricetomys ansorgei. Classification (NCBI taxonomy): domain Eukaryota; kingdom Metazoa; phylum Chordata; class Mammalia; order Rodentia; family Nesomyidae; genus Cricetomys; species Cricetomys ansorgei. Next base: position 7,659,925 of record JAMJFZ010001249.1, on the reverse strand, counting down.
GCCAACATGGCGGCGCACGCGTCTCTGCGCCGGGTGTTAAGCCCTCCAGGGATCTGCCCCAGTGCTGGAGCTGGGTCATTCTGTTCCCAGGCTTTTGAAAAGCCGCCAGACTGATTTCCAAACGGCGGTCCCGGCGTGCACTCGCGCCATCGGTGTGTAAACGCCCCCCCTCCGTTTCCACGTCATCATTTCTTGCTATTTGTGTTCCGACTGGAGCGAGACAGAATCTTGAAGTGGTTGTAATCTGCTTTTCCTTGAAGGCTAAGGATACCGAACACTTTCTGTTTCCTAACCATTTGCATTTCTCTCTTTGAGAATTTTCCGTTCGATGTCATAATAACCCATCTGGAAAAAAAAAAAAAAACTGAGTTGTTTCCATGTATTTTTATAGTTTGTCTGTGTTTTGTAGATTCTGCACAGGAATCCTCTGTCAGATGCGGAGCCTTCTGTGGGCTGCCTCTCCACGTGCCTGACAGATTCCTTTGCTGCACAGGTTTTCGGTTTCATGAGACCTCGTGGTCTTATTTCCCACGCTACTGAGGGCTGCTTCAGAAAGTCCTTACCCGTGCCTCTCAGGTGCCGAGCACTCCTTACTGTTTTTCCCTAGAAGTTTCAGGGTTTCGGGTCTGATGTTGATGTCCTTGATCCGTTTGTAGTTGAGTGTTGAGCAGGGCAAGGGCTAAACACCCACCGTCATTTCTCTGTGTGTTGACATCCAGGTTTTCCTGCACCACTTGTTGGATACGTCATCTTTTCTCCGGTGCGCGGTGTTTGGCATCTTTGTCAAAGATCAGGTGACTGACTTGCGTCTGAGTCCCCATCTTCTATTTCATGGATCTGTGAGCCTGACTTCATATCCGTCCTTAGCACCGTGCCTCTGTGATTTGACTTGAAAGCTGCACTTTAAATATTCTTTGTGTTCGGAATTGCGCTGGCTTTTCTTGGTCTTTTGTGTTTCCACATAGTCTTGAGATGTTTGCCCCTTGTGTCTGTGAGGAAAGACCGTGGCATTTGAGGTGGGATGGCGTCAAATCTGAGGGTTGCTTTTGGAAGGATGGCCATTTTCATAGTTAAGTTTCCCAGTCCAGGAACGTAGGGGTGCTTCCCATCTGCCAGTGTCTCCCTCGAGTTCTTTATTCAGTCTTACCGTTTTCATTGTAAGATTCTTTGGAATTCTTTGGTTGTTTTTCCCAGCCGTGTGTGTGGGGGGGGGGCTGTCTCCCTAATTTCCACTTCTATTTGTTTTTTGTTGGTATATAGAAAGGCCTGACTTTTGTGTTAATTTTGTATCTTGCCACCTTGCTGCAGGTATTTATCACACTCTCAAAGGTTTCTGTGGAGTCCTTAGGATCTCTTATGTGTGGGATCATATTGTCTGTAATCAGGGAACGTTTGATTTCTCCTTTTTCGGTCCATACCCTTATTTTTTCCGCCCCCTATCTGTATTCCCTTTATGTCCACCTCGTTTCATTGCCCTAAGATTTCAAGCACGATAGTGCACAGGGAAGAGAGAGTGGACAGACTTGTCTGCTCCTTAATTAGAACACTTTGAGGTTTTCTCTGTTGAAGATAGGGGTGGCTGTAGGTCTGTCATACAGAGCCTTTATTATGTTTTGATATGGTTCCTCGTCCCTGGCCTCTCATGCCTCTTATCAGGGAGGCGTGCTGGGTGTTGTCAAAGGCCTTTCTGTATCTAAGGATGCGATCATGCGGTTTCTGTCCCCGAGTCTGTTTGTATGCTATGCAGCAGACGTGAGCTAATGTATGTTGAGCCATCCCTGCGTCTCTGGGGCAAAGCCATGGTGGTTCCTGTGAATAATCTTTTTTATGTGATCTTGAATTTGGTTTGTCTGTATTTGGTTTACAGTTGCTGCATCTCTGTTCATCGGGGAGATCAGTTTGTACTTTTCCCTTTTGTGTGCGGTGTCTTTATCTGGTTTGGGTATCGGAGTAATACTGGCTTCATAAACAGTCTGGTGCCTTCTTCCCCGTCGCACTGTATGGAACAATTTAAGTCGTGTTGTGCCAGCTGCTCCTGGCAGCGTGGGCAGAGCTCGGTGGGGAACCCGCGTCCCCGGGCTCTTTCTCGATGGGAGACAATTGCTGCTTCGATATCACTCAACATATTGATTCCAGCTTGGCTTCATTTTGGTACATTGGACGCACCTAGAAGTTTATCCATTTCTTTTAGCTTTTCCAATTCAGTAAAATAGAGGATTTTGGTGTTTTGTCTGTCTGTCTGTCTGTCTGTGGTTTTGTTTGAGACAGGCTGATGCTATGTAACCCCAGCTCACCTGACACTCGCTCTGTAGACCATCTTGGCCTCAAATTCGCAAGAGATCCGCCTGCCTCTGCCTCCTGAGTGCTGGATTAAAAGGCACCAGCCACCACTCCCGGCTTGGAAGACAGGTTTTAAGATGATTTTCTGAATTTCAGGGTATCTGTTGTAATGTTTCCCTTTTCACCTCTAAGTTTATTAACTTGGACCTTCTCTCGGCTAAGGGCTCGTCAGCCTCGTTTGTCTTTTCAAAGAACCAACTCTCTGTTCCCTTGACTCTTTGTGCTGTTTTTGTTGTTGTTCATTTGCTTCTGTTTCACCAATTTTAGCCCTGTTTATTGTGATCTCTTCCTGCCTACTGTTTTTTAAGGAAAAACAGTATTTACATAAAATTGTACATATGTGTTTCAGAATTTTAATTATTGCTTTTATTTTTGAGATGGTAATATAATTAGGTCATTTCCCCCTTCCTTTCCTTCTCTTCAAAACCTCCTTATGCTCCCCCTTTCTCTCAAATTCAGAACATGGCAATCGGTTAAATACCAGATGGTCAACCCTGAAAACATAGACGTTTAAGTAACAGTGCACAGACCGAGCAGGTTATATTTACGTATCTAGCAGCATCACACACACACACACACACACACACACACACACACACACACACAACCACCACCACCACCAACAACAACAATGAAGAAGATGCTGTTTTGGGGAGATGTTGTCTGTTCCTGTTTTCCCATGACTTTCAAATACATCATAGCGATATTAGTTTGAGATGCCCTCAAAATGTCTTCTAAAGGCCCTCAGTACGGGGAACTCCGCTCTTCGAACTGTCTGGCGCCCCACCAACTTTGTTGTGTCTTCAGTTTCATTCAGCTCTCGACATGACCTTATTTGTTGCTCAGCCTTCTTCCGTGACCCGTTTAGCATTCAGTCTGTGTCGCTCCGTTTTCATAGGCCTGTGCACTTTCTGGGTTTCTACTGATGCTGACAGCTAGCTTCATCCCGCTGTAGTCTGGTAAACCGTAGCGAGGTAGTTCAGTTTTCCCGTGTTCCCTTTGTGTTCTAGCATGTGACCAGTTTTGGAGGGAATTCCGTCGACCGTCGAGAAGAACGTGTTCTCTGGTGTTCGGGTGGAATGTTCAGCAGACGGATGTTAGACCCATTTAATTTATGATGAAGGTTAACTCCCTGATGTTTCTGTTTACAGTTTTGTCTAGGCAGCCCATCTGTTGGTGAAAGTTCCGTATGGAATCTTCCATCACCGTGTTTGGAATTGATCTATGGCTTGGGGCCTACTAGTATTTGTTGGAAATCGGGTCCACCTGTATGAGGCTCAGAAATGTTCCCAACTGTAAACTCTTGGTTCCTTTTGCGAGTGTGTAGTGATTTCCCTTATCTTTTCTGGCTCGTTTGGTCTGAGCTCTACTATCCAGATATCTGGATGGCTGTTTGTTTCCTGGTTCCATTAGAAATACCTTTCCCGTCCCTTTTACTCCAAGCCTGTCACGGAGCTGGAGGCTGTTTTCTGATCCAATCTGCTAGTCTGCGCCCTCTTGTTGGAGACCTGAGACAGTTCATTCTCAGCGTTATTGTTGACATGCGTATTAACTCTTGTGATTTTGGTGATTTGGTGGTGTTTCCTTACGGCTCTTTAAATCGACAGTCCTGGTACTGTTGGGACATATTGGTGAACTCTTGGGTGTGTTTAACCTTCTCTTCAGACCGAAGTGCTCGTTCCAGCACCCTCTGGAGAGCTGGATTAGTCATCAGACATTCATTTCATTTCCTTTCTTCTTCTTTTTAATCACGGAAAGCTTTCTTTCTCCTTCAATTTTGATAGATAGTTTTGCTAGGTATAGTAGTTTGGGTTGACGGTTGTGGGCTTTCAGAACTTGGCATCAGCCCCTCTAGGCTCTCCTAGCTTTAAAGTTTTTGATCAATAATCAGTGATTATTCACTCTGTGAATTAATTAGTAGTAAATTAATTCAGTGTGATGGGCCTGTCTTTATAAGTGATTTGACCTCTCTGCTGCTTTCAATAGCTGTTCTTTACTCTGTTCCTAGTATCTGAACAGTAATATGTCATGGAAGTTTTTTGGTCCTGTTTGGTGTTCTGTACCTGGATGGACGTCCCTTACACAGTTTTCTTCCATGAGTTTGTCCTTCTCCCCCTTCTTCTATGTCCATGATCCAATAGCTGGATCGTTTCATCGTATCTCAGAGCTCTCCCATGTTCTAAATTTGCTCTCTGTAAATTTACCATTAATCTTTACAGTGTGATCCAGCTCTCTTTTCTGGTCTCCCAGCCCTTACGTTCCATACAACCAATTCTGGTAACTAGGCTTTCCGTGCAGGGTTTTATTTGACTTCATTTTAATTTTTTTCATGTTTGTTTCATTCCAGCACCATTTCAGCTTGGCTTCTCCTCAGCAATTCTGTCTCTCTGTTGAATTCTGTGTTTATGTGTTGGGCTGACTCCCACATTTCATTCAGCTTTTTGCTTCTGTTCCCTTCTTTGTGTTGCTGTTTGGACGTAATTATAATTATTCTTTTGAATCCTTTGTCTGGAACTTCTTCCAGGTCATTTTCATTAGGAGTCATTATTATCGGATTAGTAGTTTGTGGAAGAGCGTCTACATCTTGGTTCGTATTGGTCTCTGCGCTGGCATTTGCAGATCTGGGGAGAGTTCTCTGGCTGCATTTTCCTCGCAGTCAAAGCGTTCTCCTGAATATTTCAAACGCCTTGGATGAAGAAAATTCAGGATGGCACTAACTCATAGTAGGGTTGTGAGTCGTGGGCTGGTATGTAGGGGCTAGCTGTTCCACGTCTTCAGGATGTAAGCTACTGCCCGGTGCCTGAGGCTGCTTGTCTAGCTGCCTGGAGCGTGCTCCCCCTGGCAGCATGGGCCAGTTCTGGGCCTTGAGGCCATGGAGGGCAGCTGGATAGTCCCTGGTAGCTCACAATATCTTTTCTTCACTTGTTTTATTCTTTTCAACGTTTGATTCTTTTTAAATCAAGAAATGATCAATAGTAATATCTTGTAGTTTAATTCTATTTTCCTATTAAATTTTTTGAGCATTTTTTTTTCAAATGCTAATCAGTCAAAAAGAAAAGAAAGAAAGAAGGAAAAATCAGTGCAGGGCCAGCAAGGTGGGTGAGCGTGTATTTGCTGGTGCCTGTTGCCGGGCCTGACGACCTGAGTTCAATCCCCAGGACTCCTGTGGTAGACAGGAGGATCAACTCCCAAGTTGTCCTGTCTGTGGAAACCATGACGCCTGGCATCTCCCTCCATTCCACTCCATACTCTGTGAGTTTGACTTTAGTTTTTATCTGTTTTCTTCATTTACATTTTCATTTATTTTGTGTACAAGCCAGGGAGCGTGTTTAGAGGTCAGAGGACGACGTGCGGAGTCTGTTCTCTCCCTCCACCACGTGGGTTCTGATGATTGAACTCAGATCATATGTGAACTGGATGTTGGTGTATCAAATTTGCAAGAATAAGCACCACTGGACATAACTCACTGGATAAGTCTGCACGCAATAGCAGTGGGTGACCTCAGCATCCCAGCTCATCGATAGACCATGACCCAGACCAAAAAAGCCAAAAAACTCACCTCATTTCACAAAGCCAGTATTACATTAATACCAAAGCTGTATTAACATACAACAACAAAAAGAGAACTACCAGTTTCCTTTATGAATAAGAACACAAAAGCTTTCAATAAATATCAGCAAACCAAATTCAATATTTCATTCAAAAACTTGTATTTCTTGATCAGGTTGGAGTCGTTGTAGGAATATCAGGATGGTTTGGAGTGTGAATCAATGGAGATGTAACGCAGCACACAGAATCAAGAATAGGAAATCACCTGATCATCTCAATAGGTTCAGGAAGGTTTTTGACAAAACTCAATTTTCCTTCATGATAAAAATCTACGTTTAAAAAAACAAACAAGCCAGGTGGTGGTGGCACATGCCTTTAATCCTAGCACTTGGAGGCAGAGGCAGGAAGAGCTCTGTGAGTTCCAGGCCAGCCTGGTTTACAGAGTGAGTTCCAGGACTCCAGAGTTACAACAGAGAAACCCTGTCTTGAAAAACAACAACAGAAAAACAAAAAACAAACAAACAAAATAGGTTAAGTGCACAGGGCTTTGCACAGCAAACCTATATACAACATCATGTTAAATGAGGGAGATTAAAAGTATTCCCTCAAAGATCAGGAAGGAAACAGGCCCGTCCACTCTGTCTTCACTTATTCGGGGTGAGCAAAAGCAAGAGAAAGATGCAAACGGTTACGCATAAGAAGGATTCAGATCACCCCTTTCTGCAGACGAGGGAGTCCCACATTGAAACGAACTTACAGAAAACAAATCTGACGAGCGTTTTAAGCAAAGTCCCAGGTAGCGCAATCAGTAACTTTTTATACACCACAGACCGTCGCGTAGAGGAAGAAATCAGGAAAACAATCCCATTCGTCATGTCCTGAAACAACAAAACAAACCTCGGAGTAAAGCCATCCAAGAATACGGAAAGACCTTTACAACAAAACCTACAGAAAACCGAAAATGAGAAGAACTCCCGTGTTCACAGGTCGGAGGAACCGATGCTGCAAAAGTGATCGCGTTCAATGCAATCCCATTGAAATTTCAGTGATACTTTTCGCAGAATTAGAAAAAAAAAAAAAATCCTAAAATGTATATGGATGGATGAAAGACCCTAAATAACAATTCTGAGCGAAAGGAGTAACATTGGAGAATTATTCAGTACTTAATCTCCAAGTGTGCTGCAGAGCCGCGGTGTGCACGCCGTGTCCGCCACAGACCCACGGGTCCTCGGCACAGAATAGACGCAGGGTCGGCCTGTGCAGCTGCAGCCGTCCGACTCTTGAGAGCGGGGCTACGTTCGTACATCGGAGACAAAAGGAGCCGCTTCTTCAAGAAACAGCGTGGGAAAAGCAGGTGTCCACATGCCGAAGAATGAAATTGCAGCCCGATTGCTTGCTACGAAAAATCAATTCAAACTGGATTAAGAGTGACAGCCCAGTGGATAGGAGCTCTGGCTGCCCTGGCAGAGGTTCAGCTGCCCGAGTCCTCCTCCCCTCTGCCCACGGCCTCCTCAGTACCCGAACCTCTGCGGTACCGCTGCTCTTCCGCTCGACAAAGCTTCGGGGCCTATGGGTGGATCTCGAAGAGCTTTCTCTCAGTTTCCTCTAGGAGTTTCACATTTCCAAACCTTTGGAAAACATTGACCATTTTTTTATTGTATGAGTGTTTGCCTATATGTTTACACCACCGAGTGCCCTTGCCCTGGAGCTTGGAAGAGGGAGCTGGAGCCCCTGGAAGTGGAGTTGCAGACAGCCATGAGCCACCAAACAACTAAAGATATACATACGGGCCTATCAATAAATAGGCAAACAAATGAAGGCACTCTTAAGAGAGTTTACTTCTCAAAAGAAGAAGTATGCATTGCTAGTGAAGACGTGACAATAGAGCACAGCATCCTTCGCCGTCCTGACAGTCCCTCTCTTCCTGCCAGAGTGCTATTGCGCACCAGACACACACTGGTGAGGCTGCCGGCAGGCGGAGGGGTGGGGGGGGTGAGGGGGGGTGGGGGTGGGGGGGCAGGAGGAAGGGAGGAAGGAGGTAGGGAATAAAGCCCTACAGTGATGGTGGGGATGTAAATTAGTCCACCCATCAGAGAGATCAGTATGCAGGGGCCTCAAAGAAAAATCACATATAGAATTGCTTGACGATCCAGGCACAGCACTCCTAGGTATAAAGGAATCAAAGTTCGCATATATCATAGACATCTGCACACGGTGTGCATTGGGAAACTAGCACAGTAGCCAAGTAATAGTATCAGCCTGATGCTGTCAATCAACAATGGACAAAGAGCTATGGTGGTGTGGCGGTTAGCTCCTATCTATCTACCTATCTATCTACCTACCTATCTATCTACCTATCTATCTACCTACCTACCATCTACCTATCTATCTACCTATCTATCTACCTATCTATCTACCTATCTATCTACCTACCCACCATCTACCTATCTATCTACCTATCTATCTATCTACCACCATCTACCTATGTACCTATCAGCTTGACACAAACCTAGACACACCTGGGATAAGGAAATCTCAGTTAAGAAATTGCCGGGAACAGACTGGCCTGTGGCTGTTTTTGAGGCATTTTCCTGGTTGTTAGTTCACTCAGCAGAGCCTGGCCCACTGTGCAAGGCCCATTCCAGCAGGTGGGCCTGAGCTGCACAAGAAAAGCAGCTGAGTGAGCCACGGGGAGCAATCCAGTAAGCAGTGCCCCTCGGTGGTCCCTGCCTCAGCTCCTGCCTCGGGCTTCCCACCGTGATGGATTGTAACTTGTAAGTGGAAATAAACCGTTTCCTTCCTAAGTTTCTATTGGTCAGGGCTTTCAGCGCAGCATCAGAGAAGCAAACTGGGGCGTTGGGGAAGTATATCAATGGTGTAATAGTCTCCTAAAACAGAATCAAGTCGGTTCAGGAAAACAATGCAATTGGAGATTACCATGGTAAATACAATAAGCCATGCCCAGAAGGACTTACTATTGATTCCCTCCCTCCCTCCCTCCCTCCTGCTCCCTCTTCCCCCCTCCCTTTCCCGTGTGCCTCTGTTCATGCTTCTTGTTGAGCAGGGCCCATCTTGTTTCTGCTGCTCCTCTGGTGTGTGGTGATGGCTCACTGGTTTTGAGTATCCTTTTCTTTCTCTCAGCAGCTTCCCATAGGCTGTCGCTGCTCCTCTCCAGTGAAGTGTCTCTCTGTCTACCGTATCCTAATCCTGGATTGTTTTACTGCTGAGAATTCTTTTTTTTTTTTTTCCAGCTTTTTTGAGACAGAGTTTCTCTGTTGTAACTCTGGCTGTCCTGGAACTCACTCTGTAGACCAGGCTGGCCTCGAACTCACAGAGATCTGGCCGCCTCTGCCCACCAAGTGTTGGGATTAAAGGCGTGTGCCACCACTGCCTGACAAGAATTCTTAATGCATGATCCATACTCATCCTTTTGGGGAAAATACAGTTTACAAATATTTCCCCACAGTCTGTATCATGACCTTTCACCCTCCTAAGGAGTTTTTTTTGTAGAGAAACTATTGGTAAATCTTCTAATTATTTATTTTTACTTTTTGTGCATTGGTGCTTTGCCTGCATGTGTGTCCGTGTGAGGATGTCAGATCCCCTGGAACTGGAGCCACAGACAGTTGTGAGCTGCCATGTGGGCGCTGGGAATTGAAGCAGGTCCTCTGGAAGAGCAGTCAGCGTTATTAACTGAGGGGATCTCTGCAAAAATAAAGCAGAGAAGCGAACCTCGCAGAGATGGGAATGAAAACCCAGTTCAGATTGACTTTGTCAACCTGGATCAAACTTCAAAAAGTCTGGTGTCAGGCGGTTTATTCCCAACATATTTAAGCCCAGTGCAATTTGGGAAAACTTTTCTGGTGTGACACAATCCCAGGTGCACAAGGAAGCGTAATTGCATTGAAACTCAACTCAGGAGAGATGTCATTTCCTCCAAGAAGATGGCTCTAGAGATAGGCCATCTGTGTAGCTTAGGGGCCTGAGGTTCTGTCCTGCTCCCAGTCATACAGATAGGGTAGAGGTCTTTGGGCTATTAGCCGCCTCTGGTCCTACTTGTGGGAGGTTGGGGAGCCTCTGGCTACAAGGGTCTTTAGACTATTAGGGTATCTCCAGTCCTCGTTGTAGGAGCTTGATCTAGCCTGGCCCAACGGATAATGCAGATCACCAGGCTATTAATCTCTTCCAACTCTCAGCTTCTGAATGGAAGAACAGGTTCTTCTTACATCTTTCCCATTGGAAAGACATCCTGTGTGCTTAACATTCCTGGTTTCTCTGGAGACCTGTGGGCTCAAGGGCCTTTGTGCTCTGCTCCCAAACTCAACCACTGAGCTGTCTCTCCAGTCCCTCTTCTTGTAAATGCTGACTAGTCTCAGTTTACCAAATTATCTTTGCAACAGTTTGCTTTGGGTGTGAAGTCTAAGGACTCTGTCTATCCTTAAATTGTGAAGATATTTTCTTGTGTGCTTTCTTCTTCTTTTCTCTTTTTAACCTTTAAATTACATTTATTCACAAGTGGGGTGTGTGTGTGTGTGTGTGTGTGTGTGTGTGTGTGTGCGAGTGCGTGTGTAGGCCAGAGGTTAGCTTGCAGGAATTGGTTCTTTCTTTCCGCCATTTAGGTACCAGGGATAAAACTTAGTTCCTGTGAGTTGGCAGTCAGCTCCTTCACCTGCTGAACCATCTCTCCAGCCCACAGCTGTGCATTTTCTAAAAGGTTTAAGCCCATGTCTTGTCTTTCTGTTGAATTATTTCCAGTTAAGATAAAGGTAGATATTCGTTCTCTTGTGTAAATTAAAAAATGTATTTATTTATTTTGTGGGGGCGTGTTTGTCACAGTGCGTGTGTGACAGAAGACGCCATTTCAGGAGTCAACTCTCTCCTTCTACCATTTAGGTCGTGGGGATCAAATTCAAGTCCTCAGGCTCGGTGGCCAGCACCTTTACCTGCAGGGCCGGTTTGCTGGCCCTACATATTTGTCTTCTCGAGTGTGAATACCCTCTTGTTTCAACAGCACTGGTTGGGAAGCCTGTAGTTACACTTTAGGGAGCTTTTGTTGAAAACGAATCAATGGTTGTCATCCCCCGTGGGTCCGTTTCCATCTGTTCCGTTCAATGGAGCTGCGTTTTTCCTCCGCAGATACCACACGGTGACTAGCTACAGTGTGAGTCTGCCAATGTACGGGCTCATTCCTCTTCTACATTCAGTTTTACCGAGCCTGGCGCGTTTATGTGAATTTTAGAACATGCTTGTCTGTATGTGTAAATCCTTTCCGGGATTTTCATAGGAGTTACACTGAACCTAGAGATCACAAGCTGCACGTGCAGTTCTGTGGTAGCCTGCGTGTTTACGTGAGCTTCCCGGTTCAATTCCGAGCACCAACGAAACGAAAGGAAATAAGGCCAGCAATTAAATCGGGGTGATCTGATTATTACACTAATATCTCTGCCATATCCATGAATATAGTATACATCTCTGTTCAGTTAGGTCTTTTTATTTCTTAGGTTTGTTTTATCTTATTTATGCGCATATGGGTGGATGAGCGCAGATGCCCACTCAGGCTGGAAGAAGGCGTGGGATTCCATGGGGTGGAGGGACAGTTGTGAGCTTGCTAACGCAGGTGCTGGGATTTGAGCTCAGGCTCTCTTGAAGGACAGTGTGTGTTCTTAGCTACTGAGCTGCCGCTCCATCCCCTTCGTGAAGTCTCTGGTTTCTTCCTCAGCGTAATTCCAGCATGGATGTCCAGAATGCGTTTTGCTAATTGGATGCTTTGTACTTCTTTCTCTCGCTACACTGCGGTAGATGGAACCTCCGGGATTCTGTCAAATACCGTGGGAGGCAGGGAGCGATGTCTTATCCTTTCTTTCTATTTATTTATTTATTTTCAGACAGAGTCTCACTTTGTAGCCTTGGCTGGCCTGGAATTTACTGTGTAGACCAGGCAGGCCACAAACTCACAGAGATCTGCCTGCCTCTCCTCCCGAGTGCTAGGATTCAAAGTGTGCACCACCATGCCTGGCTTACTTGTCCTATTCTTAATGTTAAGAGGAAAACGGTCCACATATTACCGTAAATCAATGACGTGCTGGGTTAAATGAGAGATGTCCCCCACAGGCTCAGGAGTTCGAACACTTGGTCTCCACTCGATGGCACCGTTTAGGGAGGTTTAGAAGGCGTGGCCTTGCTGGACAAGGACCCCACTGGGCGCGGTCTTCAAGAGAATACAGCTTTTCCTCAGTTCCAGCTTGCTCTCTGCTTTGAGTTTGTGTTTGAAGATATGAACTCTCAGCTTCCTACTCTGTCCACTGTGCCTGCTGCCTGCTCTGTCCACTGTGCCTGCTGCCTGCTCCATGCCTCTGGGCCGTGATGAACTCTCCCCGTGAGTTGCCTTGGTCACGGTGTTCAGCACAGAAAGGTAGCTAATATAAATGGTTGAAGGTCAAGGTTTTATGGCTGCTCACTACCAAGTTTGCTGAGGGCTGTGTATCTGCTTTTGTTTTGTATTGTGAATGCATGCTGAATTTTGACAAAGGCTATTCCTGACATGCTGAGATAATACAGCCTTCCCCTAAGTGCATAAATTCTAACTTCAATTTGATTGAGTTGATTGATTTTTATACAATTAAGCCACTTTTCTTGAATTGCCAGGAGAAAAAAAAATCACCTAACCATTAGGTGCTATCTTTAATATAAATAATACACGTGCATATGTGTGTGCACATGTACATGTATTTTAAGGCCCATAGACATACGTATTTAGCTTCTTATATTACTATTTGTATTTTTACTCTATCAGGAATCTTTGCATCTATGTGTTTGAGAGATAGCATTTTGCAGTTTTATGCTCTCAGTATTGACTGGTCTGATTTTGGTCTCAAGGTAATTCAGGCTTCGTAGGACAACTTTGGGAGTTCACCCTTATCCTTTATTTTCCCAGAGTTTTGGTAGAACTCTTCCCCCTTCAAATGTGTGATGGAATTTACTATAAGCCACCTGGACTTCGGATTATCTCTGTGATAAATTTTTCTAAAGATTTTTTTTTTAACTATCTGTACGCACGTGTGTCTGTGTGTTGGGGTGTGCATGTGTCTGCGGGTGCCCGGGGAAGCCAGAGGCATCAGATGTCCCTGGAGCGAGAGTTAAAGTGGTTGTGAACAGCTCAGTGTAGGGGTTGAGACAGAACTCAGCTCTTCTGTAGGAACGCATCTCTCCGGCCGCGGTAACGTTTAAAAGTGCAGCTCGGCTGCACTATCTGTAATAGTCACTGACATGCCCGCATAACACAGTGCACCCTGGTTGAGTTTTTGTACTTTGGGTCTTTTGAGTTATTAATCTGTAGTGATGGACTCTCTCTAGCCCTGGTCATGACCATCTATTTCCTGCCGGTTATTCTCCGTGACCAATCTGTCCAGAGGATTTTCCGTTTTATTCATTATCACAATTCGGCTCCTGCTCTCAGTCTCCTGTGCTCCTGAACTTCAGGTTTAATTACATTCCTGCTGTCCCAAGGTTCAGCTGACTTAAGATTTCACACTCCTCTAATCGAACGTCTGACGCTGGTCTTTCAAGGCCAGCTATACCCCTAACCTTAAGTCGTTTTGATATTTATTCAGTTCAATATTTTGTTCTTTCTCTTGTAATTTATTTTTTTAACCCACGGGCCATTTAAGTGCTTAGTTTTCCATACTGGGGGCATTCCCACGTGCTCTCATTTCTAAGTTCTAACCTAGGTGTCTTGTGTGTAGCTGAGAGAGAGCGCACGTTGTCTGCGGCCTACTGACCGCAGTGCTGGCCAGCCCTTCTGAGACTTTCCAGACTTGGTTTATGGTTATGGAGAGAAGGACCATCAGAGTTTGCTTCTTGGATTTTGAAGCTCTATTATTTGGTTCTTGAATATTTGGGATGGTTTGGTCCTCTCAAGGACTTGCCTCAAAAGGACTTTTGTTATGCTAAGCCAGCCTCCTCTCTCTGTCCAGATCTAAATCTGGCTCCTGTGTGGTCACGTGTTCTCCTCCACACCCTCTGCACACTTCCCATCCTTAAAGTTCATAGTTCTTGGACTGGGGAGACAGCTCGCTGTGTAAAAAGAGCTTGCCACAGAAGCATCAGGACCTGAGTTCTAATCCCTGAAAAACTGTGTGCAGAAGTGCATGCCTGTGTTGTTACAGCAAGATGAGAAGTGCAGACAGAAGATGCCACCATAGGAACCTAAGCTCGAGGGCGGCGTACACAGACGCGGATACTAAAGAGACCCTGTCGCAGACAAGGTGAGCCTTCTGACCTCCGCACGGGCACTGAGGAAAATGCACATTCACGGTTGCACACAAGCATGCGGGACACCCAATGTACACGCTCCCCTGACACACACACACACACACACACACACACACACACACACACGGAGGTGACAGGACACCTTGCGGAAGTTGGCTCTCTCCTTCTGCCATGTGAGGCCCTGGGGTTGAGCTCAGGCCTCAGAGCTGCCTTGCTGCTGGTCCGGGCTCTCATTTTTAACGAGTTCGCCTGGAACACCTACATGTTCCTCTGCTTTGTTTCCTCTTCCCTCCTTTGTGGCTGGAGAGCGCCTCCAGGCCATTGCGTGGGAGATGGGCCTGAGAACAGAGTCCAAGAGCTTGGAGAGGGGCCAAGACGGAGTGTCAATCGAACATTGTGCTTCCAACGTTGTGCGTGGAGCTGTGCGATCCTGCTGGGTACTGTTGCTAGGTACTTCTCAGAGACACATGGCGTGCACCTACACTGCCATCAGAATCTCAGCTTAAAGCAATCAGCTGTCTTTTAAGGAAACTAAAATAACAGCTAAGGACTGGGAGCTGCTCCTATGCTTACCGTCTCGGTCGCCCTTGACCGCTGCCGCAGGCCGTGGGTTTTTAGCGTTTGCTACCCACTTCCACCCAGGTGAGCATCCTTTAGAAAACCCTGGTGTTGGTCTCAGGTAATCACGTTTCAGCACTGGTCCTCACTGATTGCATTCTCTCTCTCTCTCTCTCTCTCTCTCTGTTGTGTGCACATGCTTTTGGAGGTTAAGATCAATCTTGAGCATCTTCCTCAATCCCTCTCCACCTTCATTTCTGGACAGACTTTTCGCTGAGCCCTGAGCTCACAGTGCTGCTAGCCTGGCTGGCCGGCGAGCCCCGGGAACCCCCCTGCCTCAGCCTCGCCAGCACTAGAATCACCCACCCCCTCACCCAGCTTTTTAACGTGGGTGCTGGAGTTCTAAACTCTGTGTCTCATAACAGTGAGTCATCTTCGCCGCCCTGTCACCGGTGTCTTTAAGAACCGAAAAGCAACAGCTTTGTCCTCGGGTGGCCGCCCTCCCGTCTTCCGGTGGAGAAAGCATGGCGCCCTTCCTCATGGCAGCGCGTCCTTTCCTCTGGCCCCCGTCGGGCTGTTTTTTACCTTGGCTTCTCAGCTCTGTGCCTGAGATCTTCTCCTCCATTTTTGCTCGTGATGTCCATCTGGAGTCTCGACAGTGATGTTTTTCACCCCATTTAAGGGATTTTTGACTACGGCTCTCACTTTCTTTTCCCTGTCCACGCCCGTCCCTCCGATTGACCCTACGCATGCCAGGCTGATGGCATCACCCGGCCGCTCATGGCGGCCCGGTCGTTTTCTGTCCTAGTGTCTGTCTTTACATCTACGGGCCTTTGCTTTTCGTTGCCTCCACTATGGCCGCGCCTTTGACGATCATTCCTTCAACACGCCGTGCTTCCCAGCTCTGGATCCTCCGTTTAGACTCGAGTTTTTAAATTCTCTACAACTGTGGCCAAACACAGGCGTGAAGCCGGCTGCACGGACCTGTTGCTGGCTGCAGCTGCGCAGCCCCGAGCCCGTTCACACGGCTCCGCTGCCTCCCGCCGTCTGCCCACGGGATTCTTTTTCATCTTGCAAACCTGAACCTGTGCCCAGTTTTAACTGTTTGAAAAGCTTAACTCCCCCTCTCCTGGGAGCCCCATTCTTCCTCCGCCTCTGTAAACCTGACTATTACTGGAAGTGGGATCTCAGCAGTGTTTGCACTACCGTGATTGTTTACCCCACCTGGTGTACCATTCTTGAGCTCTGTCCAGGTTGGAGAGCGTACCACAATCCCCTTCTTGTAAGGAAAAAAAATTATATGGACAGCCAAACCGGAGTCAATAGGTATTTGTACATTTTTACAAAGGAAGACATGAAGTTGAGCGGGGGAGGGGGGAAGGGGGGCATCTGGGAGAAGTTGGGGGTGAATATGATCAAAAAACATCGTAATTCTTGAAGAATTAGTACGAATATTTTAAAAAGAAGACAAGTTGTGGAGGAAGATATAGAGCTAACTGTTTTTCTAGTTCTAACTCTGCTGAGGGTATTTTTTTGGTGGGGGGTTGGTTTTAGTAGAGGAATGTGAAGCTCACAGCAGCCTCCCTTCCAAATGGCCGCTCGAGCTGCATAGAACTTCACAGAGCTGTAGAGTCTTCGGGTCTCGCTAATTTGGGTGTGTGGTCTTTTTTAATGTGCAATGTTTCTTTTATAATAAAATTTAAAATAAAAAATAATTAATTAAATTAAGTGGTGGGTGTGTGTGTACCTTGTCAGGTGGCTTCCTCAGTCTCCAGATTAATTTTTGAGTGAGGGTCTCTCCTTGAACCCTTGAACCCGTCGTTGAACCCCGAGCTTTATGTTTTGGCTAGGCCGGCTGCACAGGGAGCCCTGGGATCTGCCTCAGCTTCCCTGGGGCCCAGTCTGAGGTGTTCATTGTTGCTGCCGGTGTGGGTGCGTGGGTGCGTGGGTGCGTGGGTGCTCCGGCCCTCAGGCCTCACACAGCAGCTCCACCCCCTCCCCCCACCCACCCCCACACTGGTTTTTGAAAGCTGACTTTACTCATGCTCTGCCCACACATACTACGTTTGATTTTTTTTTTAATTAAAAAAATTAAATTGGCTTGAGCGATGTCTCAGTGGTTAAGAATGCTCACTGCTCTTGCAGAGTTCAGTCCCCAGCACATACTATGGGGGTCACAGCCCCCATAGTCCCAGCTGCGGTGGGGGAATCACATGCCTTCATCTGGCCTCTGTGGACATCTGCTGCAACACACACGCGCACACACACACACACACACACACTTGCACGCACACACACTTGCACAGGCACTCACACATACATGCACACGCACACACTTGCACATGCTTGCACAGGCACACACTTGCACAGGCGCACACACACACACATGCTTGCACACACACACACTTGCACAGGCACTCACACATACACGCACACATGCACAGGCTTGCACACACACACTTGCACACGCATACACACAGGCACATGCTTGCACAGGCACACGCTTGCACAGGTGCGCACAGGCACTCACACATACACACACACATGCACAGGCTTGCACACACACACTTGCACACGCACACACACAGGCACATGCTTGCACAGGCACACGCTTGCACAGGCACACACACACACACACACACACATGCACACATGCACGCTCACACGCGCACAGGCAGAGGGAGGCATATAATTAAAAATAAATCTAAAAAGCATTTTTAATTGTTCTTCCGCTGACAGGCAGTTGAACGCCACTCTGGGCTCCCGCTGTGAGCTCTGTGTGACACTGACTTAAAATCACGTTTTAAATGTTTATCTCTAATGTATAGAAACACAGCCAATCTTACACTGTAGCCCTTTAATTCTGTACCCTCGCTAAAATAATTTAGCATTCTAGAGACTTCTCTGTGGACACCGTTGGATGGGTTTTTAGTGGGGTTTTTTGTTTTGTTTTGTCTCTTTTGTTTTTTGTAGACAATCAAGTCAACTACCAATAAGCACAAGGCATTTCCTTCTCGCCAATTCTTTCCTATTTCTTTTTCATGCTCCACTGCACTTCCTGGGGCCTTCAATTTTCTCTCTCTGTTACGTCGCGCCTGTCTTTAAGTCCACTGACCCTTTCCTTTGTCGTTTCTGCTATGAACATCCAATGACTGTCTCATTCGAGCAGGTCGTTGTTGTTGAGGTGCGAATCAAACCAGCACATCGCACACGCCGGACGAGCCGGACCGGTCTCCAGCTCCTCGGCTTCCACATCCTGCTTTCCAGCTGTTGAGCATCCTTTGGACTTGATAGCGTTTTTAATTTCTAGAACTGTGGGGACGGACACTTAAGGCGCTTATTGTGCTAGCCTGCTGATGTACAAGGTTCTGTGACACCGAGGACATCACACCCCTGTGTTACCGCCGCCGCCGCCACCTGTCCCGGAGCTTGCAGCACGGAGGCCGTGGTATCCTGTTGCATTGTTTCTGGGTTGCAAGGGAAGAGACCCAGGCTTTCGCTGGTAAGTGTGACGTCAGCCGCGGCTCCCAGAGCTACCCTGTTCAGCAGGCCGGACTTTTCACAGTTTACTGAGATGTTTCCATCGGTCCGGACGTTGGGTCTACTGTGTTCTTTTCCCTTGGCCTGTTGAAATGATCGCTAAGCTCTCTTATTTAGTAGGCCGATGTGGCGAACGGCATCGATGTCGTCTCTAAAGGTGAACCGCTTTGCTTTCCCAGGGCAAACAGCACTGGTTCGCGGTGGGTTCGTGTCTGTGTGTTACTTTGTCGTTTCACGGATGGTTCACGAGGTACATGAGCTCTGGTTTTTCTCATTTTTAGAAGATTACTTACTATCAGTGTGTGCACGTATGCACAATGTATGTGTGTGCAGCCAACAGTGGTGGGTGTGGCGGCCAGAGGACAACGCTGTGGGGTGTGGGGTTGTTCCCCCCTTTTATCTCTGTTGTTGTTTGGTTTTTGTGGTTTTTTCTGAGTCAGGGTTTCTCTGTTGTAACTCTATGTCCTGGAACTCACACTATAGACCAGGCTGGCCTCGAACTCACAGAGATCCCCCTGCCTCTGCTGGGATTAAAGGCGTGTGCCACCACCTTGCACCTTTCTCTGGGTTCTGGGACTCCAACCTGGGCCGCAGGCGTGTGCAGGCCTCGCCTTTACCCGCTGTGTCCGCGCAGTGTCCCAGATGTCTTTTCTTTGAATGGCTCTGGCTTCGGTAATGCTGGCCTTGTAAAATTAGAAAACTTCCTCTCATTTGTTGGAAGAACATGGATGGAATTTATATGTCTTCCTGAACAGAACCTTTCGTTGGTGATTGACCTTCCAGGAACTGAAGCCAGAGTTCCGGCTGGGTTGATTTCAGAGGCAAATCCCACCAAACGCGAGCCGCTCTTCAGCTGCATCTGTGTGTAGGTGCCGCCTTTCCACCCGTGTGTGGGTTTGGCATCTTCGTTAAAATTCAGAAAGCTGTAGTAGTGTGGCCTTGCAGCTGGGCCCTGCCTTCCATTCCACTGGCCCGTGACTCTGTTTCTGTGTTGGCGCCATGCTGTTTTCAACGCAGTGGCTCTGCAGGGTAACCTGAAGTCAGGTACGCTGACACCTGCCTCAGTCCTCCTGCTCAGGGCTGCGTTGGCCAGCTGGGGGCTCTTGTGTTTCCATATGAATTTTAAAATAACTCTGTCTGTTTCCGTGGAGAATGCCACAGGAATTTTGATCGGACCGCATGAGTCTGTAGACTGCTTTTGGTAGGATGGCCCTTTCACGATTATTTACTCTTTCAACCCAGGAGCACGGATCTTCGCTTCATCCGGAGTCTTCCTCTTCGTCTTCAGAGTTTTAAAGTTTCCCTATAATGTCTTTCACTTCCTCAGTTGGGTTTATTCCAAGGGCTGTATGTTTTGTTTTATGTGAATAGAATTGTTTTCGTGATCTTTTTTTTTTTTGGGGGGTATGCTTCTCATTGCTACACAATAGACTAGTGATTTTGAGTGTTCGTTTGCGCGCTGGCCTCTTGCTGAAGGCGGGTATCAATTCTACAGGTTCTCTGGTGGAACCTTTCGGGTCCCTTATGTATGGCATCATATCAACTGCAAATAGACACATTTTGACTTCTTCTTTTCCTATTTGTATCTTTTTTATTTCCTTCTCTTGTCCTGCTGGGCCAGCTCAGCCTTCTAGTTCTAAATTGAGTAAGAGCAGAAAAGGCAGACACCCTGTCTTGTTCCTTATTTTAGTCCCGATGCCCTGAGATTTCCCCTACTGACAGCGTTGACTGTGGGTTCGCAGTACACAGCCTTTATTGTGCTGAAATACGATCCTTCCATCAGGACTTTTAATGTGAAGGGATATTTGATTTTGTCAAAAATCTTTTCTTCCTCTATGGAGATGGCCCTGTGATTTCTGTCCTTGAGTCCATTTATGTAGTTAATGAAATGTATTGATTTACATATATTGACCCACCCTTACATCTCTGTAACAGAGCCTGATTGATCGTGGTAAATGATCCTTTTGGTGGCCTCCTGAATTCAGTCGACAAGTGTTTTGTTGATAATTTTTTCATCTACTATGTTCATTAGGGAAACTGGTCTGTAATTTTCTCTCTGTGGTTACATCTTGGTTCCCTTCTGGAATGAGGCTAACGCAGCTTCACACAGAAAGAAGAGTAGTGTGCCTCCCTCCCCCCGTCCTGTGGAAAGGCTGGCGGGGCATTGGTGTCAGCTCCCTGTGAGGGTCTCATAAGATCCGCCAGTGAATCCATCTGCACCTGGACTCTTTCAGTAACACAGCATGTGACCAACATGTTTAAATGATTATCTTCTTTTGGTTTAATGTTGGTAATATATGCATCTAGAAATTAATCCGTTTCTTTTGAAGATTCCAGCTTACCGGAATATATGTTTTCAAAACAAGACCCAACGATATCGTGAATACCCTCAGTATCTGTTGTAATGGCTCCCTTTCGTATCCATTTTATTAATCTGGGTTCCCTCTTTCTTTTAGTTAGCTTGGCCAGGACTTGATTAGCTCACTTGCCTTTTCAAAAAGAACTCTTTGTTTCACTGATACTTTGTACTTTTTACATTTCTATTTCATTAATTTCTGCCCGGATCATGCCAGTTTCTTTCTCTATGGTGACTTGGGTTTGTTTTTTCCTTTTTCAAGAGTTTTTAAAGTGTGTCATTAGATATTTACTTGCAATCTCTCTGATTTGTCTTTTCCTCTCCTCCTTCTTCTCCCCCTTTCTCACCTCCTCTGCCGCCTCTTCTTCTTTTTTTAATGAAAAGGTTTTAACATTAAAACATTATTTATTTGTGTGTGTGTGTGTGTGTGTGTCCTTGTGTGTGAAAACTACCTGTGTCTAAGTGTGTAGAGAGACCAGAAGAGGCATCAGATTCTTGGGTGTGGACTCACAGGTGGCGGTGAGCTGCCAGGTGTGGGTGCGGGGAGTTGAACTCGGATCCCCTGGGAGAACAGTACTTGCCCTTAACTTCTGGGCCTTATGTCCAGTCCCTCTGGTTTATTTTGTTGTTGTTTTTGATTTTTTTATAATTAAAACACACAAATATAAAACAGCATGAGGAACAGCCAGCCCAGCGCCCATCCCTCTTAACAAACTGGCACACAGTTCGGAAAGAGCCTACCCTTCCCAGGGAGCTCTGCAGGGGGAGCAGCCAGTCTCGGACGAGGGGCTTCTCACTGGACCTCACACTGTCACTGTCAAATACAGTTTCATCCATCACAAAAAAATTACAAAAAACCCACGATAAATTTAAAACTAGAAAAACAATTAGCAAAAACAATTGTCTCCTCTTCCATGACTCCAGTGTCCTTCCTCATCGCCTGACATTTCCCCATTGCTGTCCCTCTTTCTCTGTGCTCTGCTGCACCCCGTGCCCCTTGTTTACACGTACATTACACGGGTGTACACGTGAAGGAGAACGTGCAGGTTTTTTTTTCTTTTAGAGGCCATGTGACCTATCTGAATGCCATACGTTTTAAGTCCATGTATTTTCCTGAAAATTTTATGGTTTCATTTTTCTTTAGAGCTGAATAGTATTCCATTTTATATAGGCGCCAGATTGTCTTTACCCATCCACCCGTTAATGGACCACTACGTTAGTTCCATTTCCTTCAAAACACCGTGCTCCAACACAACGTGAGAAGGGAAACGCTCCTTTCCTCTTGGAGTTTGTATTCCGTCATCAAGGAGGTCAGGGCAGGAACTCAAGGCAGGGACCTGGAGGAGGAACTCTGCAGGGTGCTGCTCACTGGCTTGCTCAGCCTGCTTTCTTGTAATACCCGGGACCACCAGTCCAGGGGTGGCACTGCCCACATTGAATTGGGACCTCCCATATCAATCATCAATCAAAAACAAAACAAACCGCACCACCGTCTGGACCACAGCATTTTCTTAATTGAGGTCACTTCTTCCAAAATGACTCTAGCTTGTGTCTCGAGGCTTCCTGGAGCGCTGCGATATTCCCTGTAGCGAGTAACAGCAATAAGCTTGTACGTGAAAAGGATCTTTGTGGTAGCGGATGGCGCTCTCTGATGCCATGCCCGGGGTAAAATATGGGCTATCTGGTAGTTCTACTTTTAATTTTTTGAGAAATCTCCAAACTGATTTTCATAGTCTGTATTTATTAATTTGCACCCCATCAGCTGTGAACCAGGGTTTTACTCCCCCTGCAGCCCCCCGAAATCTGTGATTAGATTTGTTGACGACAGTCATTCCGAATGGGGTGAGGTGGATTCTCAAAGGCGTTTTGCTTTGGGCCTCCCCGATGGCCCGTGGATACTGGGCGCTTTTGAAGGTTGTTCTTAGTCGTTTCTGTTTGTTTCTTCCTTCCTTCCTTCGTTTCTTTTTTGAAATGTTTATTCAATTTAATCTGCCTACTTATTGATCATTAGTCCTATTTCCTTGTTATTTAATTTCTGCAGTCCTCTACACCTTCTAGATATTAGCCACTTGACTGGGGTGCAGCTGGGAGAGACTTTCTCACATTCTGTGGGCTGTCTATGTGCCATGAGGATAGCTTCTTTGGTGTGCAGAAGCTTTGTATGTTCCCACAGGGAGTGCGGTACTGTTGGGAGGTGCGGCCTTGTTGGAGAAAGTGCGTCACTGGGGGTGGGCTTTGAGGTTTCAGGTGCTTGAACCAGGCCCAGTGTCACTCTCTCTTGCTGCTGCCCGCTGATCCAGATGCAGAACTCCCAGCTACCTCTCCAGCACCGTGTCTGCCTGTGTGCCGCCATGCTTCCTGCCATGACAGTACTAGACTAACCCCTGAACTATAAGTCAGCCCCAATTACATGTTTTCCTTTACAAGAGCTGTTGGGGTCATGGCGTCTCTTCACAGCAATAGAAACCCTAAGACGCTCATGTCATCCAACACGCTGATATTAGGATCTGGGTCCTGCATTGTTGGCGTTCTATTCAGAAAATTCTCGCCTACAACGATGTCTTAAAAAGCATTCTCTGTTTGCTTCTACAAGTCTCAGTGTTCCAGAGTTTGAGTTAAGGCCCTTGGTCCATTTTGAATTGATTTTTTTATACAAGGTGAAAGATCTGAATCAAATTTCATTCTTCTGTTGGTAGATACCGGTTTTGCTAGAACCATTTGTTCAACGGGATGTTTTGTTTGTGTCTTCCAATGTTTCTTTTTGCCTCCTTTGTCAAAAAATAAGTGGGCTTGGATTTGTCATTTTATGTCTGGGTCCTGTATTCTGTTTCACTGGTTTATCTGTCTGTTTTTATGCCAGTTCCAAGTTGTCTTTATTGCTATAGCTCTGTAGTATAATTTGAGGTCGAGTATTGTAACACCTCCAGTGTTCTTATTACTTACAATTGCTCTGGCTATTTGCAGTCTTTTGTGGCTCCATATGAATTTTTGAATTGTTTTTTTCTTCATCTGTGAAATATGACATTGAAAATGTCAAAGGTATTTCACTAAACCTGTAGATTAGCTTTGGTTATGTATTCATTTTCACAATATTAAGTCTGCCAATCCAGGAGCGCGGGGCGTCTTTCCACTGCGGGTGACTGGCTGCGATTTCCTTTCTGCAATGTCTTGCGGTTTGTCATTCTATTCTTTGGTTAGATATATTCAGAAATATTTAAATTTTTTGGAGTTATCTTAAATGGGACCATTTTCCAAATGTCTTGTTCTAAGTGTGTATTGTTGGTGTATATGAAGGCGCGCGCACACACACACACACACACACACACACACACACACACACACACGTATCCTGCAACTTTACTGTGAGTCAGTGTTGATTAACACATTAAAGAAACTACAGAGGGAACACCAAAATTTGTCAATATTACATCAAGGAATGACGAAAACTGGCTTCCTCTTGAAGTAGTTTGACCAAGAATGAGTCCAAATTTAAATTCTCCGCGCCTTTCCCTGTGTACTCCATCTATCTGCCGCTTGCGGTCACTGGCCTGTCTACAGCCTGTCTGCTGTGTGTGTGCTTTATCTGGCCTGTTGCCTGGCCTGCTGTGCCCCTGTCTAACAGAGAGCTTTGCTGAACAGCACAGAGGACATGGTACAGGAGAAATCAAGGAATTTGACACCAAAATCCTTAAACAGGGAGAACATCACTTATCAGACACCAACTGACACACAATGTCACTCAAAAGCTCTAACATACATTATCAACCTATATCCACGTGATGCTTCCAACATTTACGGGATATTTGTTTTGTTTAAGGTTGCACGCACACATGCATTATTCTGGGCCAGGCATGATAGAGTACATAACCTAAGATTAAAGCAATGCACTGGTCTTAGCTTGTAAATGTTGATTACATGGGGAATACAAGGCACAGTTAGTTTTGTTACACTGTTCTGTTAAAGGCAGATTGAACTTAAACAGGCCGAGCACACAGTAGGGTAGCAGATTTTATATCATCTTATCTCAAGGCATAGTATTGTCTTGGTGGCAATGTCTGGATAAAGTTCAGTCTCTCTGAAGGCAAAGGTTGTATGTATTTCGGAATATTGAATTCCCACATAAATGTTTTTAGGTCTAAGAGTGTTCTTCAGTAGATTCTATAGGATATTTTAAGCAAATAATTGTGTCACCTGCAAATACAATGGTTCAGTTTCTTCCTTCCCCATGTTTATCCCTTAGTGCTTTTCTATTGCCTAATTTCTATAGCTAAGATGTCGAACACTTTCAAATGATAGGCCAGAAAGCACCTTTGTCTTGTTCCTGACTTTAGAGGAAGTGATCTCAGTTTGTCCCTGTTTAATATAATGTGGGTTATAGGTTTATTCTGTATAGCCTTTACTATTTTGAGACACGCCCCATCTATTCCTGAAGCCTCCCGGGTTTTACCACAAAGGCCTGCTAAACTTCATCGAATGCCTTTTCAGGGTCGATCGAAATGATTATGTGATTTCTGTCCTTAAGCTTGTTTATTAGGGCGCATTGTATTTATTGGTTGCCCATCTGGATGAAGCCCAGCTGGTTGTAATGCCTAATTTTCTTAATGCGTTCCTGAATTCAGTTTCCAAGTATTTTGTTAAAAAACACTTTGTATCTTTGTTCATCAAAGTCTTGTTGTTTTGTCTTTACCTGGTTTTGTTATGAGAATAGCACTCTGCCTCATAGAATCATTTTAGTAATGTTCCTCTGCTTTCTGTTTTGTGGAAGAAGTTGAGAACTAGTCTGAGCTCTTCCTGGGAAGTGGAAAGGATTCAGCGGTGATTACAACTGCTCCTGAACTTTTCTCTGAGGCCGGCTTTTGACTACAGCTTTGATCTCATTGCTTGTAATGAGTCTCTAAGTGATGTATGTCTTCTGGACTTCATTTTGGTAAATTATCTGAGTTTAGAAATTCTCTTCTTTCTTCTGAGTTATCCAGCTTGTTGGCGTTTAAGTTTTTATAGTGATCTTTAATAATGTTCTGTCTTTCATTGGGGTCTGTTGTAATGACAGCCTTTCGATCTCTAAATTTGTTATTCTGTGTCTTCTCCCGTTTTCTTTTCGTCAGATGGCTAAAGGTTTGTCAATCTTATTAACTTTTTCAAAAATCCAACTTTTTGTCTGGTTGATTTTGTGCATTGTTCTTTTAATCTCTATGTCATTATTTTCGTCCCTAATCTTTTATTTGATGTTAATAACCTATTGTTTCTTGCTGTTTGCTGTGTTTAGGGGTGGGTGTCTGTTTTCCAGATGCTCGCCATGCATCATTAGGTTGTTTGTTGGGTGTCTCTGAGGTTTTTGTTTTGTTTTGTTTTCAATATGAGCCCTTACCACGGTGAGCTTTCTTCTTAGGACTTCACCCCTGAGGTTCTGATGTGACGTTTTCATCATCCTCTGTACCTAGTAATTACAGTTTCCTCTCTGACTTATTAGATGACTCACTATTTATTCAAATATGTGTTCTTTAGCCTCTAAGCATTTTTATGGTTTCTGTAGTTTCTCATGGTTAACTTCTAGTTTTGACACATCATGGTCTAATAAAACACAATTAATAGTCTCAATTTGTGTAATTTAGTTGGTATTTGTCGAGACTTGATTTGCATCCTCTGATATGGTAAATTTTGGAAAAGGGCACGCGTGATGCTGAGAAACAATATTCCCTCTCTGTTGGGATAGAATATTCTGTGTGTTCCTAAGTTTATCCATAGTGTCCTGAAGCTCTGAAGTTTCTTGTTTTCAGTTTGAGAACCCTATCTAAATATGAGAATGAAGTACTGAAGTCCCCACTGTCTGTGTCAGACGTATATGGTTGTTCACACCTTTCAGTGTTTGCTGTAGGGTATCAGGGGCTTCAATATTCGATGCATAAATGTTCACAATAGTTATATCTTCTTGATGAATTGTTCCTTTTATTAATACAGTATCCCTTTTTATCTCTTCTAACTGGAATTGTTTTGAAGCTTACTTTGTCATATGCAAAGAGAGCTATACCTGCTTCTGTATGTTTTCTGTTTGCTTGGTAGCTTGTTTTCCATCCTTTGCTATTACATTTTTTTGGATACCTGGCAGCCAAGTGTGTTCCTTGGAGATAATATATAGATGACTCTTGTATTTTAGTCCAACCCATTTATCTGCATCTTTTAGGGGTGAGATTTGCATTTAAGGTTGTTATAAAAAGAAGTTTGCTATTTCACATACATTTGTTTAGGTGACATTCTGCTGAATTTTTGACGGTTTTTTTCTCTCTCTTGTATTCAGTTTTGAGAGTTTGCTGAGTTAATGTGTTGGAATTGGTCGCCATTTTTGTTTCCTAGATTTAGTTTGTTTACCCGCTGTTTACATAAGCTCTGTTTACATAATCACGCAAAGAAAGCTCTTGTTCTTTTTCCTCGCTGTAAAGTATTCAGTTAGGAATTTTCTACAATGCTGGCTTGGTTGACATGAATTGCCTTAATCTATGTTTGTCCTGAAATACCTCTGTTTCCCCATCTGTTCTGAAAGACAGCTTTGCAGGTGCTGGATTCTTGATCAGTTGTTTCCTTTCAGAGCTTGGGGTATTTCTTTCCACATTCTTTTGGCCTTATGTTTGCGGATGAGGACTCTGGGGTAATTCTGGTGTTTTTGCCTTTGTATGTGAGTTGACTTTTTTTCCATGCTGCTTTTGGGGTTATTTCTTTACTTCGTATGTTTGGCTTTCTGATTGTAATATGTGGTGGAGAGTTTCTTGTTTGGTCTTCTGTTTGGATGCCTGCTGTTGCCTGTAAATGTATGGAGTTTTCTGCTATAGTTTAGTTAACTAGTCTGTCTATTGCATTTGGTTTTTTACCTCTACTCCATCTTATATACCATAAGCTCTCAGGTTTGGCCTCTTGACTACTCCCCAGACTTCTTGGAAATCTTGTCCATGCTTCTTCCCCCTCCCCCGCTTATACATGTCTGCCTGTACTATCATTTCAACTTCTTCCTCTGTCCCTGAAACTCAGTCTTCTCATGGTCCTGTCCGTCGATATGTTGTTTAAAAATTTGACTGACCATCTCTTTCACTTCAAATATTTCTGTCTGGTTATTTTTCGATGATTCAATTGCCTTACTAAATTTTTCTTCCATATTTTGGACTCTCGCACCCAATTAACTAGCCGTTACATTCACTTTGCCGTGTCATGGACTTGGGTAGACATCATAAATTTCTATATCTGTCTGTTTGAACCTTCTATGTGACCATTAATTCTTTTAAAGATCGAAACTGAATTATTTCTCAGACATTTAAGCTATCTCTGAAGTGTGGATCCCCTCCCAGGGGAGGTGGTTGGAGGTCGGTGGGGTGGGTCAGGGGTGGTGGTCGGACACATTCCATGTGCTTTGTGCATCTGTTGGGGTGGGTGTGTTTTACTTCTCCTCCTTCTGAGCCTATTAAGATAGCATGTCTTCTGTCATTCTTCTTAGGGGATATCTGCATGAAGGTCAGCTATGGGAACTTGTGAAACTTGGTTAAACTAAATGGGTGAGGCGATCTCATCTTTGCTGTGTGCCAACAGGGCGAAGGGTAGAGCTGCACAGTGAGCACCAAGCTATCACATGGAATCAATTTTCATCACCCTTTGGATACTATGACCCTGCTGGAGGCAGGATGCCAAACGTCAGATCCGGTGTCTACTGTCTGGGGTTTATGGTTAGAGCCGTCGGTTGAAAGTAACGTCTGCAACCGCAGCACTATGGAGTTCAAGAGTCCAGATGTGCAACGGCCACTGGAACTCCAGAATCAGAACTCCAATCTCAGAGACCACTGGGACAAAAGCTGCAGTTTCACAGGGGACCCTGGCACACTGGAGCCAAAGCTCCAGTCCTGTACTTGACCTCTGAGGCTACTGGACTGGAGTCCTGGTCACAGAGTTCTCTGGCCTGGTCCTCTGAATTCTTGCATTTTTGGTTGTAAGCCTAAGCCTTTAACGGCCAAGCCACATCGCCAGTCTGGTCCTCTGATTTCTTAAAGTCGGTATTTACTGCTGTAAATGTGTGTCACATTTTGGTGTGCTGTGTTTCATCCTCACTTAATTCTAGGACTGGTTCTCTTTTTTGACTTCTTCCAAGACGCATTCATTGTTCAACGGTGTGTTGTTTAAGCCCCGTGAGTTTGCGTTTGTTCTGCGGTTTCTCGATTGATTTATAGTCTTACTCCACTGTGAAAAATACGAGGGATTATTTCAGTTTTTCTATATTTATTAAGACTTGCATTGTGTCCTAAAATACGATCTATTTTAGAGAAAGTTCCATAGCCTTCTGAGGGGAAAAAAAGTGTATTCTGCAGCATTTGGATAGAATATTCTGTAGATGTTTGTTAAATCCATTTGGTTTATGACTTAATTCAGTCCTTTCTGTGTTTATGTTTTGTCAGGATCATCTGTTGATTGGTGGGCGTAGAATATTAAAGTCTGCCACTACTACCGTGCTAGGTTAATCTGTGCCTCTGTACCTGGTCATATTTACATTATAAAATTGGAGGTATTTGAGTTGGGGTATGTAGGTTTAGGGGAGCAATGTCTTCTTGATTGATTGTTCCCTTAATCAATATGAAAAGCTATCTCCATCCTGTCCCACCTGTTTCAGTGTGAAGTCAAATATTAGAACAGTGTCGCTTGCTAGTTTCCTAGGTCCATTTGCTTGGCATATCTCTCTCCATCCGGTCATCCCAAAGTAGTGCCTGTCTTTTGTGGTGGGGTGTATTTTGTGCAGTTGACAAATAGATGGCTCCTGCATTTTGATCCAGTCTACTAGTCTGTGTCCTTCGGGGACCTGAGACTGTCGTGGGGGTTATTCACCAGAGAAGACTGCTCAGACATAGGTTTTGGCCAATAGCAGTCTTTATCAGCCAGCCAGTGACTACAGTGGGGGTTTGGGATCCCAGTGTAGCCCCGAGCCTTTCTCAGGGTGAGCTTTTAAACACACACACACACACACATACACACACACACACACACAATTCTGAGCTGACATGCTTCAGTTAACAAGAACAGTTAGGCAGAAGCAGAACCACAGAAGCTAAAAAGCAAGATTAGTACATTTTGAGACTCTCCCAGAACTGTATGGGCTTTGATGAATTGGGCCTTTTTTGGTTTTGCCAAGTGGTACTATCTACACACTGAGTCTTACAGCCCGAATGGCATTTCCATCATGGAGTCAGTTGTGATAAGGTCTCAGGGCCTACTAAGGTCTGGGGCAGTGTTACAGAGACCACGAATATTTAGAGTTATTGTTGAAAGTTGGGTGTTGATTCCTGTAGTGATTGGACTTCTTCTTTTCCTCTCTTGCTAGAGCGCTATGCTAGTGTGGTTTATTCTTTCCTGTGACCTTCCTCAAGGGCTGATTCCTTTTGTTCTCTAGGCTGTGACATTATTCAAGTGTCCTCTGTTGATCTGGCTTAGTGGCTATAAATTCCTTTAGTTTGTTTTTATATGCAAAGTTCTCGGTTTTCCTTCAAGTATGACAGTCTTGCTGGGTATAGTAGCCTAGTTAGCAGTTGCTGTCTTTCAGAGCTTTAAATACATCGCTCCAGGTCCTTCTGGCTTTCAAAGTTTTAATGGAGTAATCTGGTGTTAGTGTTTGAAGTGGCTAATCTTGGTTGTCTGTTTGACTAAATTTAGAATCAACTAAAACCCAAGTTGCTGGGTACAACTGTTAGTGCTTCTTATAATCAGATTATTTGTGGTGGGAAGACCTGCCCTCAATCTGGGCCACGCCTTCTGGTGGCAGCCCACATAAAAGGGCGTGGAGGAAGGGAGCTTTTGTTTTTCCTGCCTGTGCTCCCAAGGCTCTATCCTGCCGCTGCAGTCTTTATTAAATCTTATATGTTCGGGATTCTAATAAAGACCGAAAACCAGCAGCTCTCCACGAATCCTCCCAGCCTCCAGCGCCAGACTGGGACCTCTGAGATCCCCGGTCACATGAACTAAACAACTACTGGATTCTCAGCCTTTCCATTGTGAGACAGCCATTGTTGGGTGACCCGGACCACATCTTTAAATAATAAAGTGTAATACATCTCATTAATTCTAGCGAGTTTGTGCCTTTAGAGAATGCTTTAATTATAACATGGGGAGG
This sequence comes from Cricetomys ansorgei, assembly GCA_026225945.1. NCBI lineage: Eukaryota > Metazoa > Chordata > Mammalia > Rodentia > Nesomyidae > Cricetomys > Cricetomys ansorgei. Next base: position 7,629,179 of record JAMJFZ010001249.1, on the reverse strand, counting down.
GGAGAATGTTTCCTGGTCCTGTCTGTTTCGTGTCCTGAATGCCTTCTGTATCTGAACTGGCAGCTTGCTTCCTTACTCTTGGAAGTTTTATGTTTTGATTCTTTTGAAAATGTTTTCTGTACCTTTAGAGTGAGATTTAGAATCTTCTCCTTTCCCTATGCCTATAAAACCCACACAGTTTGTCTTTCCGGAGGTTCCGGTGTTCTTGGAAATCCCACCAGTCATTCTTGTTCCGTCCTTTGTTTTACTGGACTAGTCCAGTTCCCCACCAGTGTTCACACGCAGACCGTCTGCCTGCCCCTCGGCCCGCGCCGCCACTGAGACCTCCCCCCAGCCTTTTTCTGGATTTCCTGTTTTGTTTCTAACATCTCAGACGGATTTGCTTCATCATTCCTTCTCTTTGTTGAATCCTCTTCCATATCATCCGACACTTCCTGATTTTTCTCAGCTGTTTGTGTCTTTGAAAACGCTTACAGTCATCATCCAAGTTCCCTATCTGGGATTTAATTATGCTGTCTTGGCTTTTCAGGTTTAAGTTAATGCATTGGGATTTATGTATCTGATGTTACTTCTTTGCTTGGCTTAACTTTTATCAGCTATATTCTTTCTGTTGCAGAATTTGCAATGTTCTTGTGGGGTTTACAGGTGGTAATTCAGAAAAGAATTCCTCAGTCCAGAAGCCCTAAGTGTCTGGTGTAGTAAGCTGTATAATATTCTTTGAGTGGGGTATTAACTGGAGAGCAACCACAGCTGCTTGGTATTGTCAGACTAGCTAATTAATAACAGTGATCCTTTAGGAAAAGCGGCTAGAGACGGCTGGGAGTGGGGGCACATCTTTTGTTTGTTTGTTTTTGTTTTTGTTTTTGTTTTTCCAAGGCAGGGTTTCTCTGTTGCAACTCTGGCTGTCCTGGAACTCACTCTGTAGACCAGGCTGGCCTCGAACTCACAGAGATCCACCTGCCTCTGCCTCCTGAGTGCTGGGACTAAAGGCGTGCATCACCACTGCCCAGCTTGTATTTCTGTTTCTAAGTACATGAATATGACCTGCTGAGTCTGTATACTGTTAGGTGTGTGTGTGTGTTTTCAGGGCTGACCACCTGGTATTGGATAACCAATAGGTGTGCTCTTCCCTAGGGAAGATCTCTCCAGCTCCCAGCATTCCAACATGGCTTCCTGAACCTGAGCCGAACAAGGACGACACCAATAGACAAGCTAACATGGAAGGGGAAAGAGCACAAGGATTCGACTCTGTATTAAAAAAAAAAATTAAAGAACAGTTTGGACCGGAGAGACGGCTCAGCAGTTAAGGGCGTGTGCTGCTTTTGCAGAGGATCTGAGTTCAGTTCCCAACAGCCATGTCAGGCAGCTCAGGATCACCTACAACTCCAGCCCCAGGGGTATCTAACACCTCCGGCCACCGTGGGAATCTGCACTCACGTGCATTAGACACACAGAGAGAAACATCATTAAAAATAAAATTTAAGAAAAAAGTATTTTCTGCATCGATCTCTCTTTTCTTATTGAGTTCAGGGATAAGCACCGGGCGTTCCAAGTCTGTCCCACAAGTCCCAGGTCACTCATTTCCTCAAACTTTTTGTTTCCCTCTACGTTCTGGACCTTTTCTGTTGCTCCTGAGCCCACTTACTGACTGTGTCCTCCACCTTCTTCACACGCTGAGACAGGGTCTCTGTCTTTAATTTCACACCCTTATTCCCCTCCATTCTAAAACTTTGGTTTAAATTTTCTAATTGGCCTTTGATTTTGCTAATAATTTTCCCATCTACAAAAGTCTGCAAAATGAATACAGTTCATTTCCCCCTGCCCCCACCCCACCGTTTGCCTTCCGATGCTAATGCGGGTGTGGTGAGATAAGACCGTGAAAGCTTGGTGACCTCGGCGACCTCCTCGGGCGCGCTGAGAAGAACCAGACTCCAGACCCTGCAGAGAACAAACCACTTCCTGCAAAGCTCCCGTCATCCATTGTTGTGTCTGCTCCAGAGTGTCACCTCATTCAGTGGCTCTCTTTTATAGCTTTTTTTCCCCTCCTTTGTTAAACTTTGATTTTGCCATTTATATCAAGATTTTCAGCGTTACCTTGGTGAAGGGTGCACAGGGAGCTGATTTCCGGTCTTTGCTAATTTCAACATCCAGACCGTCTCGCGCTACCACCTGGTTTTGTTGTTGGGTTTTGTTTCTGGGTTTCTTTTGTCAGTTGACTTTCCTCTTGAAAACTGCTCGTTTTCCTGGTTCTTGGTGGACTGAGTAATGTTAAATTTTTATCCTGGATGTTTGTCTTTGTTATGTAAGAAGTTAAAAACCCTCTGTAGAATAAGTTTATTCTTCTTCCTCCTGTTCAGCTCCACCTCTTCCCTTTCTCTTCCTCCCCCTCACCCTCCTGCCCCACTCCTCACCCTCCTCACCCTCCTTGTCCTTCCTCCCTTCCCCCACCCCCACTGCTTCTGCCTGCTCTTCTTCCTTTCCCTAACATCTAGCAAGCAGTCCAGTCTCCTGGTTGCTTCCTGCGGATGCTGGCACCAGTGTCAGCAGCATCTTCAGAGTTTGGCTCTGTTGTTTGTGTCTCTCAGAGGTTTGCCTGGGCTTGAGTAGTGGTGAGTGTCATTGGTCAGACCTTTGACCTCCAAGCAGCCCAGTTTCTATTCACTTGCATTCTGGGCATTCTGGGCAGGAAGAATGGGGATCTCCTGCTGCAGTCCAGTTCCGTGCTAGGACTGGAGCATCTTCAGGAGCTGGAGCATCTTTGGGACAAAGCTCAGGCAGCATGCTTCTCCCTGTGTGTGTCAGTTACTCTTCCCGTTGCTGTGACAAAAGCAACTTAGGAGCAAAGGCTTGTTTTGGCTTATGGTCTAGAGGGGCATTGTCTGTCATGGCAGACGTCACAGCAGCAGGAGCTGAAGGCATCGATCATGTTGCATCTGCCGTCAGAAAGCTCACTCTCTCCTTTTTTACACAGTCTAGAACCATAGCCCATGAGATGGTGTCACCCACAGTCAGGGTGGGGCTTCCCTCCTCAGTTAACCCTCCCTGGGAACACTCCCCTAGATGACCCGGAAGTGATTCCACGGTCCCGTCAAGCTGACAGTGGAGACTGACCATCTTTCAGTCCAATAGCAGTTTAGGAGATTGGCTTTGTATTTGCTGAGAGTTCACATTTGTTTCCGGTTTTCCAACAACGGCTGACCTTGTGACCTTCTGGGAGCCTCGAATGACTGCTATTTTCTCCAGTTACAAGAGGAGGGCCCGAGTTGGGGATGATGAGGTCACTGGGGAAAAGTCCGGGCTTTGCGGGAGCCTCGAGGGGGTGCAGAACCGTCTGGCACCTTAACTACGCGCTACGGAGAACGTGCGTTTACGCCAGTGGCTCCCGTGTGTGAAAATGGGTTCTCCGGAACACGGGCGCACGGGGTCAGCCTCGGGTGAGGTGCAGCCTGGGCTCCTCCACTGGTGTGGATTCTGATTCGCTCGTCTCCGCCCAGAAATCCTCGATGGCCCCCTCGGCACCCCCCTCCCCGCCTCTCCTCTTCTTCATCCGGCCTTCTCCCACCTACTATGGCCGCCGTGCTGCTCCACCGGCCTTCCCTACCTGCACACGCATTCCGCTCTGTCTGTGGATTTTCTCTCTCTTCTGCTCCATTGGAAATTGCATTCCTGCCCTCTCAGCTCAATTATCTGGTCCTTAAAACATAAGTAGGGCCGTGTGTGTGTACGTATGTGTGTGTGTGTGTGTGTGACGTACATGGGTGGGCACGTGTGCCATGGTGAACCCGTGGTCGTCAGAGGACAACTTCTGTGCCTTCAGTCGTCTCGTTCCATCTTTATGAGCGCCCCAGGGCTCGAGCGCGGCTTCCCCGGCTTGCACAGCAAGTACCCTGGCTCACTGAGCCGTCTTGCCAGGCTCTCAGCTGTCTGGTTTGAATGCTGTCTCCAGACTGTCCTCATGATATTATCTACCGAGGTTTTAGGGAGGCTCTTGCAGTCTCTAGTGTCTTTATTTGTGTGACAATTTGATGAGCACCCATCACCCCAGCTAGTCTACAGCCATCGTGAAGCTAAAAATTATCTTTTCAACATTGTCTCTTGGCGTCTGACACTGAGCGGGAATAAGATGCACGCCGGTTGAATGAATGAATAAAAGCGTATTCAAAGGTAAGAAGCAAGATG
>JAMJFZ010001249.1:7450000-7622500 GCA_026225945.1 Cricetomys ansorgei | reverse complement strand
ACACCATGGCCGACACGCCTCTCTCCCAGACCTTGGCTTTGCTCCTTTGAAGACGTGCTCAGAAGAACTGCTGTGTCATGGGGTAATTGTACTTGAACTTTTGGAAGAGCAGCAGGCTGCTTCCCCAGCGTTCACGCCACGCGACCCAGCAGCCCCGCGTGACGGCTCCAATTTCCCTCCAGCCGCATCAACGTTCATTATCCCCTGGGTTGCGCGCGGCCATTCTAACGGGTGTGAGGTTGTGTCTCGCTGTAATTTTGTCTTGCATTTTTCTGACCATTAGTCACATTGAACATCTTTTCATGCGCTCATTAGCCGTTTGTGTATCTTCTTAGGAAAAATGTCTATTCAACTCCTTCGCCTAGTTTTGAATCACCTTGTTTTCTGTTGTTGCTGTTTGGTAGCGGCTTTGTCAGTTGTTGCTTTTGATATGAGCTCGCACCGTGCCTCCTGGTCTGACCCCCGGCTCATGTTCTCCAGCCTCAGTATCCAAAGTAGCTGGAATGACAGGTGCCTGCCATTGTGCCTGCCTAAATTGGTCTGTCTCGCGTTGGGAGACTGAGGTGGGGGGAGGAAGCCCGGGCTTTGTGTCTGCTAGACAATGCTCTGCTACATAATTTTGAGTTATACGTGTTTGTGTATCCTGGGTCAGCCCCTTATTAGATATGTAATTTGCAAATGTTTTCTCCTTTTCATTCTGTTGATAATGTTTTGGGGGTGTGTGTGTGTGTGTGTGTGTGTGCCTGTGGAGAGGTGCGTATGTGTGTAGGACAAAACTCAACACTGGGTGTGTTCCTCTATTGCTCCCCATCGTATTTTTTTTGTGGGGAGTTAAGGTCTTTCACTGAACCCAGAAACGTTGCGCACTCTGAGGTGGCCATCAAGCTCCAGGGGTCCTTCTGTCTCTGACTCCCGATGCTGGCCTTACCCGGTGTTCAGCTGGACCCGCATCTGTAGGTGGAGAAAAGATGGAACTCTGGCTCTCACCCGTGCCCACCCGGCCATCCTTGACCCTTTTGATGTACAGCATTTTAGAATTTTCACCAAGTCCAATTTTCTTATTTGTCTTCTTTTTTGCTATTGAGGTCATGTCCTTGACAGCACCACCACATGTAATGCCACGAAGCTTTCCCAGGGGCTTATGTACTCTATGGATGCAGAAACTCAGAGCCTAGGGCCACACGCAAAGCATGCTGGGTATTTGCCCACCAGTGAGTGCTTCGGGACATGCTCTGTCTGGCCACTGGACTCAGCTCTCTCATTCAGTTTTGGGGACCCTACCCTGTGTGGGGTGGGGACAAACAGCAGAGGGTATTAGAGGAAAACGGTGATCTTGCAGTACATGGACTGGGCCAACTCAGATGCCACTCACTGCACACGGGTACCAACGCTCTGTGTGACCTTGGGTCTCTGTAGATGCCTGACAGGACGAGAGCATAGCATATAACCAAGGCCTGGCTGTCTTGCAGCAAACTGCTGGTGATATATTAGCTATTCTTGTGATGGCTCACGACACCCTATGGTTTGAATAATGCCAGCCTCTGAGGTAGGTCCTGGACTTGACTTCCACCAGACAGGCCCCCCCCAGACACCACACACAGCTCTGGCTTCTTTTGACAGCTGATCTCTAAGGCCCAGGGTAGGAAAACATTCCCAAGAGAGGGTTCTGTGGTTCAGGGTGTTTACATGCAGGTGATACCTAATAAATGTTGGTGAGCGTACTGTTGGTATACTGAATGGCATACAGGACTGGGCAGGGGCAGGACCCTCACAGAGATTCATCCAGCTCCTGACAAGAAAGGAAGAAGGGTAAACAAGCAAAGGTGCCTGGGGTGGGATTAAGGTTCAGCACCCCCATCGCCCCTTCTGGCTGGAGGCACCTTTTGTTCTGACTGCAGATGAGGAGTAAGAACCAGGCTTCTGAGCCTTTTAAGATAGGAGGTTTGACTTTGTTCACCTGAAGGTATTGTCCTCCCTGGATTGATCTAAAACAAAACAACAACAAAAAACAAAAGAACAAAAGAACAAAAAACCCTCAGGAACACAGCAGGGCCCAAAGGAAGTCAAAATGGCCTTTGGATTAGACATGGGTATGGAGGTCATCTCCTCAAAGGACTGTTAGCTTTGATCCTGTCTTCCCCTCAAAACCTCCCAGCAGTGGCTAGACCCCAAACTCCATGCCTCTGGGGGTGGAGACAGCTCTGGGCCTTGGGGAACCAAACTGGAGCCAGGCCCCCACCCCCACCCCAGCTCTATCTAGAGCTTCACAGCAGGATCTGTACCTAGGCCCGGTGTGGGGGCGGGGTGTGGAGCAAGCCAGCTGCAGGGCCTGTCTTCTGAGAGCTCACAGATGACAGTACCTACATATGCGTGGGGCTGGTACTTTTCCAAGGGCTTTTAACTGCATTATCTTGTTGGAGGCTCATTTGAGGCAAGGACTCAGAGCAGACTGGAAAACAACTAATTTACCGAGTCCTGAATAGAGAGGAAGCTGAATGCAGCATGTATTTTTGCCGAATCTCAAACCAAAACAACCTTTTGTTAAAGAACAAACAAATAAACAAAAATGTTGAACGCTAATTCACTGGGGAACACAGTCTGAACTAGAGCTGTGAGCAGAAAATCACAGCAGAAAATTCAACAGGCATTTACTGGGTGGTGAGGGCCTGGGGGGATCACAGGCCAGCTTCTGAGTGAAAGCCTTTGGGGACACAGCAGCATGTCCTTGCGGGCAGGGCACAACCTTCCGGGAAGCCCTACAGCTGGGAACTCACAGGGGCTGGCAGGAGGGGCTTGGGGAGGGATGCTGTGGCAGTGGGGTTCTGAGCAGGGAGAGCAGGGGTGGGTGAGGTGGGGTAGGGGTGTGCCTGAGCAGGACAAGGGCCTGGAAGAAAAGGTTTGGGGGCCAGAAAAGGTGTGGCTGATGTCACCAGCCTCTGATGGAATCACACTTAGAAACAAATCTGCAGTGGGAGGTGGGGGGTCCTCTAATTATCCATTGTCCCCTGCTCCCCAATCTCCCCTGTAGAAATAACTCCCATTTGGTTCCTTTCTTTAAAAAATATTTCTGTGTGTTTGTGTGTGTGGCATATATATGTGTATGTATTCACATGTGTGCGCCTGTGTGTATGTGTGAAGGTTTAAGGACACGTGTGTTTACATATAGAAGCCAGAGGTTGACATCTGGTGTCCTTCCCCAATTGCTTGTCTACCTTAATCTGTTAGACAGGGTCTCCTGCTGATTCACTAGTCAGGCTGACCAGAGAGCTCCAAAGATCTTCATGTGTCTACTTCCCATGCTGGGGTTAAAGACACATACTGCTGTGCCCGGTTTTTACGTGAGTGATGTCTCTCTAACTCGGGTCCTTGTGCTAGGTCCCCAGCCCCATCTCTCCCATCTCAATGGGCCTCAGAGGCCACATCAGCAGTCCTAAGGGTCCAGTGAGTATATACTACTCCCTAAAACACCCATCGTATCTTGTAAGGGGTCATTCCTCTGCTGTAGTCATTTCGAGTAGCCCTGGCCCTTCCGATGTCCGAGTAGCAGCAGGTCATTTGCGAAGACTCTGGATGAAGCACTGACTATCCGTGTTTCTCCTTGCGGTCTGGATCTAGCTTTGAGTGGACCGGTCCTGGACACTAGTGTAGCTGTGCTTGGAGGCGGTGCTATGGAGAGGTGGTGGAATCACGAGGGTCACGGCTGGTTTTCCCTGTCGGCTTAACACAGCCCAGAGTCACGTAGGAAGGGTCTCCGCGAGGGACTGTCTACACTGTGGGGGTGCCTGTGGGGGACCGTCCTAAGTTAAATGACATGGGAAGACCCAGACTACTGTGGGTGGCACCTAGGCAGGACATCCTCAGCACAGGAGTGGCAGAGAAGTGAGCTTGGGTGAGGCAGTCGGAGCCATAAACAGCCCGGACTCCAGCTGTCCCTGCTTCTAAGCACCTTCAGGCCCCTTACACAACCCCCTACAAGGCCCAAGGTATGTGTCTACATGTTCCCTTGGCACTGGAAACACATCGATCCTGGTGATGACTCTGTCTAGGGCTCCCTGGATTAATGCAGAGACTTCTTTGTTCTTCTGTGTTCTCCAAGTCCAGGAGAAGCTGGCCAGCTCCCTCCTGGGCATGTCAGGGCTCCACTGCGGTGATGGTGGTGATGCCCACAGCCTAGCTCACTCAGAACACTTCTTCAATGCTCCTCAGAGGTTGGTTACTCCACTCTCCCATGATACCCTGCCTAGGGAATGGTGCCACCAAACAGTAGGCCAAGTCTTCTTACAGCATTCAAAGACATGCCTAGAGGCTGATTCAGCACACACAACCCCTGAGACTCTTCCCAGGTGATGCTAGGTTGTGTCAAGTTGATAGTTAAAACTGACCATCATCCTTGTGATGAAGGTAGGGGTCTGGCTGGCTCTGAAATCTTCCCCAACCACTCTGGGCAAGCCATATTTCTTCTGTGCAGCTCTCTGGAACCCAGGCTGACACGACTCCCAGGGTGTCCATCTGCCCCATATGACCCTGCAAGCTCTCCTGAAGGGATTCCAACAGAGCTTGGGGAAGCAGTTGTACCCTTAAGCTCTTTGGCCCCGGGGAGAACAGAGCCTTTGGCTTACCCCCCCCCCCGCCCCCAAGCCCCAACACTGGGGATGCCATCCAGGCCCTGAACCTGCTGCTGGTCCCCAGCTGTGTCCCTAGCCCTGTGGCTGCCTTTGTGTCCACACAAGGGAGACTTAGTTCCCCTGCTACTCTGTGACCCTGCTTCCTGTGTCTACATGGGCACAGCTCCCTGGCAGGGAGTGGGGGAGGTGACTGTGCCAGCTGCCCCAGAGGAGGCGGCAGACCACCTCGGTGACCCCTACCTCCTCTGGAGTGTCTCTGAGGGAAGCTGGTTAGAGCTGCCTACTGCAAGCAATTAAGTGAACTGATGATCCATGAAGGCCCCTGCCCTGCAGCCTGGCCACGCCCCACCCCCACCCCTGCAGAAGCCCACAGCCACTGCTCACAATGGCTATTAATTGTCAAGCAAGGATTCTCACACAGGGCTAGGACCTGTGTACAGGCCCACCTGGGGCTCTGTATACAGGAGGCAGTTAATAAACGTTTCACAGGATCGAACCCAGAGACAGACACCTTCTTCCTGGGGCTGGAGAGACTTGGAGTCCCAGGCGATTAGGCTGAGGTTGTCAGTGGGCTTGGAAATTCCAGTGCATGTATCCTGCAAACCTAAGCCAGGCCCCTGCCTCACCACCTCTTAGCGGTGCAGGAAGCCCCTCCCTACCTGATGGGGCCTATTCCCCCATCAGACAGTCACAGTGGGATGTACTGTGTTGGAAGACAGAAGGGAGCAGGTGATTTCATCTATCCTGGAGAGATCTATCCCCAGCACTATGAGGCCCGCCTCCTTTGCCTTCTCAGCCCAGGTGTGGAGTGCAGACCCCGAACTCTGGCCAGGCTCCTGGGACTCACAAGTAGTTTTCAAACCAGGCCTGCAGTGGCCTAGGGCTTCTCTGGTAGGAACTGGGAAGATTCAGATTTGGAGCCACGCCCACTCCAATATGAAGAGAGCCTCTCAGAAGCCGTCCTACACCGTGTGGAAGACACTCAGGAAACCAGAGCAGCTGGCGAGCAGGCCTGGACCTGAGGGCTGCTGTCCTCTACCCCAGACCCCAGGGCGCTGGGCTGTCAAACTAGTTCGACCGGCCATCTTGAGACCAGATGAGCTTTGCTGGAGCAGTTCTGCATCTCAGCCTCAGACAAAGAGTAGGGAAGACAATGAGCAGAGACAAGGGTATATTGTGGCCACGTTTAATTAAACCGGAGGAGGTTGTGAGGCTCTTCCTGCTTCACAGGATGGGGTCTCTAACAGCCAGTGACATCTACCCCAGTGAGCCCCAGACAGAGCAAGGGTCTGGGTCAGGAAGTGCACTCGCCACAGAGGTGACCCGGAGTGGCTCTAAAGGCCAGGGTGGAGGAAAGGACAGCAAGTTTGCAGATCCTCCTCAGACCCCGCCAAACCCCTCAGCAGCCTTCTAAGAGAAGGAACGGTCCACACCCATCACCAACGGGTACAGAAGGAAAAGCCAAACACATCGTAAGATCTAATCTTTCAATTGCTTAAAATCAGTCAGTGCAAAGTGAGGTTAGGGAGCCCCGTGTCACCAAGTGGAAAGCAGCCCTCACACAAGCCTTCGTCTCTTGGAGTCGCGCCCTATGTTGTCGCCCTCCTGGGCGTCCACCTCACAGTCCAGTGGGGACACCAGGTTCAAAAGCGGGTCCTCGGAGGCACGGCCAAAAAGTGCCAGCAGGAGAGCCACGCCGAAGCCCGTGGCTCGCTCGCCCTGTGGGCAGAGAAGTGGAAAGCCTAGGCTAGAGGGGCACCCCTGCAGGAGGGGCTCCTTGGGCCTCCCACACCCCCCTTCTCCACATGGAGGTCCCAGGACACAAGGCTGCCTCTCGGGCCTTCCTGAAGATGGGTGGTGCGCACAGCTCAGGGTGGAGACGGCCTGCGCCTCCTTCCAGCATAGGCCAGGCTGAGGGAGGACAGCACAGAGCCGCTCTGTTCCCAGGGACGAGGGGACCAGAGGTCAGGGGACCACAGCTGGCTGGGGGCTGGGCCACAGGCAAGCTGACCACAACACAGAACCTTTCTGATGAGCTCGGCAGCAGCTCTGGGCCAGAGGGGCTCTGTGGGGACAGGACAGGAGGGAGGAAGTAGCCCAGGCCGTGAGGAGCACTCACAGCGTGCACGGGAGCCGCGATGTCCAGGTGGACCCAGACCCCGGGCCAGTCAAATCCGATGTGTGAAGCAACGAAGAGGCCAGCGCAGGAGCTGGGGCTGTTGTCGCGGTCCTGAGGACAGGATGACATCTGGTGATGTCCTGTTCCCGGCAGTGGGAGGAGCCTGGGTGGCTCTTCTGTCTAACCTGCCCTTAGCCCTCAGCCATGCCACAGCGGTCACCTGCCCACCCAGGTGGCTGAAGAGGGCTCGGACATGGGCACTGTGTCACCTCCCGCCAGGAGTCCGAGCAGCCTGAAGGGGCGACTAAGTCAGACCCCTGTGTAGGGTCTGAAGCACGATCAGCAGAAGTCCTGAACTCCTGCCTGACTTCTGTGCTGACCCTGACACTCGGGGGCACTGGGCTTCTGGCTCACAGGCTCCCAAGGGCACGGCTCTGCCCGTCGGTGTAGCCAGGCCCCACACCTACCGCCACCGAGTTCTTCATGTCAGCCACCGCCGAAGTGAACTCGCTGAAGTGCAGCTCGGGGCAGTAGACCAGAGGGTGGACCAGGTCCCCGCACTTCAGGCCGGCCTTCACGCAGGCCGCCTCCCACTCCGCACTGTTGGTGAGCACCGCTGCATGGTACTTCCCTGTGGCGATGCCCTGGGCACAGGACAGGAGGGAAGACAGCGAAGAAACACAAAAGGCAGAAGTAGAGCAGCAGGCAGACAGAAATGCACACCCAGGGAGAGGAGGGCAAAACAGGAACTGTGACAAGGGGCAGAGCGTGGGTTCGGGTCCAACAGCATGTGGGTGCGCTTCCTGGTCTCCAAAATGACAGCTGCCCCACTCTCATCTGCCAATGGGGTTCGGGCTTGTGGGTACTGCAGCCAATGGGGTTCAGGCTTGTGGGGGCTGCAGCCAATGGGGTTCGGGCTTGTGGGGGCGGGGCTGCAGCCAAGGGGTGGAGTGTGACACTCACCTGAGCTCCGGTCAGCGTGGCCATGTCCACGATGATGTCAGCTGCCAGGTCTTTGCACGCGTAGGACACCCCGTCGGCTAGCACCAGTCTGCCCTCAGCATCCGTGTTGTTGATCTCTACAGTCCTGGGTGCGGAACACACCCCAGTTCTGGAATGCAGCTCTCGAGAGTGCTGATTGACCCCCTTTGTCACTGGGGAGTCGGGTCCCTGTAGCTCCTCCATCCCCACGACAGTGCCCTCCCCAGGACTATGAGACAGCTCATTCCCTAGGAGGGAGCACAGGCGGGAAGCACGTTGGAATTCTGCTCCACTCAGGCTGACCTAGCTCGACTCTGGGAAGAAGCTCTCAGGTCTAAACAACAGTTCGAGAGGTGAAAGGGGCCAGCCTTAGCCTTACTTTCCGGAGTACAGAAGGTGAATGTCATCAGGCCTGGTGGCATTGGGTCCCACCGCATTCTCAGCCAAGCAGAACACAGCATGGAGGTTGTCTTTGAAACCCTGAGGAGAAGCAGGTGAGAGCTCCTTTTACAGACCGGAAGCCCTATGAGGGCTGAGAGGAGAGCCAGGAGCTCTCAGACCTGTAGACAGCAGGACACGGACAGCCTGGACCCTTAGGAGCAGAAAGAAGAGCTCAGGCCTGAAGTGCAGTGTGGGAAGTCCCCGCAGGAAGGGGTGAGGCCTCCAGGGAGTCCAGAACATGCACCATCTCACCACACAGCATATGGTAACTTTGAATCTGAGGCTACCCTCCTGCCTCAGCTTCCTGACCATCTTTCCTACCCCGAACAATCACTACTGAGGGATTTGAAGATGGAGATTTTAGCCCTACAGTTCTTCCTGCAGGAAGTACTCCCCCGGCCCACGGCAAGAAACAGTCCTTCCATGTGACCCCTACGGTGTGGCTGTGGGCACGCAGGTAGCCCACAGCCCAAGTCACTGCTAGCTCTTGCTGTTCGTTCTGTGGTTCTCACTGACGCGTTTCCTTTTCAAGAGGATGGAGATGTCAGTGCCTATCGGAACATCTTGAGTTAACCAGGGAAGGGGGGGGGCTCTCGTGTGTGTGTGTGTGTGTGTGTGTGTGTGTGTGTGTGTGTGTGTGTGTTCGCGCGCGAGGCAGGGGTGGGGGAGACTACTTCTACAGAAGGGGCTCCCAGCACCTTCAGTCACTGGCTGTGGCCCCTGCAGGTCCAGCATCCTCATGCCACCAGTGGTGGAGGAGCACCAGCTGGTGTGAAGTCCAGAAGACCCGGCCTGATGACCACTTCCTGGCAGCGTGTCTCAGGGGTAAAGGACTTCTTCAAACATGTGCAGCCGCGGCTGCTTCCTTCCGAGAACCTTCAGCCAGCACCCTAAGCTAGACCTTCCTACCAGATGACCCCTGAGAAGCCTAATGGGCAGTGAAGTGGAGTCCTGGGGGAGGAGGTTAGAACAGGGTCAAGCAGAGCTTGAGGGAAGAAAACCAGACCTCCGGCTCTCACCTGCTTGATGGCGGCTCTGAAGGCCCCCAGGACGGCTGCAGCGCCCCCGCAGTCTCGCTTCATCCCTGGCATGGTGGTCTGTGGTGACACAGAAGAACCAGAGGAGAGGCGGTAAGCCATGTGAACACGGTGCACAGCGGGCAGCGGCCTCTCAGGTTCCCCTGGCAGGGTATACCAGGGCTCTGCCTCTCACGGGCCTCCTGAGCACCCCTACAACTCAGTAGAATGACTAGCTGAAGGAGGTGTTCTACCAAAGCAAGAGGAAGTCATGTCCAGAAATGTGTGGCAGAATACCTTTTGTTTCTGTAGAGTTTGGGGGAATATCGAGCAATAAATAATGTAACAGAGCAAGACCAACGAGCTACCCAGTGGCCAGACTCCCACAAGTCCTAGATCTCATGCTAGCTTGAGTCAAGGCCTCTGTCCTCTTCTCCAAACTCTATAGAAACCGAGGCTCACGTGGAGTCACCCAGCCAGCACCTCAAGAGGTTTGGCTGGGCCTCGCAGTGGCAAGCAGAACTTCAGGTCCCTCCTCAGAGATGGAACCCTACAGGTGATGTGTTTGCCAACAAGCCGTTTTGCCTGTTTTCTCCTCTTACCACAGGTTCCTGTTGTGTCTACTCCGAGGGTAGACATGGGCTAGCCTAGACTCACGCCTATCCCACCCTCCCTGAGCATAGATAGGGCTCTGGCTTCTAGCAGTTGAGTCTGACCACCGTCAGAGATGCAGTGTGACGGCCTTGCCCTCGCTCTCTCTGCCTCCGTCCACAGTGGGGGTTCAGCCCACAGAGCATAAGAGTCCCGAACCCCAGCCTTTCCACAGACACGCCACTCATCTCGGCCCTGCTTGCGTCTGCTCCCGCGGCGACCACTTGAAGTTGCCTTCCCTAGCCTTCATTTGCCCGTCCCTGTAGCTTTCTGGGGAGACCCAGCTCTGTGCCTGCCCTTCTCCCTGCCCACCAGTCCCCACCTGGCTGTGGAGAGCACACTTTGGTTACCCCTTATGCCACTGCCGTCCAACCATCAGTAGGGGCATCTCTGCCCTACTGCGTTCAGTTCACATCTGGATCTAAGGCAACCCCTGCCACCAATGTAAACGCCGCCCGCCGAGAACTGTTTAATGTCGTTACAGATGTGTACGTTGCATAGGCTCCCAACTCAAAGCGACAAGTTCATATTTTAAATAACAGCAGGTCCTCAGAAGTAAGAAATTTGGCTTAAAATGTGCAGTGATTTCTGGAGTCCTTATTGTATTACATGAGCCCCAAATTTTAGCTGAAAGTACTTCTGGACATAAGCTGGTCTGCTTGTGAGAACGGCCATGGCTCGTGACTGAGAAGGAGCCGTCTCTTTGACCTCGCCTGCAGAAGCCCCTCCAGGAAGCGGTGATGTTCAGCATGAGATTGTTTTAAAGTTTACAAAGTGGCTCCGAGGCTGAGAGCACCCGCTGAGTGGACCCAGTTCGGTTCCCAGCACCCCTGTGGTGTTGCAGCCACCCATAGGCACGTGTGCGGTGCACGCAGGCAAAACACTCCTGCACATGACATAAAATCAATCTTACGAGAAGACAGTACCTCACTGGAGTCTGAGTGTCTGTCACTGTCCCCACTGCGTGCAGGACACACCTCTGCTGCCTCTCCCGGGTCAGTCAGAGCACAGGGAGCCTGCAGAGTGACAGCCCAGCCAGCCACTGCCCGAGGCAGCAGCAAATGACACTTTCCAAAGGAGGCACCCACAGGTGGTAACAGGGCAAGCCTGGCTTGGAGAGCACAGGCCAACATCCATCACCCGCACTAACGCACTAATGGCCCTCCAGCACACGGCGAAACCGAGAAACTTGCGCACGCCACCTGAAGGCCCCCAGGCGCAAGAGCGTCTTCAGTGAGCTAATGGTGACATCAGGGAATGTGAGCTTTCTGGTATCAGGAAGCGCACCTAAATGCACTGCTCACGCACAGCTATGTGCTGGCGGCCTCGGGAAGACCCGCCCACCACATACAAAGCCTGCACCCGAAAGCTTACGACAGCCACTTACTGCTTCGGGCCCCGTATCAGAACAACCGTTACAAAATACCACATGTCGCGTTTGGATAGAACAGCAACGAATGTTTATGGTCATGGGACACAACTTCTCCTTGAGGCTGACTGCCGAGATGCATTCCCATGGAGACAGTATGGCAGCAAGCCGTGCTGTCTTCTGTTAGGCTCTAAGGAGACTGATCAAATGTCCAGTGCGGCACCCGGAACTGCTTCTCATTTTGAAAATTACGTCATCTTCATCAGTTTTACTATTATTTTCAAACGGATCCCAATTTTAATTCCCAGCGCAGGACCTATCAGGCAGTAACCAGCATTACCAACCAAACTCGCTTGGGATCAGTACTTTCTAAGAGTGCAAAGAGGTCAGGGGTAATGTCTGAGGCCTCCCAGGACCTCTGGGTCCACCAATTCCAATCTGCCATCAAACTCCTTGAGAACAGAACCGGGAAGTGTCGTGCAAATCCGAGAGCTTTGCTGGTGCCACCCCACCCGCCAGCTTAGTGTTTCCCATGGTTTGCTTTTGCTTCTGAGGTACCACGTGTGCTCACACTCCTTCTTGCTGTGTTGCGTTCCATGCTAGGCCCTGGGGTGGGGGTGGGGCGCCTGTGGAAGCCCTTACGGGGCAGGGCTGGCACTCTGTGTCAGTCCCTGGACTCTCACTGTCCAGCTCTCTACCAGGTGCTCGGTACGGCTCAGAAAGCATCCCTGGTTCACTCTGAAGGGGGTGAAATGGCGCTAAGGGTAGGGACAAGTGGACTGGTTAAGAAGCTCCCGCGTGTCCACCACGGTCACTGTGTCTACTGCATGTCTGCAGGTCAGCTGATCACAGGAGGACAAAGCTGTTGTCTCATTTTTGGAGAATGGCCTGGACCCCTGGGCTCTGGTAGCTTTTTCAGTTATCCAGAGTCCATGGCCTCCTGGAAGCCAAGAGGCCAAGTGAGAGGAACCCAGGCCCAGAATTTCTCCTGAGCAACAGGCGGTACAGTCACACCAGAGGGATCTGGCCCGGGGAAGCCATGATCCTTGCTCCGACCTGCCAACAAGCCCACATCAAGAGTAAGCAGGAGCCTACCTCCCACCAGAGAGAAGGTGGAACTGCAGAAGGGCTGGGTGGGGTTTCCAACACAATAGAGCAGCTATCCTGCTTCTCCATGATGCTGGAAACCAAATCTTTGGTTGCTTGAAGTTTAAGCAATTGCTGTGGTTAGTGGTGTTTTAACCACATCAACACGGTCTTCTGCTCCCCTGACTTTGTGGTGTACCTTTAAGGAGCCTCTTCTTTGTGGACAGAGCAAAGAGGCCAGGGGCCCTAGCAGGCACTCAGCTAACGCACCACTCGTGAATGCTACAGAGGGGCGAGCCTGCTGGGGTAACTGCAGAGCTGGGGCATCTATGCTTCAAGTACAACCCGGAAGCCCCGTGACGGGAAGGGTGCAGACAGACCCCAAGGGCCAGTCCCTCCCTCAGTGTGGTGGAGACATTCTGATGCACAGACGTGAAGGCTGTCAGGATGGGTCTCAGAGGTCTGAGCACATGGCCAGCACTGTGAGTCCTAGAATGTGAACTGACCGTTTTGTTTTTCCTCCATGGAGCCTCTGCTATCGGTTGCCCGGGGTGACAGCAACTCTTCATCGTTAAAGTAACCAATGTCCTAGGTCCTGAGTAGGGACAGACTAACAACCCCAGCTCCCATGTGTATCCAACACAGACGCGTGTGCAGGTTAGCTGCAGTCAACGTCTTTCACGCCATCCATTAGCAATTAGTGAAGAATGCTGTGGAAGCTTGTGGGTTCTTTTTCCCCCATATTAAAATACATTAATGATATTTGAAGTGTTAATATGCTGCCACTCTCTTTATTGGACTGGAATATTTTTCTTTTAAAATTTTTCAACTGGCAAGATAATACGTGTGGAATTCAATAAAAGAGAATGTTTGCTATCGGGGTTATTTTTAACTTTGCATTATTAGTTCCATTTCCTGAGTAGTCCGGGAAATAATTGTGTTGGGTAGAAAAGGAGGGATTTCAAATAAAACAGTCGCCCACTCCTGAGACCAAATGTACTAGGACTCAAACGCGCCAGGCCTGGGCTGCACCCTGAGCACATCTCACCTTCCCTTTGATACTGAGGCCGCCGGTGTCGTAGACGATACCCTTGCCCACCCAGGCGATGGTCTGCGTGGCTCCAGCAGGGGCGTGACTGAGGACGGCCAGAGCAGGCGGGTGGAGGGCAGCTTTGCCAACCCCGTAGATTCCTGGGTAGGGAAAGCAGAGCATGAGGTGCAGGTCTCCCAGAGGCCCTGTAGACTGGTGCTGGCACTCGCCGGCCCATACTTCTGCAGAGCAAGCCTAGATGGACCTCCCTTCTCCCTCCTGCTCGGGGCCAGTGTGGGATGAGGGAACCTGGATCTGTTCCAACATGGAAGACTGCAAAGTACCATCAGGCAAGAAAACTCGCTGAGGGGGAAAAATACTATCCCATGCCCAGGAGGGAAAGAACAGGACCACAGAGTGAAATGACCTTGGATCATGCTTCCAGGCCTCCTCCGCCCACACGGGTCCCCCTGCCCTGAGCGCTGAGCCTTCCTCCTCCACCAGCTCCATGGCCTCTGCACCGCCGTAAGAGACCTCAAGGAGCCTCAAGGTGCCCCAACCAAACGTTAGCAACCACGATGAGATCAAAATGGCCACCTGACAAACTCCTACTCATCCGACAGGACCCCTTGTAACAGCCACCTCCTCAGAGAAAGTCCCCAACATAAACGGCCTCTGCCTCAGAGCCTAACTGGTTAACGTGTGTGGGCAGGCACGGCTAAGACAGCTGGTGCCCGGCGACACCACGATGGGCATTCCCACCCTCCAATCCCCTTTCCCTTAGCTGAGCTGGGCCTCGGTGTCCTCTGTAACAGGGCTTATCAGAAGTAACCAGGCCTTCTGAGACTAGGTGGACATCTTGCTGGTCATGCTTCCCATTGGCCACACTGTGAGTTGCCATTTGGAGAGGAAACCAATGAGGGGACACAGTCTGACCTGCAGCTCCCTCAGCCCAGAGGCCAGCCAGCTAGAGCTTCTTCCTGGAGTCTTTACATGGCTGTGGCCAGGAGAAACCCCAAGTCAGCAGAGTCACCACCAGACAACTGTGACAGGGACCTTCGCCTGCTCAGTCTATAAGCACCTCAAGCCAGCCTGGCTTTCCCTCCGGTTCCTAGGTACGGAGAGAGCAGGGAAGGAGGTAGCTTTGAGAAAGACGTGCAGGCCTGGACAGCCCCCAGGACACGACTATCATAGAGAAAAATGTTCTATATGGAGAACGCTACCCACTGGGACGCTGAAACCGGCCATGAGCTGTGTACTCGAGGAACAGAAGGCCCTGCTGAGCTGGCTCTGAGCAGGGGTGCGAAGGCGGGAGGGGACCGGAGGCAGGGGGAGGACATGGGTATAGTGGCTTCCAGGATCAGCGTCAGAACCTGGAAGGCTGCCCCTGCCTCCCCCAGGGATTCTCTGCCTCCCCGGCTCTGACTTGGGCCGGGACCCAGGCTGATTCCCTGCCACCCAGCCTCCCCCCCCCCTCCTTCTGGAGGGGAGGATCGTGGGAGGGCGGTTCAACGCACCTCCGAATCCTCCGGTCTTCAGTTGCTCATCCCGGATGATGGTGGGGGGTAATGCCCAGCTCCTTCCCAACTTGGCGAATCTCCTGGACATATTCACGGAAAAACAACAAGTGAGACTCGTGACGAAGGTTTGACTCAAGGGGAGGCTGGGCTTCATGCCAAAGACGAGTCTTTATCCATGGCTGCGCGGTGGGAAAGGAACCGCCTCAGAGGCCAGCGGCTGTGCCTCTGATTAAGCCCAGGGGGGAAGGTTGGCCCTGGGCTCTCAGTGTCCAGCAGCTGCTGGTCCCAGTCCTGCAGCTGGCCTCGGCGAGGCCCAATCCTACCCACGCCCTCAGTAGAGGAACAAGGTGGACACCAGAATTTGCTGGAAACAGCCCTGTGGTTCCCAGGCCACAGAAAGTACACACAGACTTGAGGCTTCCTTGGCCTCTCCCACCTCAGCCTGGCCCCTCTTCTGGCAGAACAAGGCCACGAACCTCAAGGAAGATGTCTGTGTTCATCTCATTGCATGGTGTGTCCACAATGCGTGCAGCCAGCTGCACACCTTCCGTGGCACTGGTTAAACACTAAGAAGAAAGAAAATGTTCATCATCGGGCCGGAAGGGATGTACCCTTCCGTTCCCCAGGAACCAAAACCATCAGAGACCCAAGACCCTACGGGGATGCTCCGGCTGCTCACAGGCATAGAGGGAACTTTGGGGATCCCCTTACACAACACCTGGGGTGTTGAGAAGGTGTTTTCTACGTCCTCTGGAGGTACAGAGGCCTACCACCCTGTCTTCCTTGTCAATGAATGGTCTCCTGGGGGCACAGCTCTGGAAGGAACGGGACCAAATTCTGTCTTAGGGAACTCAGGAGTCTTAGAGGACCTAGGAGGACAGGAACCTGAGACCGCAGACCCCGCCAGACCCCTACGCCTGTGCTGAGGACACTACAGCCCAATAGTGACCGCAGATGCCCAGGTGCATCCAGAAGAGTGGTCCCACGTCTCTGCACCTGCCCACCTCTCTCTGCCACAGGGCCTTCCCGCTAGCTACTTGAGCACCCCTCTGCCCCCACTTAATCCCATCATGCTCCCGGAGCCTCATAAGCCAGGGACAGCCGGCTGCGTCAGCGCCTCTGTGCTAGCCAGAAGAAACAGATATTAAGGGGCTGGTGGGGGCGCAGGGCAGCAGCTTGAAGTTTATCATCACCTCCCCCGGACTCGTATGTCAGGAGGGTTAGGCGCAGGTCGATTCTGCCAGCCGGCCACCGCCCCCGCTGTCTGATTGTCACAAGAGCCACTGCCTGTCCCAGGTAATTAAACCTCGAAGGCTCCGCGTAGAGACCTGGGAGCTGACAGCTCCAATATGAGCTGTGCTGGTGAGGCCCCTGCCACCTGTCAGCAGGCGCCGGCCTGCGTGGGATGTGTGTTGGGCCAAGGACGGCCTCAAGGGAGGCAGGTGTGACCCTGCAGACCCTCCACAGGAACAGAGCAAAAAGCGAGAGTGAAGAGAATATAAGCCTTCGTTTCCACGACAAGAGAAGCAACATCCATTGGCTTCTGTGTGTGTCTCTGTGAGGCCTGCTACACGTCAGCAATGTGACAGACTCTCAGATGTCGGGAGGGAGGGTGGTGGTGGTGGGGTCGATGCCAGCAGCGACAAGGATGAAGCAACAAGTTAAAGTCTACAGGACCCTGGAGCTCTAGGGATGGGGCTGTGGGGAGACCCTAGTGAGGAAAGAGGAGGATCCTGCACAACACTCCAGGTGCCCAGGCAGGAACAGGCCTGGCTAGTTGGTGGAGGATAGAAAGGAATACAGAGGGACGGAAGCAGCTAGGGCTCAGAAGGAACTCCCTGGAGACAGGGAACAGACGTGGTGCTCGGTGTCCATTGCCAGATGAAGCCCAAAGGTAGCTGAGAGCTCCCAGAGAGGAGTCAGTGGGACCAGACGGACTGGGAAGAGAATTCGAGAGACTGCAGGGAGGAGCTGGGGACAAGGGGCTTGAGAACTGGCCAGCATGCATCAAGGATGGCCACATTGCGGCCCTCGGAAACAAAGAAGGAGCCAAACCAAGGTTTGGGTGGGCGGGCAGAGAAAGGGAGTTAAAACAAGCAAAGCAATTAGACTGTTTTCAAGAACACAGAAAAAGCAGATTCAAGATGGCGGATGTGGGTGCCTTCCACCTTTCTAACTCTAACGGGGAGACACAGAACAGAGTCTCCAAGTAGGGGGCCTCCCTGGGACCAAAGTGGGGGGACAGGCTGGTCTCTGGCTGTGGGCAGAAGTGAAGTCAAAGCAGTGGGGTTGGGGACGGCTTGCGGGGAGATGCCTCCCCTGGCTGACAGGTTGGGAATGGTCTCCAGCCTGCACAGGATCACACGGGGACTCCAGGCAAGGGCGAAACAGTACAGACTCAAACACAGCCACGCCAGGCACTGAGCAGGCACTCAGCAAACACTAACAACAGAACCCGGGGACGAGAACACAACAGGATCCTTAGGGAGAGAGGGCCTGCTGCTCTTTTGGGACCCCACAAAAATCACTGTAGTCCTTCCCGGGGAAGGGAGGGACAGAACTCTCCACCTGAGCTCCCAGGAGGCAGCGTGCCCTTTAGACACCCACTTGCAAGGTGGACACTTCCACCGGGCCATTTTCCTGTCCCACCAGGAAGAACTCCACCACGACTGTCCTCTTCTCTGTGCGCCGGGATGCCCCTGAGCGGTGTGTGAAAAGTGGAAAGGCCCGGGCCACCGCACAGGCAGAGGCAAACACCTCGGGCTGCTCACACACCATCTGTAGTGAGAGAGAAGCGGGGTGGGGCTGAGGCTACCGAGGAGGGATGCCACCAGGGCTGTCCCTACATCAGCTCTAGAGCAGACAAACCCAGAGGTCTCTGTCCCACGGTAACCTAAGGCTACGTGAGAAAAATGTCTGCCACCAGATGTTGTCTGCTTTTTCCCAGACAGATGAGCAGGGCACAGACATAAGCCCAGGGCCTCAATAAATCTAAGTTGGCATCTCTGATTTGTCACGCAAACTGATCTGGGGTAAATCACTTCGTGGCTGAAGGGTTAGAATGGGAGGTCACTGGGCCAGCATGCTGTGCCAGCGGTGGCCATGGGCTTTCTGAGTACAGGGAAGGGCCCAGCACTCACCAGGATGCACCGGTGGGTTCCAGGCGGCAGGCAGGTTCGCACAAGCCTGGTGATGAAGTGGGCGGCGGATGGGCTGTTATGCCGGCTCACCCTGGACGGCAGGGCTGCCACCGTGGCGCAGTTCAGGTAGAGGGGACAGCTGTCCGTGGGGTTGGGGTTGAGCGTGGCCAGGGCTGCCTGCCAGAGCTAGATTAGAAAGGAGACATGAGGCAGGCCAGACCAGGCTCCAGAATGTGTGCTGTGTGTCGGGGGATGCCCTCTGGCCTCGCCTGCTCGCCTAGAGCGCCCCAGCCGCCACCATGCAGCCGTGTGTCTCTCTGGCGCCCTTCCACCCTCGTGGGACTGCGCCTCGGGCTGGCAAGGCCTGCTTGGGGACCCTCTGCTTCAAACATTTGCAAGCCCGGCTCCTGGGCCTTGGCCAGTTTCCATGGAAGTGGGTCTGGAGGCCAGATGCCACGCGGAATGCTGCCACCGGGCCTTCTGGAGGGCCAGGCCCGGCGGGTGCAGGTGGCTCGGCCCGGGCGGCCGGCGACACAGGCGTCGCTGCGCCCAGGGCCTCCGGGACGGACGGCCGGGCCTGCGCCCGGGGCCCGGCGAGGCGCGCGGGCGAGGCGGGGCCTGTGTCGCGGGGCCTGGGCTGGGCGGGCGCATGGCGGCCGCGGCCCGCTCACCTCCTCGGTGACCCGGGGCTGCAGCTTCCCGCGGACGTGGCTCCAGGGCACGCGGTGCAGGTGCTGCAGCTGGCCCAGCAGCAGCAGGGGCCGGCTCTGGGGGTCCGCGTCCCCGGCGCTCGCCTGGAACTGCAGCCCCACGCTCGCCATCTCTTCCCCCGCGCCCCCGGCCGGGCCGCCCAGCACCCTGCGCCCCGCTCCGGCCCGGCCTCGGCGCCGCCCCGGCCCGCCCGGCCTCGACGCCCCGCCTTCCCCGCCGCCGCCGGGCCGCGCCGCCCTGCAGGGCCCACCCGGGGCGCGAGGGGGCGCCGGCGGGGGCGGGGCGCGGGCCGCACTGCGCCTTCCGGGCCACCGTTGGGGGCGAGTGGCGCGCGAGCCCCGGGAACCGCTCCAGCTCGGGCGGCCGCCCCGTGGGTTCCTGGACTGGGAAGCCTGGCTCGCCCGGGGCCGCCGGGGCTGCGGGCCGGACGGTTAGGCGTTCAGCTCCCCTATTCAGCGTAGGCCGCATCCTCAGCCTAACCCTGGCCAGACGGTCGCCGTGCAGCAGTGTCACCTGCGTCGGGAGGAAAGGCTGGCGACGTGGGGAGGGTATGGGAGTCATCTGCAAGGAGCCAGCTGCCAGCCCACAATGCCCGGGTCTTGTCTGCTCCAGGCCTGGGGCTGGCACCCTCCAGTGACCTCCAGTCTTTTAAGTCACTCGTAATCTGAATTTCTTCTTTATTAATCAGTCTTTAAAACTAGCAACGTGAGATGGCTCAGCGAGAAAAGACATTTACTGTGGAGCCCGAGGACCTGGGTTCTAGCCTCGGATCTAAAAGGAGCAAACCAATCCCCATGAGGTATCCATTGACTAAGAGGCACCCACACACAGAGGGAGGTAGATGGGAGAGATGGGATGGAGAGGAAACTGTATAAATTAAAAAAAAAAAAAAAAAAAAGCCTGGCAAGGCCAGTTTCATAGCGCAGCATTCTATACCGGTGACCACTTGCCTTGTGTGATGATGCGCCAGCCATCTACGGGGTCCACTCCCTCAGCTCTGAAGGGTTCTGTGGCACGCTTGCAATAGTAGCACGTAGAACAGGCTGGCCCTGAAGACGGGCAGCACAAACTAGTAGCTGAATGAGCAGAGGGAATTCCTTTGAAACACTGGCTTTCCTGACACAGAAGTCAACACTAATTGGATCGTATTTTCTTGAAAAAGATTTTTTACAGCAACTGAATGTTTTCACACATTTGTAAAGGGTACTAAGTGTTCCTCGAAGATCTATCCTGATTTTCTGGAGTTTGCAAATAACAGTGTGAGGCATACGGCACTCAGGAGGAGGCTGAGACAACTTGCAGTCTTACCTAGAGGGTGGCAGGTGCAAGCCGATCCCTCTGGGTGCAGTAGGGTTTCCACAGGCCCGGGCCACTGCAAGATATTCCCTGGGGGCATGGCCTTGGGGGTGGTGCGGATGGCCGTGATGACACAGAGTGCAGAATGGGGGCCTAGAGGAGGGCAGGAACTGGAGCTGGAGGTGAGAGGGGAATCTGGCCATTCTACAGATACTACAGACCATACAGAGGTCCAAGAAGCATTTCAGAGGGGGTGAGAGATGACTGGGGGGGCAAAGCATTGCCCTATAGGCATGAGTTGGAATCCTCAGATCTCACGTAAAAAGATGGCTGGTGATCCTAGCACCGGCAGGCAGAGACAGGATCCCGGAGCTTGCTGAGCAGCTAGCCTTAACCCAATGGGTTATCTTCAGGATCCGTTGAGAGACTCTGCCTCAAAACGCAAGGTGGGGGCCTTTCAGAAGGCTCTGTGGATAAAGAGTCTTGTCGCCACACTTAATGATCTGAATTCAATCCCCAGTTCCATCATGGGAAGGAGAGACCAACTGGTAGGCTGCCATCAACCTCCATATGAGTACTGTGTCACACTCGAGCATACACACAATCAAAATAAATATGTAACTGTAAGAAAAATCTGCCAAAAAACCCAAGATGGAGACTCATTAAGGAAAGACACCTAACATCATTCCATTCGAGCACACACACACACACACACACACACACACACACACACACGGGCATATGATACACACACACGGAAGCATTTCAGACAGCAGGGCCTGGCAGCCTTGCGACGGGGACTTGGAGGAGAGAGGCTGCTCGCAGGTCATCTGGAAGATTCCCTTTCATTCCTCCTGTATTTGCAAATAGAAGGGACAACGTCTGTGAACCACAGACAAACGCCGACGAGATGCCGCAGTACAGCCAGTGTTTGTTGAACACTTACTGCACAGAGAGCAGAGGGGTGTGGGGAGTGTCGTGTGAGCATGTGTTCCCCATTCCTGGCTCTGTGCCACCCCTGAATCGAAGAAATCCAGAACAAGCAGAACATTCCATTTGGACGCCTGCCGATTTCCTCAAGATGAAGCTTGTGACAGATACAAGCATCAAGAAACCACTTCTCTCCCGCTGCAGTCTGCACCGACATTAGCATAAATAAGACGGGGCGCTTGGTTTAGATATATTTTTATGAAGGTATTAATCCACGGCTCAGTGTACACCTCACTGCCGAGAAAAAAGTCAACTCTACTTCCTTCCTTCCTTCCTTCCTCCTCTCTTCTTTCTTTTTTGAAAAAGGAAAGTTTAAAACAGATGATCTTGCAGCCCAAGAAGCAACTTACGATTTTGATGACTTGAAACGGATTCCACACCCAATGGGAGTGTTCGGCTGGGTGTTCGGCTACAGCTCAGAAACAGTTCAAAGTTCAAAGGCTTCTGGAAGAAAACAGAGAAAAGGTCTCAGGAGTTATTAGATCACATTCTGGGACCTAGCTCTAAAATCATCATGTGCCCCCTAAGACCCACCGGTGCCCGGGTTTCCTCAGTGCCAGCAGATCCGGCAGAAGGCACGCCTCGCGGTCTTCTCACTGTCACGTATGCATTCATGTATTTACCTTGGTGTTGGAGGCTGAACCCAGGCCTTCTCATGCTAGGAAGTGCTCTGCCACTGAGTCACATTCATCCTCAGCTCTCTCTTCAACTTGTCACTAGGCTGGTCTTAAACTCATCTCTTGCCTAGGCTGGCCTTGAACTTGCAACCCTCCTGCCTCAGCCTCCTCAGTCCGACATACGGTTACCTAGCATCCATCAGTTCTGAACAGCTCTAGGCCCTGTTATCACCAAAGGGAGCTTCAGTGTGTGGAGGCTGCTTACATGCATGGGTGGAAGAAGTCACACGGCCACAAGACTCACATCCAGTCACTGGGAGAAGACAGGCAGGAATGGCCCCGTAGACTGGGATAGACCTTTGGCTTGGGTTGACCCTGCCTCTGGAACTAACTGTTCATAGGGTGCTCTGCAGTGGTGAGGGACAGCTGAACCCAGGTGCGGGACCCAGCATGCGCTTCTGATACACACTGAGCCACAGTTTGTACTTGGCCTTGTGCACTTAGAACACCAGTTGGAAGGGCCTGGGTTTGGACTCGGGCGAAGCGAAGGCTGACCCTTGCTGGTTGACAGTGATCTACAACAGTGTTATGAGCACAGAGTGGAAGCCAGCTTGTGTATGCTGATCTCAGCTCTCTAACACTTTCCTGACACTACCAAGCTAAAAGTGAGCCTGGACCGGCAAAGACCAGGATGCTTACGTGACCTCCCGGGCGTGTAGCCCCGGGCCGTGAGGTCTGTCCCAGTTCCCTCAGAAGAGGAAATGCCTTGGTGGCCATCTGTAACCAGGTGCGGAAGGCTCACCTATGCTCACACCAGAGTCCTCTCAAGGAGGACTGCTCTCCACTGTAGAAAACACATTTCTCTAGAACGCTTCATTTTTTTAAACTTCACTAACTATGGGAAATTGAAAAACAAGTGCGAGAACACTTTTGTGCCCTTCAGCAAGACCGTGCACGTTTATAGTCTATACATATGTGCACAAATGTGAGGGAATTTATTTTTGCCTGCACTGTGTATCTGGGGAAGGAGGACACTGGCTGGACACGTCATCCTAGCATCAGACCCTCTGGAGACTCGCTACTCAGACGGTACCCTGGCTGTCCCCAGTGAGACTTCCTCACTGTCCTTGGGCATCCTCTGGCTTTCTCCTTTAACATCCAGACTCCAAGCAAGGATCAGGCGTTCCGTTTGGCTGTCAGGTTCTCGAGTCCTCCTGAATCCAGAATAATCCCCACCTCTGCCTCTCACAGCACAGACACGTCACGTAAAAGGCCTCAAAGTTTACAGCTGCCTGCTTCCTCGCGATTAGATTTAGGTTAAAAGTGTTTTGCAAAAAAGTCTGTATTATCCTTCTCATCGTCCCTCATGGGGAGGTAGGGGATCCAAGTGCCCCCTTACGTTTGGTTTAAGCGGGGTCTGAGGAATCTCTTCCGAGAGCTGTAAAAGTACAATTCCCCTTTATAGCTGAGAATTAAAAGCCATGTCTGCTTTACGAACCAAATCCTGCCATTCATAACCACCATTTCTGTCATTTTATTTAAAAATGTTTTTGAGACAGGGACTCACATAGCCCAAGGTGTTCCGAACTCGTGCAGCTGAAGTTGACTTTGAACTTCGGACCCTCCTGCCTCTACCTCCCAATTGCTAGGATTGCAGATGTGTGCCATTACGGTCTGGGGATAAACTCAGGGCTCTGTGCACGCTAAGCAAGCACACCACTGACTGGACCCTTCCCAGTCCCTGCTTCCCCTTTGCAGTGCTGGTCTTGTTCCTCCGGAGGGACTAAAGGAACTGTGTTGTTCTGTTAATTTGGTGTTGGGAACCCAGGCACCAGAACAGACATTTGTTTTCTTCTACTGTGAGAAGGCAGAGGAGATCTCCCCTATTAGAACCTTTCCCTTTTCCTGATGAGGAAACCGAGACCACCACCAGGGCTGGAAGGACGTCCCGGTGCTCAGTTGTCATGGCGACGCAGCGCTAACCACCCCCCCACCCCCCACCCCCCCCACCCCCCACCCCCCAACCCCCGTACCAGGCGCAAACGCTGGACCCGGGGCTTTTTGAGCGCTTCTCTCAGGACCCTGAGTCTAAGCGGTTCTTTCCAGCTATTCCCGAGCAGTGGCCTCATTCTCCCTCCCAAGGACTGGCTACATCATGTAGGAAGCCCGATCCAGAGTGGAAGGGCAGACTCTCTGCCTCCAATTAAACGGAGCATGAGGCCTGAGGGCCCCCGCTCCCCGCTCCCCACACCTTTATGGACGCCTGGCTTCCAGGACAGCTGCTCTGGCCAGTAGCAGCCCCTATCAGATTGCCCCATGTCCCAACACAGCCTTAAAGGTTTTGTTTGTTTGTTTGAGTTTGGCCTAGAATTGTAAGATTAGCTCACTCTGTTCCTTCTTGCCCAAAATCTAGCCAGCCACTTCTCCAGGAAGCTGTGGCTCCTTTGGGTGATGAACTGGTTGGTTAGGCAGAAGCATAGTGGATCTCACATCACTGTTTGCCGTGGGGTCCTTGCCTCTGCTCCCTTTGTTGGGCTGCGGTGGGCAATGCAAGGCATCATGGGCTTGTAGGCACCTCCCATCCTGATCCCTCTGCGGGGTTCTCCTGCCTCCCACCTCCCTCCTGTCGACACCCCAACCCCCAAACAGCGCCGCGCTCCACACAGGGCCCTGCGCCTGTCATTTCTTTATTGTTTGTATGCTTGCAGCATGCCCACAGACATGTCAGTTCATTTCTGCATGGTTTCTCTGTGACAGACGTTTGGGTTCATGTTTGTGTTCAGGTGGTGGCTCGCTCTTCTTGTTAGATTTTCTGAACACATGAAACATTTATATAGCTCAAAAATCCTAGCCGTAAAAGGAATGCTCAGAAAGGGCTGGTTCCTGTCCCCCCGCCTTCTATTCATCCCTCACAAATTGCCTCTTTACCCCACCAGGTAGCCATTTCTGTTAGTGTCTGGTTTATCTTGCCTGCCTCTTCTCTGACAAGAAATAGAGCTGCTACCTCCATGCATCTTACACAACAGGTGCCACACAATCAACTGCACTTTGCTTGGAAAGCACACGTCACGCAATCTCTCCTCTGTGACTGTGTTCACTCTCTGCCATCAGCAGGACAAGAGAGAACGCGTTAATAAAAATGCACGTGTACCAACAGAACCGTTTATGAACAAGCTGAGCCCGGTCCTTTGGTCTGGGTCTGGGTTCTTTTGGAGAAGATGAGGGGCTGAGCTAGTC
Source organism: Cricetomys ansorgei (assembly GCA_026225945.1). NCBI lineage: Eukaryota > Metazoa > Chordata > Mammalia > Rodentia > Nesomyidae > Cricetomys > Cricetomys ansorgei. Next base: position 7,597,671 of record JAMJFZ010001249.1, on the reverse strand, counting down.
CCTCGATAAACCTCCTCCCTCGAGACGGCAAGAACTGCCACGTCTCCGGAACTAAATTCCTATTTTCCTCTGAACCGAAAACACAAGTGTTTTTGTAGTTGTGAAAGTTTTTCCGAGGGCATATTGAAGACCTAGAGCCTTGGGACTGGGGAAGCTGCAGGAAGGAAGGAGGAAATGATTAGCAACAACAGTCCCACGTTCCCTTAAGCAAACTCAACCTGCGAACATGTAGACTAACAGGCAAGCAAGATGGGGGTGGGTGTTTATTCTGATCTAATCTTTTCCTGAGGAGAAACCTTCCCTGGCAGATCTGTGAGAGGGCGGATCTCTCTAGTGTGCCCAGATGACTCACCACCTGCGTCAGGTCTGCTTCCCAAACACCCCTGTGTTTATTACTCGCCTATCTGTGCTATCCAACGCAGACCTTTCAAAAAGAATCATCAATCTGTTGCTGCGTATCGGACAACCGAGCCGTGTCAGGAGAGGGTGGGGGAGGCAGAAAAGCTAATCTGAAATTCGTAGGTTGTTGTCTGGAGTGGTGAGCAATGAGAAGCAAATTCAGTATTTTCTTCTTCCTGAATCTGGAAGGTCCCTTATTTCAGGGTAGTTCAAAATTATGGATGGAACATTCTGGAAGGGCCTTTATTTAAGACTGGTTCATAGTTATAGACGCAACATTCTGGAAGGGCCCTTATTTCAGAATGGTTCATAGTTATAAATGGAAAATTCTGGAAGGGCCCTTATTTCAGGCTGGTTCATATTATGGATAGAAAGTTCTAGAAGGTCTCTTATTTCAGGCTGGCTCAGTTATGGATGGAGCATACTGAAATGCCTTACTTACATTACAGTGCAGGGTGAAATGCGAGGTCTTGGCGATTTATAAAACTTGAGTGACACTCCAGCCCAAGCAGAGAAAAAAGCATTCTATTCGGATTCATGGTTTTTCCAACATCTTCATAATTCAGTAACACTTAAGACATTACCCACGAGAACCCTAAAAAGACATTTTGAAGTCTTTTTCTCACCATGGTAGGCATACTCAGTAAATACGAGCTGTAAGGTGCTGTCTTTAAACAGGGATTTATTTGTTACATTAAACTCAGCAGCACATGAAACTGGATGGCACCAGATCTTCAAATGAAAGGCTACTTTCCATTTCCCGGGCTCTTGGGGCTACAGAAAAGGAGTGTATCCGGGTGCTGTGACCCACACTCCTCAGGGTAGACTCTGGAAATCTGAGGGGAAGGTGTGATGGGGTCAGTAACTGGCTGGGGATTGCTCTGATTAGTCTGCAGAATGGGCTGGGGGTTTGAGCAGCTCAGGGTTGTGCAAATAGAAAACATCTGCCTCCATACGGCAGACGCGAGGGCTGGAGTGCGGGGGAAATCTAATTATTAGCACGAACCGAAGGTACTGTCACTGTTTAACCCATCGGACCTTTTAAATGGATAACCAACCTTGAGGCTTAATTGGATTTTAAAAAAAAATCAATTTCTAGCCATCGCATAGCGTTGAAATGAAGTACCGCATTCTCAGGCGATTGTAAAATCAGGTCTGCTCGAGACTATTTTTTATTATTTACAACTTTAAAATGACATTATCCATCTCGGTGAGCGTCTTATGCACATATATACCTTCTGTAAACAACTGCAAGCTCACGTGCGCGTGCACTTGGCCGCGGCTCCACACAATCGTTATTTTTCTGTTCGGAGGCAGGCTGATTCATCAGCAGCAATCTCTTCACACCAATTACGCAAAAAACTGAACAGGGGTAATGGCTCACCACTGTCTGCAAACCTCTCTCAGCTGCAGCCTGGACTCATCTTCGTAATAAGAAGGAAAGGAAAAAAACCTTGAGGAAGCTTTTTACCAAATCACATCTTGACCATTAAATCTTCCTTAAAGAAGGTCATTTAATTCTATGGATAGAAATGAACGGTTAAAATGGAGTAAGCAGAAAGGAGTCCTGGTCTAGAAATTGGGAGACTGACAATTCTGGTTCCAACCCAAGTTACACCGGCCTTGTGGCCACGGCACACCGGGCGTGGGTCTCAGTTTCCCCATCTGGAGGAGGGCTCGGTGTGGAGGGTGTTCTTTGTTCCCCACAGTGGATAAAAACAGAGGTCTATTATGATCCCTGGGTCAGAACATCAAGTTAAAAAACGAGCATTTGATCCCCTCAGCACTTCCTGAGAAAATGAGTCCAGCCGACACCAACCAGGGCCTCGGCCTCCACCGCGTCCACACAATGAGAAGCAGTGATTACTAATGGTGGAATCTGGATGATTAGCTTAAAGCAATTACAGAATTATAGTTGACAAACAGAAATGCTAAACGCAGCGGTCTGTTTTAACGAAGCCTGCTTGGAGTGTACATTATTGAGTGGAGCCTTGTTTAAACGGCCCGTTTTTGCCAGATTACCGAGTAAAGTGGAACACAATTATCCCGGCACGCGGGACAGTCCGGGGAGCTCATCTGCACAATTGGACAAATGATTATTTTCTTTTGCCTCAATTGACCAGATAATTGTGCACGAGCCTCCGCCATTTGGCTCTGTGGAATGTGCCTTGATGTGGTAGGAAAATCCAGCCTAGCTGGGTTTAGTCTGTCTGAAGGCGGTAGGGAGTTGAGGAGACACACACGGTTGGCGTCCCCCTGTCTAACTCTGACCCCAGACGGGAAGCACTTGTCCAAGCGCTGTCTACATGTCCACCGGTGCTCTCATTAGCTTGTCTGACACCCATCAACCTGAAGGGTCTGCTTTTCTTCAGTTTCCAAACAACTAAACAAAAAACATCAGACACAAGGTTGGAGGTGCTCTGTGGGTGGTCAGGAGAATTCAGAGAGAACCCAGAGGTCCCGGAGGGTCGACAGACACAGAGACAGACACCTGAGACCCACACTGACAGGCGCTGAGCAGTACTAAGCTTCCGAACACACTAGCATCAGACAGACCAAGGGCCACCTCCTTAAAAGCAATGAAATCCCACCATGTAACTGACGGCAGATGCTGCCGCCCTAGTGGTGGCCCGCCGCAGAAAGATCTCTTAGCATGGTCCCATAAGGCTGAGATGGAAGGAAACTTGGTCAGAGGGAAGAGGCTCACAGCTGACATGCTCTATGGCTTTCACATGCATGCGCGGGTACACGTGCAGGCTGGCTATGGCCTTGCGATGGCAGATGGGGAATACTGCTCTTACTTCATCTATGATGATTCCCTCGGTTAGTGGAGCGACTTCACACCCAGCCCGTCCTCTGACAGTCCAGATGAGAATCAAGGGGTCACACACCTCAACTGTCCACCAACTCTAACCCAGGGCCCAAGTCTCAGAGCACTCGGCTAAATGGCAGTGTCCACTTGTACACACAACTCTTGTGCAACCATTCTAAACGTGGATCACCAGAGACTCCACTGCAAAGATGACTGTATTTCCACTCTAGAGCCATCCGCAGCCCTGCGTGGTAGCACTTGTCTACCTGTAATCCCTGCACTTGGGGGGAAAAGACAGTCACAAGTTCAAGGACACCTGGGTACATAGACCCTGCCTCAAAGGACATGCCTTCCCCTTACAGCCAGTGAGTGTGCGCTCACGCCTCCCTCACACCAGCAGTGTGCACTCATGGCCCCCCTCACACCAGCAGTGTGCGCACTCTGTACACAGGCCTTCCCACCTCAAGCCATGTCAGGACGCTGCAAGGCTTGGGCATCACAACCACTTGCTCCAACTCTACCCTTTTGGAAGATGGCTGTCCTTTGAAAGTGAGTGACTTCTAGGCTATCCAATGGCTGATGAGGAGGGAGCACATTCTCTAGTACAATGACAGAGCTTAGGACATGAAAGACTATACCATCTATGTATGGTTCATCAAGCTCTTTCGGGAGCACTCAAGACTGACCACCAGTCTGCCAAGACCCACCCACAGTGACAGCCACCCCAGGCTCTGGCCCCCCGACATGTCTCCAAGGCTGCCTTGCTCTCCCCCAGGCACCCATGTGTAAGAACACCAACACTCTGCTCTGGCCTTGGAGGAGGGCGTGGACACTCTTAGCAAACACTGTCCGGCAAATTCGTCCGACCACACTGGAGGAACGTATTTCCCAATGTGAGGTCTTAGAGCCCGAACATGCAAACCGCTTTGGACGCAATCTGAAGATTGCCAGCCATGCCCTAGTGCTCACATAAAGCGTGTTTTCATAAAGAAAAATAATTATCTATCTTTTATGTGGTTTCTCTTTTTGTATATTGGATAGCAAGTTGACTGGTCCCTTTGCGGGCCTCCGTTAGATAGACAAATCGACTTCCAGACACTGAGGCAGAGGCCTCAGGCACAAAACAAATAGCCACAGCCCCAGAGATCCTAGACATGGCCAGGCCCTCTGCTAATACAAACACATCTGAAGAAAATATGACCCCATCATTAAAATTAATCCTAGGAACTCGGGATGCTCTTCCATCTGTGAGATTGCTTTATTGTACAAAAAGTTTCCAGTAACAGTAAATTAGTTGGAAAAAAAAAAAGTCATTTTGGATAGAAGCGCTTCACTAATTGCTTTATTTAAGCATACAAGAAAAAAGTCTTATCTGACCAATTAGGTTGAAGGGTTTTATTACCTTTAAGAAGCCATTAGCTGGGATGAAACACTGCAAGCACTTGTGTCAAAACAAATAAATAATGCTCTCTCAATTAGCAGAGAAAGCGGTACATCCGTTAAATTAGACACACACTGCTTCCCACAGTGGCCCAGCCAGCACCCCATGCCCCCCCAGCCCTATCCACCCCCAACAAACAGAATGACAGACGGCAGTTTTCAGCTAGTCTTAGGAAAGATCAGGGGCCCTGAGAGACCAACATTTCTCTCTTCCACCGCACTCTACAGAAGCCACCCAGGACAGCTGACGGAGGAGGTGTCAAGGGACTGGGCTTCTTTCCTAGGGTACTTCCCAGGCACAGGGAGAGTCTGTCCTGTGTAATTGTCACCTCTATGGCCACGCTGAAGGGCAGAATGGGCCCACAGACTGGCTGTCAGCAGGTAGAAGAGTCCTCTTCCAAAAGCAATTACCCTGAGCTACCCACCAGGACATCGGTGTTAACTTCCTTGTGTCCTCAAAGGCTTCCTATCTTTCCCACAGGAAAGGCTCAAAAGAAAAGGACAGAGGGACCCCTAAGAGCTACTGCACAAGGCCCCAGAGCCAACTACAGGCCAGGCCTGTCCATGCCCCTCAGGACAGCCAACAGGGCAGTATCACACTGTCTTCAGAAGGAGACAGTCCCTCTCCCAACAGGTCCTTGGGACAATTTCTTTTCTTCTCTTTCTCTTTTTCAAGACAAGGTTTCTCTGTTGTAACTCTGGCTGTCCTGGAACTCACTCTGTAGACCAGGCTGGCCTTGAACTCACAGAGATCTGCCTGCCTCTGCCTCCTGAGTGCTGGGATTAAAGGTGTGCACCACCACCGCCCAGCAGGACAATTTCTAACCAGAAATTGTTAGATTACCTAGATGGGTTGGGGGAAAAACAATGCCCAAAAACCCTATTAGGGAAATAAATATAAACAAATGGTGATCCTTTCTTAAAAGGTCACTTTTCTTCAAGGCTCTCACAATTGCTCAGCATGGCTTCCGAGTCTGCTTGAAGCAGGTCCCATCATTTGAGCAGTCTGCCCAGGAGCAGCTTGTCTAACAGCAGAAGCGGGGAGAGGAGGCTGCGTGGCTTCCCAATTCTGAAGTGATGGGGTAGTGCTGACTCCTTCCCCAGCACTCCTACTAATGTTTCCAAAGAGTCTGGCAAACTTTTGGGTCCCATACTCCACAGACTGGCAGGGACCCTGGCTGAGCTCATGACAGGCCCACATGACTGGATTTCTAGATCTGAGCTGGAGTTTCGAGAAACCCCTTTAGTGAATTCTGGAGAGAGGCATTTTATACACCTGGTCCAAATGAAAATGTAACACACTTAACAGGGCCATATTCTTAAATAATTTAAGAGAAGCAGAGACAATTTTTAAAAGCCATCAAAAAATTACACAAAGACCACTGAAATTACACCAGTGTCGACTAAGACAGGGCAAATGAGACATTCATACCCTCGTCTCCAGAGCTGCATCGCTGTCTGCGGAGCCCTGAGCACCATGGCCAACGGGCAGGTAAACAGAACCCTACTTTGGCGATCCGACACACATTTGACATGGACGCACACTGTGCGCACACAGGGTTTCCTCAGACAAGGCTCTCACCGCCCTCAGGAACACACCTGCTTTCTGGGCATTGCTAAGTGGCAATGGAAGAGCCAACAAATCAAATCACGGGTAGAATATTTTACTTTGAAATGGAGTGATGTTTGGTTAATAATTCGAGATCCACTAATCCTAAATGGGGTGACCCATTTAAAATGGCCTCTGTGTAAATTCACAGTTCATTAAATGGAGTCAAGTTTGGACAGGTCATTACAGAGCTAGAATGCAAGTGATGGACTGAGTAAGGGTGGCTGGGGACACACTGGCTCAGTCTAGTCCGTGACACTGTCAAGCTTCCTTGGAATGGGGGGCCAGTTCATATGACCAACTTTCTGATTCAGGAGGTTTTGCTTACTAACCCCTCTTGATTTGCAGTAGAAAATGCAGTGCAAAATTCTCAATGACGAATACGCTATTTACAATTGATTTAAACGCATGAAGCTGGTTTAACTGGCCCGTCTAAATGTGTTAATTAACATCAATGATGGTTTCTTATTTTTCACACTTTGTTACTCTGATCGTTAACAGTGATGGAAAAGCTAAATTAAGTTAATGGGGAACGGATTATAAATTCTTGAAGGGTTTCGTGGTTTGTTTTCAGCTGGGAAGATGAAAAGGCTTTTTGCCTCCACTCATAAATTTTTGGTACCAAACTTCTTAAAAACCAGATAGTTAAAAAAAAAATTCCAAAAACTATAACATGATGCTCAGACATGCGTGCTAAAATGAGCACGTCCACATCACTCTGAAGCGTCAGCAGTACCCGTGGACTTCCTGCGGACTTCCCATCCCTTCGCTGCCTAGGAACATGCTCTAGAGCTGATCACAGGGCCAAGTCTCTTCGGCAATGGCATGGAGTCCTTAAACCCTGGACAGAGACGGAAACACACAGCTGTGCCCACACTCCAGTCCACGGGAAGGTCCGTGCCCATTGCAGGGCCAGTGGGCTGCGCTCCGCAGGCAGTGCAGTGGTGGGATGCGAAGCCCTCACACCCAAGGAATCCATGAAGCAGTACTCTCAAGAACTTGGCGCCACTAGCGAGACTTTACACCGATGAGGACCACAATGAGGACTATGATGATGGCCACCAGTATCAAGATCACAAGCATCTTCCGGTTCTTCTTTTGATACTGCTCTGCCTACAAAACAGGAGGGAAGGAGTCATTCCCAGACCTCCACAAGCCTCGATTCTGCAGAATGGTCTCAAGTCCGAACTATAGGCCAGGCCTCATATTAAACCCTCCCTCAGTGTGAACTCAACCACCGAGACCCTATCCTCGCTGGGATCTACGGTGAGGACAGAGGACAGAGACACCAAGCTAGGCTGGCCTGCTGCTTCCTACTCTGGCTTCTCAGGAAGGTCCCCATGCCCAGACAAATGTACTCTGTCTTCCCTGTGCAGGGAAAGGGTGACCAGAAAGCATGGGACCCATGGTCCCAAGAGGATCTGTCTCTACTTATGAACCTGGAAACAGAACACCTCATTCTTTGAGGAAGAAATGGACAATGTATCCATGTATGTTGGTATAACAGCCACCTGAGGAACCCCCCCACCCAAGGACTAATGGCACACAGAAGAGCTCCCAAAGCTTCCTCTGCACACCTCCCCCTACATGCAGCATCCAGAAGCACTGCCCACCTGTACCCCTCTCTCCTACAGAAGCACCAGGGAGCTCCACACATCACGTGTGCTAGTACAGTAATACCGATGTCCTTCATATGGCTGGCAACTGACACAGACACAGACCCCCAAAGGAGAACAGGCTCAGAGACCGCAGAGACTGGTAGCTGACCAACCTTAGGAAACCCACCACCTACCCAAAGGCACCTCCTCCCTAGAAACAAGACAAGAGACCACCTTGAGAGCTAGCCAATGGAAGCAACTCCAAAGACTCAGCTGCGCTGCCCACCATGTGGGCTGAGAGGGACAGCTCCATTCCTCCAGAGCAATCCCAAGAACTAAGGACCCAGTGCAGACCATACACTGGGAAAACTCTCAAAATGACTCTAGACCAAAACTGAAGTCTTAGCTTGTGTCCAACACAGTCCTTCCCATGGCGAAGGCTCCTCCTTTGTCTGTAACACTACAAAGCCCGTTTCCCAGTCTTGACTGGGAACTTCAGAGCTAAGGGGTAATTTAGAGCATCTCAAACCTGCTCCAGAGGAAGCAGCTAAGGCAGCGACGGCTTCTGAGACATAAGTTGGTGCCTCCATCACTCTGAACACCCACTAAGCAAGACTTATCCCTACCCTGTGAGGGTTGCTCAGGGACGGTGAAGGGTTTCTTATCGGACCCTGCAAGGCTGGGTAGGGCAACCGGGTACCATGATGAGATGAGGTGACTTCATGACTTGGGGAAATGGTAGTTACATTGGCCAGAGGTACCAATGGTCATCAATGACGGAAGTGGACAGGACTGACTTGATCTGTCAAGTACAGCGACCTTCCCTTTACAGAAACCATTTGCCCAACCACAAACACAACCTTGGTGTTCATGAGTCCATTTCTCAGAACTCACTAAAGATTGCTAAAATCATTTCCACCAACTTCTTAAAAATCTTCTTACAAACTTCTTACAAACCTCATGAAAGAGGTCCTTCATCAGTAAGAGTACAACCCGCCCACTTCCGTAAACTCTTCTAGAGGTGACACAGTAGGGGACAATTAGATTTCTAACCTTGTTGACAGCTTTCCACCAGCAGCTTGTTAGAAGTGAACCCCAACACCCCAAGTTAGCAGCACAAGCAGATAGCCTCTCAGCATGCACCACGAAGGGCAGCATCAACTGATTTCTCTAACAAGACTTGGAAGGATGAAAAACAGGAAAGAAAATCCCAGGCCCCACAGAAGAGGTGCCCAGCCTTGTCTGACCTTGAGATGAGGCATGTCTGCCAGCAGGCTCCACAGCTGCTCCCAATGACACGATGGAACCCCATTTCTACCCCACTGTGTCCTGAGTTAAGGACACGTGACAGAAGAGAACCTCTTAGGAATGCCCAAGATTTGGTAACAGTTCCTGAAGACCCAGCACGAAGAACTCCAGTACCTTGTGAAGCTGTTTCAAGCCATCTTCTGTCTTGACACAGGACTGTTCAACATTATAGTCAATTCTGTCAAGCACTGTACCCTGAGAAGTAAGAGACAGAGCAGAAGGTCAATGATCACAGTCAGGGAGGCTCAACTTCAAGCCCAAGACATGCACGTCACTGAGCTACAGAGCTCAGGGTCTGACTGGAGTATGTTTGAGGTCTGTACCACGCTCAGGACCAACTCCAGAGCAATGTCAGACAGCTGAGCAGTGCAGGGGTGCTCGCACAGAGTGCTACATCGGCTGCAGCAAGGACCAAACATGGGTTTCTGTTTTTGATTTAGCCTGTGCAGATGTGCCACCTCCGGATGCACCAGGACTTCCAAACCTGTTCACAGGGCGGCCTCTGGGCAGCATGGTTGTCTACTTCTTGCTGCTTAAAGCTTGGACCCAGCAGACAGAGTACAAGCTGGGCTCCACCACCATGGCCAGGATGCGCCAATCACTGTCTAAAATGATGACAACTTGGGTCTCAAGGACAGGTTCCTAAACTGTCTAGTCTCTTGGTTCCTACAGGAAGTGCAGAGGATGGATCAGGGAAGATGGCAATTCACTGAGAAACACGGCAGCTAACCAGCCAGCTCAAATGGTGCCTCAACACTGCTCTGTAGCTGGTTTCAGGTGACCAGGACCCAAATAAATCCCTTCTGGCAAGATAATAAAACGCCCTAATCAGATTGTAACAATGAACAACGATTTAATTCTACTTGAAAGCTGGTGGGTCCAGCAGCCATTACACAACGATCTGCCACTGTCAGAAGAGAATCTTATATATGCCAGAATCAGGATCGACTTGGTCAGAGTCTACCAGGTCTCCAAAGGATGCATGCACACAAGCATCTCTGGGACAGGGCAAAAAACATTAGAATTTCTATTCCTTTTTTGTTTCCCAGATTAAAAAAAAAAAAGATATTCTCATCAGGAAAGACAGTAGCTCGTATCACTTGCAAACACATACAAACACACGCACACACACAGACACACACACAGTGTCAGGAGCATACACATGTGTAAATATCTTCCCAACTGGAGGACAGGATAAAAGGACAGGAGAAGGATGGCAGGGCACTCTGCAGGCACATACCTGCTCCACAATCATGGCTCCCAAGTCCCTGAAGATTTCATTGAGGTCAGAAATGGACTGCACAATCTGACGGATCTCTCGTTCTCTCTCCTCCACCATCAGTGTATTCTGCTCTACCAGCACCAGCTGGTCATCTGTGAAACCCTGTCCAAACAAGAGTCTCCCTGTTAGTGCAGGCAACATTTACAGAGGATGACTTCTGATGTATTTTTATAAAGCACTTGGCAACAGGTAACTTATTCCTCAACAGGAAATAAAGACCTCCACCCCCAAACAGAAAGGTAGGTGATGCAGTAGCTGAAGTGGGGTGCAGAAAGAACCCACATCTGCAGCGACGTGGGGCCCGGGGATGCTGTCTATCTCGGGTTCTGGGAAGCACATTGCAGGCCTCCCTGTGATGACTGGGAACGGAGGCCCAACATAGCTGTTCTGCCTGCAGCAAGGACCGTTCGGCAGACCCAACACAGCAGCTACCCCGTCTGCGCTGCAAAGAGCAGGAGCTACCCCGTCTGCACTGCACCAGAGCAGGAGCTACCCCGTCTGCCCTGCACCAGAGCAGGAGCTACCCCGTCTGCACTGCACCAGAGCAGGAGCTACCCCGTCTGCACTGCAAAGAGCAGGAGCTACCCCGTCTGCACTGCACCAGAGCAGGAGCTACCCCGTCTGCACTGCACCAGAGCAGGAGCTACCCCGTCTGCACTGCACAGAGCAGGAGCTACCCCGTCTGCACTGCACAGAGCAGGAGCTACCCCGTCTGCACTGCACCAGAGCAGGAGCTACCCCGTCTGCACTGCACAGAGCAGGAGCTACCCCGTCTGCACTGCACCAGAGCAGGAGTCTAGGCGAGAAGGCGCGGGCACCTGCCCCATCACATACCTGACCGTACAGAGTAGCATCATCTCCATCATCCATCAGAGGCACTGATGTGTCAAAAAAGTGCTGTGATCTTTCCTCTCGGTTCTTCATGCCTAACGGACAGGAGCCTACTTCACTTGACTGTGTATGGCTACTGTTCCACCATTAAAAAGGCAATCTAGAGTAAACCCAAAAGCAAGGGGAGGCCCCCTTAACAGGTCTAAAGAAGCCCACCTCCAGAGGGGGAGCCTTGCGTTAAAGCATTGCAACAGCATGCAAGCGTTCAGGGCATTCAGGGCGGTCTCTCTCTAAATGCCCAATTCACTGGACGCCAAGACAGACAGGACACAACCATCTGAGACTCTCTAAGCGAAACAGAAACAGTTATTCTAACTGCTGTTAAAATACATTAATACAGAATCAGTATTTCTCTCCTGCAACATCTTTAGGAAACATTCTGAAGGAATGAAATTAAAATACAGATATCTGAGTTGGGGGGGCAGGGTTTCAGGAGTAAGTGGGTTTTATTCATTGCAATGACAATACAGAAAAATCCAGAAACAGGGTGATCTGATGCAAGAGTGCCTGCACCCTACTTTCCAGTTCCACGCGCCACGTGGATGTCGCTGTGGGGGGAACTGGCTCTTACACACGTGTCAGCAGAACCACCCAAGCCCACCATCACATAACAAGCCTTCTTTTCTAACTACGCTGTGACTCCCAAAGTCTGTGGACAGCCAGGGCTGAACGCTATTCACCTGGACAAGAACTGCCTGTACCACTGCACCAGGAACTAGGCCTTCCCTCCTCAGCAAGGGTCCCCTAGGGAGGCAGCTTCCTCTTGCTCAAAAGGTGTGAATGTGCCTAACCAGCTGTTAACAATGAAAGGCAAGGGCTGCATGGAGAACAGCCCCAAAGGAGGACAGAAAACGAGGTGTTTCTTACTGAGAGTCCCTCAACCAGCCAGCAGCACTCACGTTTCAGGTAGCTGGACTGTGCATGCCGGAAGCTGGTGGACAGCTCCTGCAGGGCCTGTGCCAGGGAGGACACCACGTTCCGAAGCAGCCGCTCCTCCTGCTCAGAGCAGGCCCTTCGTGCCCGGCTGGGCAGGGCCTGCACGGCACGCTGGCACCTATGAAAGAGCTGAGAGAATAGCTCTGGCTCACATCAAGCAGCCTCTCCTAGCCAAGGCCTCTGCCAGGAGGCGCCCTGCTCTGCAGATTGGTATGGAAAGGTCAAGCGTGTGTGCGTGTGTTGGGTGGGATGGGGTGGTGGTGACTGGAGGATTCGTGGACACGCACTGAAGAACTAACTAGACCTCATCTTCTGTCTACACAATGTCTATAGTACGCCCCATGCTGCTCGCTTCACCCTGTTACTGCACGCCTGAGCTACTCCTTGACTTCCTACAGGAGGAACATGAGCAGGTACTGGTATGATTTTTATGCCCACTTTACAGATGAGAAGGCTGAGTCAGAGAGACTGAAGGAGAAACATTTCATGGCTACTCAGCTACAAAGCAGGCTTCAGACATTCAGACATCTACTCTTGAAGTAGGAAGGAAACTTAAACACACAAACACCAAAGCTTAAACACTAGTTATATGGCCTTAAGATTAGTGAAACAGTATTTTCAATAAAATCCCTAAGATATCTTCTTACAGAATTGTATTTTAACGTAAAATTGCAAGTCCTAGTGTGTTAGCAAATGCACACTGTAACATCAAATGATCAGATCTATTACCACACTGAATCTAATTCTTATGTAATCAACATTATCTACCAACATTAAAAAAAACAATGGCCATAACCTCTGAGAAAACCACACACACATGCTTGCACTCATGGACCGGGGCTTCTCCAAGTCCTCACGAGGGCTTTAGGCTAGAATGTGAAACTCCAGGACATCATCCACTGATGTCCACAGCCATCCACGGTGGCACCGGAGGTGGCCATTCAAAGGCTGGGCCGGCCGCCTCCTCCCCAGGACTAGCTTGTCCTCACCTGTGTGACCTCCTGGGTGGTGATCTCAATTGCATGCTCCTCCTCGCTGCTGTCATCAAGAGTGGGTCTGTTCAAGTGCTTGTCATGAAGGCTGGCTAACTCCTTCATCTTCTGTTTAATCCGGCCAACATCGTACTGTATCTAAACAAATGAAGTCCCCAGAATTCCATTCATGCCTAGCAGGTGTCTGTCTGCATTTGAGACAGCTACACCAGGATCTGCCTTCAGGTGAATTTGGTGGCTTCGAGATACACAAGTAATTTTAAATTCCAATTACAAAACACAAAACAAAACAACAACAAAGCAGGCTGGAGAGATTAGAGAGATGGCTCAGTGGCTGAGAGCATTTGTTGCTATTGTAGAAAACTGGGTTCGGTTCCCAGCACCCACACAGTGGCTCACAACTGTCTAACTCCAGTTCCAGGGGATCCAATATCCTTTTATGATCTCCACAGGTACATACCTGGTAGACAGACATACATAAAGGCCAAACACTAACACACGTTAAATAAAATAAGCTAGGCAATTGTAGCACACACTTTTAATCCCAGTAGGCAGAGGCAGGAGGCTCTCTTGCGTTTGAGGCCAGAATGATCTACAGAACGAGCTCTAGGACAGCCAGAGTTACACAGAGAAACTCTGCCTCAGAAATAAATAAATAAATAAATAAATAAATAAATAAATAAGCAAGCAAATGAATAAATAAATCTAAAACAAGCACTCTTCCGTATTCCATAGCTTTTCATTTTCTTCCTCACTTCAAGTTGTTGCTTCCATGGTAAGTCCAAATCATCCAAACAGACACACAGACGCTTTCTTACTGTATTATGTGGTACATAAATGACTAAGTGCAAAGAGGGAGTGTCTGAGGACACTAACTGTAAGCAAATGGACTCATACGACAGATGTTTTAAACCATGTTGTCACTCAAACTTAAAAAACAAACAAAACAAAACACTGAGGGATTGATGCTTAACTTACTTCGTCTACTCCATCCACCCACTTTGGCGGTGACCGCTTTGTCACGCTGACTGCTGCTTCTGGATCCAAGCTGATGCCTGACACCAGGGCCATTCGATCATCAGCAAGCTACAGAAGCAACGGACATTGGGATGGTTAGAGGTCAGCTGGGTGTGGATCCCCTTCTCTCCCGAGAGGATGTGGACGGCAGGGGCACACACACGTCTGTGCTACAGGCTTGCCTCTGCACTAGGCTCTGAGCCCTAGCCCTAGCTTTTCATGCACCAGTTCTTAACTCCCTTGGACATTCTTGTGGACATGACTTTGACTTGATCTGGCTACAGAAATGTAATCAAACTGTCAGAAAACCAGGTCTTCAGGGAAAGATCTCTTAGCAACTGAACTCAGTGAGGACAGCACGAGGCAGCATGAGTGTGCTGGTGGGCTGTGGGAGTCACGTTGGTCCAGTTACCTCAGTCATGAGACCACTAAGCCCTCATGCTAGAATGTGTCTAAGACTGTGCAGAAGGATTACTGAGACTGTACATGGGCCAGAGCACTCTGGAGTCTCGGCACATCAGTCTTCCTGTTGCTTCAGCTGCTGTTCACAGTTTGCGTTTTAAATCTGCAATATTTATTGCCTTTAAACTTCTGGAGGTGGGAGCAAACTCACAGGATTAGCAGCTTATTTACTTTGCCCAGAGGCAACGAATGGATTTGAAAAGATCTAGAGGTCCTCCAAAGCACAGAATTTTTAAAGCTTAGATTCAAATAATAACCAAGATACAGTGGACAGTGGTCTACACCCTCGGAGGCAACACTTGTGAACTTTCCGAGGCACACTGCAGCCCTGGAGCACCAGTATCTACCCCTTCCTTCCTGGCAATCATCTACATTTATTTTTCATGAATTTGACAAATTCATATTTATTTCTAACAATAAAGAGGCAAATCTAAAATTCTCACAAAGGAAAAACTATCACACAAGAAAAAAACAACAAAAAGAACTAAAACACAAAACAAAACAAACAAAAAGAGACTTAAAAACTCTTCAAGTAACAAACCCTAAAATTTCAGAGAGAGAGAGAGAGAGAGCTCATACTCAAACTCCAACTGTGTGTTCAGCACCCACACTTGTACTTCAGGTGCCTGGCCTCCACCTGCCCCCGCGTGCAGCAAGGGCCACGATGACAGAAATGGACCCATGGCCTGGGGGTTGAGAGCGCTCCCACCGTGCCTCATCACAACCACAGGCCTGCATGGCTCTCTGCCTAAACTAACGGTGTCTTTTGAACATGCACTGCCACTGCAAGCCCTGGCACTTCTCTGCCACTTTAAGACTTCAGTAACAGGAAATCTAATTTATTATTTTAATCCTCACAAAAACTAGGTAAACTGAGAAATATTATTTCAATCTATAAATACAGAATTGAGACTCAGAAAGGTCAAACAGCCTGCCCTAAGCCACCATGCTGCTGCTAACGTGACAGGCTAAATGGGGGGGGGGGGGGAAGGGGTGTTTCACTCAGCAGGCGAACCGGACCGTGGGCTACTGCACTGACAGCACAAGGAGACGAGGGCTCGGGGTCCTCCTGCAGCATCTGCACATGCGCTGGAGAAGGCTAACACTCGGGCCAGTCTGAGCAGGCTTGTCTTGCTGACCACTGTGGAAACATTTCCACGCCACAGTCACCAATAGCACCCCTGTGGGGGTACACAGGGGCAAACCTCTTGCTCAGCCCCGACCCCTGGCCTGCTGTTGTTAGCAGAGCACAGACTCACTGCTACAGGGGGTGGGACCTGAACTCAACTCCAGAAAACCACACAAAGCACAGCTAAACTGCCACTGTCCCCACTAATGAGCCAGAGAGCTGACTCTCCACCTGCATTGATTCCATGTGTGTTTCAACAGAGAAGGTACCAACTTATGCCATTTCCACCATTTACAAATGGCTATTACACTGGGAGATGCAGAGAGTCGGCATCTTTAGATCCACCTGTACTCTCAGGAGCCACAAACCACACATGAACATGGACTATACCGTTTTAAGCAGCCCACTTCCTTTTATGAGAGGCATCCACATCCAATGTACACTCTCTCCTGGGTCCTAAGGAAGCTGACAAACCAGGAGACCTCAGGAGGGATAGGTAGCAGCCTACAGCCACTGCGGCTCTCCTACACTGCACCAAGACTGCAGGCTTGCATGCGGCCAATTATTTGTCCCTGATAGAGTCTGTGGCCATAGCTCATCGTGACAGAAACCCTGTCCTCCTGAGAAGAAACACTGCATGTCTCTTATCAGTACAGGTTTGTAATGTGCATCACAGTGTGTACTATGAAAAAGAACATGTGTTTTGAGAAGGGAAAACAATTGGCGATAACGTCAACTATATTTGAAATGGGAGCAAACAGGAACATGAAAATGTATCTTACGGGCAAAATAAATAATCACCCTTCCAATTTCCCGAACATCCCTCCCCTCACCAACACGCAGTGCTGAGCACTGCCTCCCAGGCTGCGGTCCTTCACACAGACCGAGCCACCAGGCTTCTCTCCACTTACCCTTGCCCAATTTCAACTCTCTCCTTCCCCAAACCAATATGAGTTAGGATTTTCTTAAATAAACGTGTACTTAAGGAAAAAAAAAAAGTTATACAAGCTGCACGTGAGAAAATTAAGAATTTACAAATGTGTCCTTGACTGGGTGCTGTCCCCCAAGAACCATGGGAACTAACCCAACTCAGAGCTGTTCCTGTGCTCAGTGTGTCGATCGCCCTGCCTCCACTTTAGGAACGGGCCTGTGTCTGAAGACAGACTCCTGACCCATGGAAGGAACATGTATGCGCCTGTCTTATGGATCTCCATGTTCCAAATGCACAGCCTTCCACTCTCACAACACTCCGCCTGCACAGGGAGACTAATTCAGTGGGATTAAGAGGTCCACACATCTAGACCAAGTTCAACAGTGGAACAAGAGCAGCTCTGACAGACCATGGCCGGCACGGACACTCCACACTCCCGAGTCCAGCAGGGAGGCTGCAAACCGCAGCCTGGCGACACGTGCAATGGGCTCTGACGTCACAGCACAAGGACGGACAGCATGGTGGGGAGCTCCAGGCTCAAGGAAGAGAACAGCAGGGGGACAGGATAATCGAGAAGTCACAGCTAGATTACCTTGATCTGAGATTTTAAAAATGCTTTCTTCTCATTATGAAATTACTGAAAACACTCTCTACAATGGCCCACACAAATCTGAGACTCGCACGCGCTACCGTGATAATCCAGCTAACACTGACCTCCCCTCCTCGATATACACAAGCTGAGAAATGGAGGAGGAGCGGCGGCTCCCGCCTGTCACCACAGCACCCGCAGACCTGGACTCTGCGACCAGAGAGACAATCCTTCCAAGGGCTTGCTCCTACCTTCAGTAGATGCAGAAACCCTTGGCATAGCCATGTGCTCAAGGCCACAAGGGCCAGCCCACAGGTCTTGTTGGTTTGGGATACTGACATTTATACCTTATAATTTAATAGCTCCCATCTTCTGGAAGATTATCTGTTCAAGGTAGAAAATGCAAAGACCAGACACAAAAGACAGAGAGAGCAGACACTGCCCTGGACAACATGGAGGGAGGACGGTTCCTCCTCGGAGAAAACTCGACCGCACATGTGCTGAGCATGTAGAAGTGCTGTCTCCAGGGCCCTTAGCTTGAGTAGAAGAGTGGCTAACGTGTGTCCCTGAAGGGCTACCTGCAGGGTCTAAGGGGCTCCCGGATCCATGGCTTTGTGCCAGGATGCCCAAGTGGCAGATGCTTACCACCCCCAGAAGACGTCACCTTGAAGCCTGACCCCCAGTGAAGCAAGCCTCCGGACACCTTTCCCAACATCCCCAGCTCCTCACTCAGCACCTGACACTTCACAGTAATGACCACACAATTATAATTAGCTGAATGAGTCAACAGTAAATGGGTGGAATGAATGGATGAGGTAAATAAAGTATGTCGCATATAATTCTGGAAGCTACACTTCATGAAAACATAATGGTGCCGGAAAAGGGGAGGCGAAGCGTGCAGAGGCTGCTCGGCACACAGCAACCCAGCGCACTTCCGCCAGGGTCCTGCTCACAGACGCTAAGCATAAGACCTGCAAACGGAGCTCAAGCGTGGCGCTGCACATCTGTGATCCCAGTCCTGGATGCTGAGGAAGCACCCAGGACTGCCACGAGCTGAAGACCAGCCTGGGCTGCACACTGAGACCCCAACTCACAGGAACGCAGACGGGCCCAAGCTCCTATCATGCGTGCCTAGCCTCTAGAACCTGCCCCACCAGGAGTGGAAAAGACTGGAAGAAGTTCCTCCAGAGGCTGACCCTGAGGTGTCAGAACCATTTACCTGCCCTCCCATAACCACACACCTCTCTCCTTAGCCCTCCAGGGACTCTAAGCTGCAACTACTCAGTGAGAAGGCACATCTTCCTACCCTGCTCGGTTACCAAGCTGTGTGTGTTTACCAGGGTCCATGTGTCAGGCCCTAACATAGTAGGAGCTTCATCAGCAAATTCATGCACGTATGCTGTGTTCCAAGAAACCCACCAGCTAGCTTCACCGTGTAGGTGCAGAGGCCTCACAGCTTCCTTGGCCCAGAGCTAAAGGCCTAGGCTGGGTGCTGGCAGTAAGGACTCTGGATGGGGATTGGAAGGCCTGGCCTTGGCAACTACGTAGTCATTAAGAAGTGACACACGCTGTGGCTAAATGCATATGCACAGGAAAAGACAGGGCTCAAAATTGGAAGCTTTCTTTTCACCCCATTCTCCCTCCCAATCTCAGGAGGGACCCTGTAAATGGAGTCCACATGTCTTTTCATAATGAATGGACGTGGGGTATCCTTCTTAAAATTAACAAAAAAGGAGCAGGAGCCTATTATCATTTGCAGCCAGTATCCTTCCTAGTTGGCCATGGGTCAGGAAGCTCACTCCGATAGCCCTCAGGAAGAGCACTTGAGTGGTGCAGTCTGTTGGCATCATCAGTCGGAAGTTTGGCTCTTCCAATGCACAGCTAGAGCGTAATCCAGAAGCTAGCTAGGTTTAGAAGGTAGTGATCCTGATCTGATCATGCCTTTCTGTTCACTTACATATTAAAACAAGCCAACTTGCCCCCAGTTACTCTGCAAATGGTCAGCCCTTGCTGCCCTTCACGGCTGAGACAGAAGAGCCACTAATGCAGCTGGCAGCAGTCTCCCAGCCCCTTTAGCAGGAATACTAAAATCAAGACATGAGGATGCACACTCTCTTCACCTTCCTAGTGAGAGGCTAATAAGAAATGAAAAGGCCAAGCATGTGCTGTCAGGAAGGGGCAGAGCAGGTTTCTCGGTAGCAGAGCACCCTCGCTTTATCCAGAGCACAAGGGACAAACAAGATGGCAGCAGCACTCAAGGCTTCATTCCTCCCTGCCTGAGGCTCTGTCAGACGGCCTGGTCTCCTCTGCTCCATTCTGACTACTGTATCCCCTTCGTCTCAGGAATCAGGAGCCCAAGGCTGTCATCCTGTAAGCAGGTAGCAACTCTCATGCGTGGTTGCTTCTACCGTGAGAACCTTCCCAAACAGTAGACACGGGCCCTAAACATCCTTCTCACACAGCAAAGTGTGAGATCAATATTCTCCACACAGTAATTCAAATAAACTCTAAATGTATGCCGGGGCTAGTGTCGCATTCATGACAACAGCTGCAGGAAAAGAGCACTTTATAAACCAGAATCACCCGACACGTAAAGGTATCTAAAGTACAGTACCTCATCCAGTTCCTGTGATTGTGGTGTTGCCGTCGGCCGTCCGGGCAGGAGAAGCAGCAGAAGGCATGGGCAGACAGACACACAAGGCCGTCAGGTGAGGGCAAACATCAAGCTACTCAAGCTAACTACAAAACCCAACACTTAAAAGGCTGCCCTGGATTCTCCCTTCTTATAAAACGCTACACCAATGTGTGCTTTTATTTACTGTAATTCTTTTGGTAAATAAAGTAGTAATCAATAAATAGTTGTAAAAATTAAGACATACTGCAGATAAGCAAGATATGCTTGCTTTGTTTCACTACAGTGTTACGGCAATCTTTTTTATAAATATCAATTACCATTTGCAAAATCACTTCTAAATTTCTTTAGGAAGATAAAGCAAAGGTTAAAATATAACGTTACTGTGTCATATAAATGCATATTAAACATGCCAATCAGCCCCACAAATGCAACAAAATTCAAAATATAAACAACCCACAAAACCAATGGCTGCATTCAAGTAATCCTGCAGCAATTCTATCCAAGGACTGCACAAATTAAATCCTGTAGCCATGGCTTTATTCCGGTGACAGAGACACGGGTGGGGAGAGAGAGACATCCCTGCATTTGCCGAGCGTGTGCTGTGATTAGTCTTCTAGGTGCAGCTACATAGAGGGATACATTGTATTACAAACTAAAGAGACAAAGCAAAACGTAAAAGGACTCAGTTTAACCGGTGTGGGGAGGGAGCACTGGGCACCCAAGAGTTAAATTTCAGTTGAAAATTAAAGATTCTTTTTTAGATCAACGTGGAACTTTATCTTCTGAGGAGACAGTTACTAATGACAGATAATCTAAACAACAAGGTCCTTTTTTTCTACAATATTGATCTTGGAAATAATTAGTGGTGAATTTCAATAATCAACTGTGCTGATTTTTTTTTATGTTTAGCAGTAAATTAAAAAAAATAAATAACATAATTTTCTTATTTGAAGATTAGAAGTAGAAATGGAACTTGATAATTGATACCAAAATATTATCACATAATGCTAGCAAAGAAAAAAGAAAAAGAAAACAGCAGTAACAGCAACAAAAAAATCTGCACTCAAAGCAATCACACAACCCCTGTACAGAAACGTGGGGAGCAGCCCGGGGCAGAAGCCTCTGCACGCTCTCTTCGCTGGTGCAAAGATGTATCACACACATGCTGCCGGGGAATCGGCTCAAGACCGTGTCAGGGAAATAGCTCATCTCATCTCGTTCTGCTTTACAAGGAAAGCAAAATGTGTATTCTTTTAAAAGCTTAACAGATCGAGAGAGAAAACACAGAAATCGTCTATCAACAAACCAGATGCAACAGTGGAGCTGGACCCAGGTCCCTCTGAGGGCGCTCCGGGGCTTCATCCCGGGAAGCAGCACCGGGAGCTGTCTAAGCCGCCTTCCACCTGAGCCCGTGCTGCTGGTTATTAGCCGGCCACACACATCCGCATCCTTTCATTCCTACAATTACTAGGCGCTAAGAGGTGAAATTACAATTATGAGACCCTAGGAATAAAAGCAACACTTACAAATCCTCAAAACTACACTTGAAAATGTCACAGTCACAGCATTTGCTGATGGCGAGGATGGAGGTAGCCCCAGGTGCAAAAGCCTTTCCCGCCCCACCTTCCAGCCTCTCTATTTTTATTAATCATTCCTGGAATTACTTGCACATCAGGACTGAATTCAGAACACCACTTTCCAAAGACCACCCTTGTTCTGGTCCTTAACAAACAGGAGGTTTTCAAACTCCTACCATGAAATTACCAGGAAATGTAGTCAAGACCTGAGTTAAAACATAAAACATAAAACATCAGGAAAGACCAAAATATAGTCCAATGAAAACACCTTCCTAGCCATCACCACCTTCTAAACCGAGGCTTGTGACCTGCCTATGGCATGCAATCAAGCAAACATTGAAAAATTCCAAGTAGCATTTGGAATTTATAGTCTAAAGAACTTTCTACATAAAACTGAGAGGTGGAAACCCATCTGTGTTTGTGCAGGGGTCTGGCACGCTGGACGCTCAGGTCTGTGCTGTACTGATGTTTACTTTATTCCCATTGCTGCCAAAATCAAAGTTTGCTTCACTTTCATCCAACAAAGCACCCTCATTCGCAGCCAGTCTCCTTGCTCAAATGGAATCTTCACACGCAGAAAAGCAAATACATTTAAAGAGAAATATACAATGATTTCATACTTGGAGCCTACAGACAGAGACACGATTTTCCAGCAGACTGAGGCCCCTTGAAGAGCAAGTTAAACGGACTGTGGACTGCTGTAAAAATAAACCAGGCTAGCCTACTGCAAGAGAAAAGAAAAATGTATGTAATTAAACAACTAAGTCCTTCCACACCTACTGAGGAGCAGCCAAGGCCAGTGTGAACCAGGGCTTTACCCACAATCCTACATTTATGAAGTGGGTAGCCAGGGTCAGTTCCTAACTCCTCTACCCATCACTCTGCTCGTCCAAACCATGAGCACCAACTTCATCCAAGACAGCACAGTGTTACACATGGAGAGCTTCAGCCTTGTCAGGCACACAGTAAGCAACTCGGTGAACCTTCACTAACACTGCAGTCAGGCTGAGTGGGAGCCTCAGGTGCTTAGGTCCTATCCCACCCCAGCACACATTTTATTAAAAATAATGTGCTAGTTTCAAACTAACCTAGGAGCAATTGCCTCCAGCTTCCACTTATAGACTATGCATGCTTCTACAGTGCAGTACAGATCAGGCAAGCAGCTAACCAAGTACTCCTGCTCGGATCAGACTCATCTCAAGGGCCAAGGAAACGGTAGCCGGCAGGCAGGCACTCCTCGGCCTCATCTCCCCCTTTCAGTCATTCTGAGGTTTTATTTTTTTTTAATTATTATTTAACTTCACAAATCCATTTAGGGTCCTGAAATCAGATGCTTACAATTGCCTTAAAAAGGCACTGACTTAAAACCTGTACTTGGCAGATACGATGTCAAAAAAGTTGCTTTTGCACAGCACTGAAGCTACTTCTAAGTATTTTCCATCGGGAACCTTGAGCTGACAGCCACAACACTGCTGTTGACTGTGAATTTCTCCTTTTCAATGTAAAGGTGAGACCATGGGCTTTGGTCAGAAGAAACAAATATTAAAACAGAACCACAGAAAACACTGCTGAATTGATGGGGCCACCAGAGATCACCTCACTCAAAATCCTCAATTTAGCAACGAGACAAAAGATGTCCAAAAAGATTACATCCACAGCAGAGTAGGGCTTAGACTAAATTCCCAGACTCACATCCATCACCCTCCCTTTATCATACGCTGCCCGAGGGATAACGTTACGGATGTTCCGAACCATAGGCAGGACACACTCCTGAAAATCACCAACAAGTGCCTTCGGCTTGGACACAAAAATCAAACCCCAGCCTGTTTTTAACAATTAACACTACTAATATGAATACAAACACATAAATGAGTAGAATGTGTATAGTTGTGCTGAGCTTTAAAAAGAATACAGGAAAACCAGCCCTCATTCACAGGAAGAAATAAACTATGCATCTGATCCGGGACAGCTGAGCCTAGAAAACCCTCCAAGGACCAAGGCAGCCGGGGTCCACGCAGGAAGAACTGCTGTCCTATGCTGCAGACACCATGGGAGACCACAGGGTGGGAGACAGGGAAATTGCTGCATCAATAAAGGAAAAGACATGTCCGGCAGTAAAAGATGACAGCTGCCGGAATGTCACCCACCATGCAAGCGTCCAGTAAGGAGGCATGTGGGTTCACAAAAGGGGGACGCTGGGCCAAAGGCCTTAGGTCCAGCTTGGCCCTTGGCATTGTTTGTTGGCTTGTTTTGCTGCTGCAAGTCCTCCTGAAATCCTTCCTTATGACATAGCTGCAAGAATATATGCATACACATCCTCCTACAGCAACTATCACCTACAAACCTGTAGTTTTTTTTCCTTCAAACCACTATTTAGCAAATATGGGCTTCATGTTTTCAAATGCTAAGGCTTTCATTGTTTCAGGCTGTGTGAGATATGCACATCCACATGCCACTTTGCAATCCATATTATTTTAGAAATTTACTTTTAATTACACATGAGACAAGAAACACCAAAATCAATGTCTATAGTTTTCCCCTTCTAATTAGAAATTTAAAATTCCAGATAATGATTTTTTCTTAAATTAAATTCTCTGGTTTGGTTACTTCCTTTTTAATTATCTAAGTTTAAATATGCTTTTACAAATTGTCTCTTTTGTCTTATTTGACTAAGACAAATATATACTTTTTAAGTTTTTATTTGTAATTTTTTCAAACTGAAAAATATACTGGGAAAAAACCCCATAAAGTTTAGGGCAAAAAATTCCTAACATGCAAATGCAAGCACTGGATTTAACAATTACAAATGTTTTGCTTTTCTGCTTCCTCTGTTTTTGAGAGAAGAACATATAAAATAAGTACCATTTCAATACTAGACATCTCCTTGGATATCTAATAAAACCAACACGTTTAATTATGATTAGTTGGATAATCTAATATCATCTAATATCTGATCCATATTCAAAGCTGACTGATAGTTTTGATTTGCTCCAGGGTTTTGAAATTTGCAAGTCAAAAACAGTCTTCAGTTTTTTTTCTTTTTTGAGCTAGAAGCACTGCATGAATGACACTGTGGTTTTTAAAAAACTGTCTTAAGCATATCTTTTTCTTCAAAATATTTATAATGCTTTTTTTGATTTCCAGAGAAGTTACAAAAAATTATAATCTCTACTCTGGTAATATCTTGACATTCTTATTTTGTGTGCAAAAATAATAATTTATGGGGGAAAAAAAACATCCACAAACTGAAAATAAAACCCTTTATCCTGAACACAGAGATCTTCAGCACACCACTTGTTTCTCATGAACACAATTAAATGTAGAGGTGTGGAAATGTGCTTTGCTTTTTAAATTATAACTTAGGCAAACTATCTTTGTTGGACTGCAAAAATATGTTTTTTAAGGTAGTCTGGACTGATCACACAGGTATTTCCATGGACCTGACCTCTTTAAGTCATCTGAGAAAATTTCCAGAAGCACAGGCTAATAAAAGCATTCAGTATTTTCAATAGTATGACATATGAAAATATTTTAAAGTTCTTGACTTCAACATGAATTTTAGTTGGTTTACAAATCACTTTAAAAAACTGTCCAAATTTGCTAAACATATAGATATATATGTATGTTTCTTGACATTATATGCTTTTCCAAACCATATACTATAGCCAAGCATTTTAAAATATTTTAATCCACATATATATAGACATACAAAGAGAAACTTACTCAAATAATCTAACTTACAAAGACATTTAAAAAGTAGCTGGACTCAGCCCTGTAGTTTTGAAAAGCTGCCCAACTGAGACATCATGTTTTTAAACTCTATGAATTAAAGGTTAATTTTTTTTCTCATGTTACTGAAAGGTTCAGGGTGCTTTGAACTTTATAGTATTAAACTTTATAAAACAAACAATATCTTTTTCATCAATTAAAACTGAAAACCTAGGAGCTTTGGCAAGGATTTAGCACTTGCCTGCCTTTTTTTTTTTCCTCCCCATGAGGTGGCATAAAATTAAGTCCTAAAGACCAGGCAACTCTTAACATACCTGAAGACCTACTAGGTGGTCTGCATTCCATCTCCACCCACTACTTCTGTTTACTTCTGGAGATTCTTTTCAAAAACCGGTCCATGCTAAGATTTTTTTTTCTACTTAGTTCTATGTAATATTTCTTATGGTTTACAAATGTAAAGATCCTTCAAACACAAATGTAAACAAAGGCCTCAATACACTCTCAGGTAGTCTTCAATGCCTTCTGATTACGTCTGCAGCTTTCAGCCTTTCATCTTCAAAAATTGCTCCCAGGGCTTAAAACATGTTGTTTTCTGTAAACAACATGGTCAAATATATTTTCCACGGTGACTTACAAAAGGGACAAACGTCTTGGTACCACGTTGACAATCACAACACAGAGCTTAAGTTTTCATTAGCACCTCAATAAGTGTAAAAAGGGGAAAATGAAAAGGCAACACAGTGCCTAAAAGGGGGGAAAGGTGCAGGGTTTCACAAACTGTATGCAAATGCAAGCCCCTAAGGTCTTGGGGTAACTGTTCCCCTATGTTCCCAGGCTGCTTCCATTCAAACTTCCCCTTTTCAGTTAAAGGTATTACAAAGCTAACAATACTCCTCCAGCGGGACCATTCAGACCTGCTCCCCATCCGAGAGAGCAGTAAACTGAGGCTCAGGAAATCAAAGTTAGCCTCCATCAAAAAACAAACCAAATTGCAGCAATTTTTCTGGAACATTGCTCTGAAAAAAGAACAACAACCAATCCTCTACTGCTAAATCAAGTGAAGCTCCAGTCAATAAAATCAAAAGCCTTGTGCTATTTTGGGGGGGTTAATTTTCACATCCGCACCATGTTTTTTTTTTTTTTCTTTTTTAAAGGAAAAAAACAAAACAAAACAAAAGCTCGAATAAAGAGAGCTTAATTTCCTGTGTGGGAAATGGAAAACAAGCGCCTAGCACCTTGCAGTTTCAGCAACATGAGCCCCCCAGGAAAAAGAGCAAAGTAATTATTCGTAGGGTGCACAGCCACACACCGAGGCCTGGGGCCATCTGAAGAGACATGGTGGGAAAAGAAAACGGGCGCGCGCGCGTGTACACACACGGACACACACACACAGGCACACAAACGTGCGCACAGACAACACAACTCCAACGGGGAAGGGGGAGTTCGCTCTGCAAGGGTTAGAGTTAGATCCGCCAACCGCCTGGCCCACAGAACCAAAGTGAGGCCCTTGCAGGAGGGCGGGGGAGGGAAGGGGGAGGAGAGCTCCAAAACAAAACAAGACAAAAAGAAGGCTGAAGAAAGGCCTCAATTCCAAGTCCTCGTGTTAAAACATATGTAAATTTAAGCTGCCAGTCGCAGCGAGGGTGGGGGAGGAGGACGAGGAGGCTCACAGGAGTGAGAAGCCTCAAGTCAGGCAGGGCAGGGCTTGATACTGTGGTCCCCGTTGGGGGTTGTAAGGTGCCCCATGACCTTTGGCCAAGGAACCCTTCCACTTAAGTATCACTCCTGGTCGTCGTCGTCTTGTTCTTCTTAGTGCTGTTTTGTTTTGTTTTTCTTTTTAGACAGAGAGACAGACAGAGACAGACAGACAGGCAGAGCCGCAGTGCACACGGTGTGTGTGTCTGGGGAGGCCGCCAGGAGACTCACCGCAGCAATGCTACGTGAATGCAGAGGGCTGGAGGTGGTGTGACTACTCACTTGCTCGGCTAACAGCTGCCGGTTTTGGATGGAATTATTCCGCAACAACAAGAAAGCGTCGGTTAAACGCCTGGTGGCCATGCCTCACCCTTTGTGACCCCCCTTTTCAGGGTCCCCCACCCCTTTATAGTCCTGATTTTTTTTTTTCCAACTTTCTTTCTCTTTGTCTGGCCTAGCTTGTCCACCCTTGCATAGAAACCTCTCCTGACAAGGCCTCAGGCCAAAAAGGCGCAATTTTGCGCTCCGCCAAAGCGCAAGGACCCCTCCCCAAATAACTACCTAAGCCTTCCAATTGTCTGACTCCCCCTACCCAAAGCCTGGCTCGGATCTCTAAGCACTTGAATCCCCCCAATCCTTGCGTCGAAATCTCGGGTCCTGGAGACCCCTCCCCAATCCAACCTCGGATCTACAAGCGTCTAACGCGCCAATCGGGCTGGGGAATGGAAAAGACCCCCTAGCCACTCAGTCCCTAAGACCTCCCCGAAGGTCCTGGCCCCCTAACCCTGGCTCGGCGCTTGCGTGTCTGGCATGTGGCTCTAACTCCGAGCTTTGGTTAACTCTCCTCACAAAGGGCCTGCACACAACAACACAGGCCGAGAGCAACAAAGAGCGAGCGTCTGCGGCTCCCTCGGAGGGCTCAGCTCGACCTGACCCCTTCCTCTCCTGCGAGGCCTGGTCCTCCACGGCCAGCAGGCTGCAGGCCTCCACCAGGGCCTCGCGGCCTGCCTCCCCGGCCTCCTCACTCCTTTTTGCCGACACCCTCCATGCCGGGAGCCGGCTGCAACCCTGCCCCAGGGCCGTTTCCGTGCTGTGGTCCCGGGCTCCGGCGTTCCCCGGCCCTCTTCCTGTCCGTCCCTCGCGGGTGCCCCCCTGCGATACTCAAGAGCTTTGTTTGTTACGTTCCGGGAGCGGGAGCTCCCTTATTGCCCTGCCCCGGGGATGGGAGCGCTCCGCCCTCTCTGGGGTATTTCCCGGGGTGTCTTGTTTCCCTGTGACTAAGTGTGTTCGGGCTCTGGAGCGGGCTTCCCGGCCCAAAAGAACCTTCAAAAACTTGGCTCTGGAGCCCAGAACCAGCGCTGGGGTCCAAGCAACTGCGAACTTGTGGCAGAACTGCCAAGCAGGCCGCTGTGACTCTGGCCGAGCCTCGTCCGGCGCGGGGGCGGAGGAAAAGCGGGAGACGAGTGCCTCTGCAGGCCGGGCACGCTCCACTGCAGGCGGCTGGCGCTGCCGAGATGGCTTTCAGCTTTTTATTATTTTTTTTTTTTTTTGTAACTGTGAAAAAAAAAAAAAAGTATCCGAAAAACAACCAGGAGAGAAAATGGAACAATAACAAAAAAAGCTGGAGCTCCAGGCCTTGAAGGCCTCGCTGCGGGCAGTTGGAGGTCGTGGGGAGCCCACCCGTGGGCGCCACACTCAGTGGGGGGGCGCTACGGTGTTGTGCATATCGAATGGCAAAGTTCCCTGAAAACTTGGGGACCCCCCTCAGTCCCACTCCCCGAAAAAGAACTCTGTGCTGTGGGTCAGCCCGTGGTCCGTCGACGGAGCTGGGGCTTCGGGTCGCCTCCCGGGCTCTGGGGCCATGCATCCGGCTCGGTGCTACCCTGGCTCGGCTCGGGGAGACTCCCCAAGCGCCCACCCCCGCCCCCAGGGCTGCAGCTGCCACAGCCCTAGGGCGGAAAGGCCCACGAAGCCGGGTGACCCGCAAACCCGGGTGACAGATCAGTGTCTGCAGCGCGGGTTTTTGGGGTGCATCGCCCAGTCTTGGCCACAGCCTGGGGGTCTGCATTCGGGACAGCTCGGCCACACTTGGGGGTCGCCTGCGTCTCCCCGGCGCCAGCCAAACGGAGGCCGGCGCTCGGAGCCCGGCGCACCGGCGAGGCCAGGCGTGGGAGCCCCGCAGGGTCAGGCGCGGGAGCCGCGGGTGCCTTTCCTCCTAAGGGCTCGAGTTCGTGCGTTCGTGTGCAACTAAGCATTAGTGTGAAAATTATCTTTGAGGCTCATAACACAATGTGCGTGGAAGAATAATCAAGGCGCAGTAGCCGTAGCCGTACCCGCTGATGGCAAGGACGCTGACAACCCGCTTCCACTGCAGAGCTCGGGGCGCCCACTCCCCGCAGCTGCGGGCGCAGGGACGATCGCGGGGAGCTGCTCGGGGGACGACAAGCAGCCCAGACCCCGCTGGAGGCCGTAGAGCCGTGCACTTGGCCGCTCCAAAAACGCAGGCCGTGGATTTATCTCGTGGAGCAAAAAGCTAGGACCCCTGTGCAGCCCCGGGGGGATGTTTATGCAACGAAGGAAGAGTTCCGTTGCCCACCGGTAGCCCACCCCTCCAGCGAGAGCTGCCCCTAGTCACGTGGCCAGCCCCCTCCTCCTCCTTTCTGTGCTCACGGCGTCAGTAAACAACCGCTGAGCTGGTCCCCGGCAGGAACATTGGATTAGAGCTGTGGGCCGATTCTCCTCCATTCTCTAGAGCACACATCTCCTCTCCCCCCACCAGCCCCCCTTCAAAGCAGGGGCTTGTTTACTTCTGGCTAGAACCTGATCTTCCTCCTACGCTGGACGGCTGTGTTTTAGTCATCTTTGTACCCGCTGCCATCTCATCTGGCTTGTAACAAGCTCTGAATAAATGGTTTTAAAATATGTGCACGAATATTGGAGACCTGAAATTAAGTTCCCAAATGCTCTGACCTCTATCCAGCGTCTCTAAAGCCTTGAGACCTCTTTTAATGTATATATTTTAAATGTATATGTGTCCAATTTTCATTATCTTTGCAATCCGTACCCTGTCCACCTCTCTGGGATTATTGTGAAGATCAAATACAAGCAGTTTGTAAACTATCGTATCCTGGATAAATATATAGGTAATTTATTCATTTTCTGCATTTGGGAAGCTTAGCAGAGTAATTCCTGGTGCTGTGTTTCAGCCCGTGGTGACGACCCTTCCTGGTGAATCTTAAATATTTATTGTAGGGCATTTAGGAAACTAACCAAACCTGCATCTCTTTGACAGAAATGAACAGTGTTCGCACATATGAATAATAGAACAAGAATCCTCTTATTCTCAAAAGAGGCACCTCAAGCAACTCCCGCCCAGGAACAGGGAGGTGAAGAATCCAGGAGCTGAGCACAGGAGCAGGAAGGCAGCCTGGAGCAGCTAAGCCCTGGCCTTGTGGAGGTGCAGGTTTCTGGGCATGAATTAGTGTAAGAGCTGGGAGAAGACATTTCTCTCTGGCTGTGGTCTTGTCCGTGTAAGCTCTGACCCACATTACTGGGGAGCAGGAAAGGGGGGTTAAATCATTATATTCCAGTGGTTCTTAACTGGTTTATTTTCCTACAAGTAGCTTCGGAATTTTTGTTAAAGCATTCACTCATGGCCAAATATGTGTTAACCTGAAACTGAAATCTAGGTTTACAGTTTTATATTTTAAAAGCTTTCACTGTGACTCATTCTGTGCCTGGGGTAGGAGTCTGCAAAACTCCCCAAGCTTACAGAGCCTCAGTATCCTGTTTCCTGGGCTTCAGAACCACTCTCTAATGTTTTGCCAATGGGTCCAAGAAGTCCCTTTTGGGAACAAGTGTTCCATTGTCAGTTGTCATCCTAATCAGTGCCGAAGGGGTCCATAAACACAGACTTTCACTGTGAAGCCGGCTGCCAGGAGGGGCAGGCTCTCAAGAACAGGCTAGTGGTTTGACAAGATGGGTTCGCAGCACTGTGAGACTCACAAGCCTTTAGGAAAGAATTTTAAAGGCGATGTGGCTGGAAAAGCCCTTAATCCCAGCCCAGCACAGTGAGCATGATGGGAATCTGTTTGTGCAGCAGTCCGCCATCTGAAAACACTGCTTGGGTTCCACGCCCCGAAGAGGAACTGAGCACCATCCAAGCACATACTGGGGATTGTTGTTTAATGGTTTGGGAATCCAGATGTATCTGTGATACTCCTCCCTAGGAAGGCAGTTTAGCTAGTCCCAATGGACACCACTGAGTTTTTGACCTTCTGAAAAAGACAGGTGGCCATATTCTCAGCCAGATGAGCAGCTAACATCCTAAGCCGAAGGAATAGCTCACTTGCACAGATCTGATAAGACAGGCAGACTCAGGAAACAGCAGCTTTGTATTCTGTCCACCTAAATTGTTGCTCACAACCTCAAGGGTTTCTGACCCCAGAAAGCTCCCCAGCTCTGCCTTCAGCTCTGATGCTCATTCCAAAGCAGAGAATGGCAAGAGGCATCGGTTTCGTTTCATGCAGACTCCATTAGCTTTCTGTGCTAGACAATTCAATTCCGTAAGCGTTTCTCAAATGCTGCCAGAGGTGGAGGCTAGCTGTTGCTCAAAGGGGGCAAACAGACCCAAACTCCTGCCCTTGGGGGACATGCCTCTCCATGTCAGGTGCCCAGATTCTAACTTTCATCATGTGTACTTTTCCAGCAGCCCCAAAACAGCCACACGTCTCTTCCCCTTCATCCACCCTCCATAGTGCAGCCGCTGTGACCTTTGCAGAGAGCAAATCTGATCATGTCACTGCCTGATCGAGGCCCCGAGACAGCTCCCTCTGGCCACAGCAGCCATCTTCAACCAGATTCTGCATAGAGCAGGTGCTTTCTCAGCTGGGCTATCGCTAATATTAAGTAATGACAGTCTCCTCTCGGTTGGCAGAAAAATTAAGCTAATGGATGGACTAGTCTCCATCTTAAGTATTTTCTCTCCTCATTTTCTCTTAAGCGTCAGCCCCTGCTATCACAGGGCCGTGTGAGAATACAGTGTGGGCTGATCCGATTTACCCCGGGAGCATTCATTTCATCACAGTTCTGTTTTGTTTTTCTTCATGGCCCCATCTTTCCAGTATTGGGCTTGCAGGCCCTCTACTCTGTCCCTCAGCAGAGAGCCCCTGGGATGGAGGGGCAGCATGGGAAGCCCTTTCTAAAAGGCCCCAGGATGTAAGCAGCTTCCACTCCTAGGCTTCATTTAAGGGCTTTTCTGTGCAAGGGTAGGCTCTTCCTCTTCAGCATGGGAAACTCTTCCTTCCAGATTTAGCGCCCCCTACAGTCTGGTGCAACAAATGTTTGTGGAATGGAGGGAAAGGTAAGCGGATGGGTAGAAGAGGAGATTGAATGCATGAAGTTCTAGAAAAGCCCATAAAGACAAGATACCAAGCAGGCAACATAGGCAAAGAATAAGTCCTCAATCCACATCCAGTGTGGTTCTTCATCCATGCTGGCTTCCTCATTGCCCAGCTGTCTGAACACTTGGTATCCCTTTCCGGGCCTTTCTAGAAATGGCTTCTTTGCACAACTCAGGTCCCCTTGCTATAAAGCCGCCCCCTTACTGTACCCACGTTGTGGGGAGTGAACTCTTTGGTCAACCTCAGGATTTATCAGCCTCAAATAATATCTAACATCCTGGCCTTCGGTCTCCCGTGGCCAAGCAAGGGGTCTCTTTGGAACAGCACACATTTCTTTTGCTTGGATGATGTTAACACATGTGGCCTCAAATAAATCAGCTCCCATCATAACCATCGCCCTTGGCAGGAGCGGGGAGCTGCTGTGCCAAGCCGGGACTCGTCAGCATGACTCATTCCTTGTGATATAAAGGAAATCGTTGTGTTTTCAAAGTGACAGGTACTGAGACACAGCCAGCTCGTCAATTTCAAGTTTTGGGGCTTTTTGTTTTTAGAACCACTGACCTGCTCTGGTAATTTGTGTGGTGTGCAAGTGCAGGCCATCTCCCTGATGCTACTCTGTCACCAGAAGCTTCTCATTAGCTACGTGGCCGTGTACAGGCCGGTGCTCTTTTGGTTGCAAATGACAAAACTCCGATCAAACTGGCTTACATTTAAAAGCGAGTCCCGTTGGCTCGAGTAAATAAGAATCCTAGGCGCAGCAGGATCTAGAGTGCGCATTTGCTCTTTCTTCGTCTGTGTTGGTTTTCATTCTCAGGCCAGCCCTCCCCGAGAGGTGACAAATTGGTCTCCAGAAAGCTCTGTCCTGGTGTCCTACAATATCACAACCCCAGCGGGATGCAGGATACTGATCTTCCCAATGATTGTAACAAAAGTCTTACAGTTGACTCTCATTGACAAGCCTTGGGTCACATCCTTAGCGCTAAACCCTAAACTGGTAAGAAATAGTGATCAGCCTCTCTCCTGGCCCCAGTCAGCCTTGTGACTCTTGAGTAACTTAGGAAGGTAGAGCGGCCAGGGTTAGACCCCACCGGCTGGTGTATTAGAACTGAGAACATGGAAGTCCATGTTCAGGGGCAGCAGATTTCTCTCTCTAGTCAGTTTTCTAGCCACTGTGTGGCCTACATGCTGCCCTCTGTCTCCTCCCAGCACTCATTACTGATTCTCCTTCCTTCCCAGAATCTTCCTCTGGTCCAGCCCCAACTTTTATCCCATTGCTTGTCATCTGGGTTTGTTTCAGAAGTCACCGGCCCCTGGGCCATCTCCACAAACTCCATCAGCACCCTTCACTTTCCCTCTCTTCCCAGCTTCCAGCTGCATGGAGCTTCTGGAACATTCTGTATGAGCTTCTGGTTTCTCTCTTGAATGCATCCCGTCTTCTCTATTTCTGATCTGAAGATCTGGTCCCATGATGCCCTTACCAGCTTCTCTTTGGTCCTGACACCAGCTAGCCTATCATCCATGACCAGAGTTCAGTGATGCCATGTCTAAAGGACCAACCACCTGTCTGCCCTCTTGTCCTCCCTACAGCCTCTATGCCAATCCTTCCCTCTTTAGTCTGGGAAGTCACTGATCTAGCTGGACTCTGTGACGGTAGTGCTGGCCTCGCTGTGGGGTGTTCCCTATACCATCCCCTTTCTCGAAAGATCACTCTGCCCACATGTCTCTGCTGATGTCTCCTTCCTGACTACAGAAGAAATGAATCCAGGCTGCCTTAATAAGCCAAGAAGTGTCTTTGCCATCTCTCTACCACACCCATTCCCAATCTCTCCACACTCTGCTTGCTGATTCTATCCGTTTTAGATTGGATATCCTCTCCCACGAATGCCTGTCTCCACATCATCTGCTTCTGCAAAGTTTCCACTCATCTTTCAAGTTTTCACTCTGGTCTCACCAAGGAAACCCTTCCCCTCTTCATCCCCACCCCACCTAAGACTTCAGCCACTTCTAATTCTCTGGGCACAGGGCACCATGGCTCACAGAACATGCTGCCCCATCCTGTATGGGTGTGCTTCTGTGTTGTCTATCTCCACCAGATGGGGAAGGAGTGGAGGGTAGGCCCTGCCTGGCTTGCCCTGAGCTGTTCTCCCTCTGGAGAGTGGGCAGTGTGTGCTTTAAGGGCCTTCTACCTGTCAGCAAGCAACATCTCTATGCCATGAGGGAGCTGTGAGTTAATGAGAAGGTCCCATGAACCTGGGTAGTGATTTTGTGTCTTCAACTGGTACATCTCCTCCTTCTAAATGGCTGACTCATCCTTAGCTGGCAGTCTAAATCAATGTTCACCTCTAGGTTGGATTGTCTGAAATAAACACATATCACCGGCTCCATCTTTTTCATCTCTCTCCTCAAGTTCACTTCTAAACTGAGTTCAGCGTTTCCTTGACCATACTGGCTGCGGCATCCCCAAACTGCCCTGCACCCCAGGGTGGGATGTAGACTCCATTTTATGTCTTTTGATGGGAATAAAGGCCAATGCAGCAGAACTCACATCAAATTATTTCTGAAAATAGATCTAGACCGAAGCTTCCGAGTAACGGTCATTCCATCCACTCTGGGCATTCTGTGTCTTCTTTTTCACGTGGGGTGTGGGTGGTTCTGGGAGCTGGGAATGGAAGGTGCATACTATGGATGTATTCTGAAGGAGGGAGAGTCTTCAGCCAGGACCTCAGTGGCTCAGAATGTGGGAGAGAAGGGCCAGCATGGGAGTTCTCTACGTGACTTGTACTCCCTGCTGCGGCAGCAGGACTGTACCCCTGCTGTGACAGTAGGACTGTCACTTTCTGTACTTCCTTGGTGCCCCAGGGACAACATCCAGAAATCAGTTTTGGGATCTGACCCAATCAATGGAGGAACCAATTGTTCTATTGAACAGCTTCCACAAGCCCTGCATTGTGGGAGATGCCGGAGTATCACAGAGGCGGTTACACTCTCAAAGAACACAGATTCTAGCCCAGGGACACAAAGCCAACAGACGGGAAACAATTAGCGGGCAATGGAGCTTGGAAAAATATTCTGAACTGACTGCACAGGCGGCGGCAGCGGGAAAAGGACGAGACGTATCTCAGCGAAAGCTTTCTTGACAGAGCAGATGGGGAAAGAGTGAGAACCATGGGAAAGAGCTTCCAGAAGGAGAGAGAGCTACCGGTGGGGACAAGGGTGAAGCTGGAGTTGCAGGTCCCAGTCTGGGAGCTGAGGGTAGATGTGGAAAATGAGGGAGACAACACTTGGTGCCTCCAAGAGTCAGTCACTGAAGTCTGCTGTTTGCTGAACTCACAAAGCCGCTGAGCTCCTACTGTGTGCTGCCTAAGGTAAACAGTGTTAGGACCCAGGAAGGGCAGACAAATTGATCTCTTATGGTGGAGGTAACTCATTAAGGTTCAAGATGTTCAAGGGAATGGCTAATCAGGGAAGTTCCTTAGGACACAGGAAATAAACAATTCAGTTGCTTCAGGAAGTCCCTGAAACTGACCAGATGTCAGGCTCCTCCCTCCCCCAAGCTTACCTAACATTTGGGACTGCAGGGAGATACTCTCAGACCAGCTGAGGTGCCTAAGTGAGACTCAGATGGACCAAGTTGCCTGGAAGAGGCTCAGACCAACTGAGCTGCCTGAAAGAGATACTCCGACCAGTTGTGCAGCCTGCAGGCTGTGCAGTGAGCTCCAGGGTCCCAGCTTACATGATCTGTGACTCACGCTGGAGTTTCCGTTGGTGATGCAGCTGTCTCTTGAGTCATTCCTGCTCCTGTAAATCCCCCCTCACACATACTCCTGTAAGTAACCCCCGTAACATCCATTGGTGCTTCGAGTAGAACTTTGATGGCCTCCTCCTCTGGTCCGTTGTGGGCTCTCTATCTGGGATGAACAGATGTTTGTTAACATCTTCCCAGAAACAATGTCACACACCAGGTATGCACCGTGTAACTAGGAGCCAAAGGAGAGAGGCCAGCCTGTGTGCATCATCTTTCCATCGCTGTGACAAAATCTCTGGAAACAGCCGACTTAGAAGAAAGAAATGTTTATTTTCACTCATGGTCGTAGGGATGTCAGTACAGGATCACTCGGGGCTGTCGTTTCAGAGCCTGCGTTGAAGGGAGTATGTGCAGAGGAAGGACTGGGCCTCTGTCCTATGCAAGAGCATGCCCCTAGTGACGTCACTAGGCCCTGCCTCCTAAAGAGTCCACCGAGTTTCAGGAGCACCGCAAAATATAAGCCAAGATTGCGGTTTATTAAGACTTAACTTTTAATGGTTTAGGTGGGCTTCCTGGAGGAGGGGATGTTTCTGTTGAGTCCCCGTGCAGCACCAGAAGTCAGCCAATCACTGAAGGTGCAGAAGCACAATCCAGGATGTGTAAGAAGGATCTGTTGTTTATCCTTGTGGAAACGGAGACGCCCTGAGTGTCCCATAAAAACCAACAAGGTAAGTTAACTGAGCTCCATCCCTGTGTAACCCCATGCAGCCATTAGAAAAAAGTGGGCCTGTGTGTTTCTTCTTGGAAAGATCTATGAGATACAGAAATAGAAGAAGAAAAAAAGCCTGAGCAGGCAAGATGGCTCAGGGAAGGCAGGCTTTGTGGTACAAGTCTGAGGACTTGGGTTCAGTCCCCCAAACTCAGATGATAGAAGGGGGTCACATCCTGGAGGTTGACCTCTGACCTCCACATGCGCCCCTCCTAAGTAAGTAAATGTAAAAAAGAATTTTTTTAAAGAAAAAAATTAAGAAAACTTGAGATCCAGGATTCCATGTGAGAAAATAAGAACCGCACATTGGACTATGGAGTGTCCGAGTCGGAGAATAGTCCTTCTAGAGAAGGGGAGCGAGAAGTGTATGCAGATACCAGCTCGCTCAGTCTTGGTGGGAACCAACTCCAACGAGGTGTTGTGTGATGCTGGGATCTTTAAACATGGGCGAGGCTCAGGCCCTGGGTGGAGGGACAGTCCCACAGGTCTGCAGATGTTGGAGGTGGCGGCCGGGAGGCGGCCACAGAAACTGGACCACCCCGGCGGATGTACCTGTCTCTGGCGGTCACAGAGGAGCCCGAAGCTGTGTCTCACTCCGTCCATCAAGGCTGCTGCAGACCTGTGATGATGGCTAGGGAATGTGTTCCCTCGGCTGGTGCAACCCCCTGGTATGTTTATAGTTCAGTGGGCCACTGGGCTTACTCTTGCAACACATGGAAGGAAGGGAGGAGGTAGCCATTTTTGTGACCGACAAGCATTGTGTGGTTGACTCCACTGGCCTAAAAACAGTGTGCAACCCAACACCACCTGCCCTGACCTCTGTGGACTGCCACCGACGTGCACCCTCAGCTCTTCAACCCCACTGTCCGACACCACGATAATAGCCCCACTGCACTGGGTCTCTGCCCAGGTGTCACCTGCTCTGCCTGCTTCAAATCCACCTCCCTCCCACTGGCTTGTCCTATGGACCTCAGACATCCACAGCAGTCCAGAGACACATCCTTAAACAGGTCCCTAGCTGGCTTCCAGAACTGGCCAGCTGATCTCTATAAACCCTAGCTTACTCATTATATACAGCCCTTATTTCTGCTTTCCAGGCCTTGCTCCCGAGTCACAGATGATGAACAAGACCAGAGCAGCCTTTCCTTGCAATCTTTTTCTAAGGGCGAGGAACCAGAAAGCAAGAAGCAATAATGAGTCTTCTGAGAGGGACAACTGCCAATAGAAAGCCAGAGAGTCCTCTGTAGCCCTCTGTAGCTCAGGAGACCTTTCTGAACACGTAGTCCTGAGGGAAGCAGGGTGTGTCTGTGCAGAGGCCTCTGAGACAGAAGGCACTTTGAGGGTGAGGCTATGCAGTGACATGGGCGGGTTGTCTTCGAGGAACAGGAAGTAGCCAAGCGGGCTGGAGCAGACTGGCATTGGGAACGTGGCAGGGGGAATCAGGAACCCGAGGCTGGCTCCAGTTTTGTCGGGCTTGGAAGAAACAGCAGGGAGTTTGGATCTTTCACTGAGTGCATGCCTGAGGGAAGGCATCTTTCAAAGTGGGCCAGAAAACCACAGATCTCTCCCTGTGAAGAGCGAGGGTAAAATAGTCTTTGTGTCTCTCTGTCTCTGTCGTCTTTCTCTTGTCTGCCAGTGTTAGAAAGACATGGTTGGAGTTGAATGTGCTGGTGTTTGCCTGGGCTTGACTTGAAGACTTTCCTGCCCATTTCTGTTAGGAAGCCTGGCTCCTTGCTGGCCTCCTCAGAATCCCATCTTTCCATGGGCATAGACTTCCTCCCACAAAAGAGCTCTTTTCAAATAAAATTTTTTTCTCTGATAAAAGCACCATGTGAGTTTGGGTCACTGGTGTGGCTCCCACACCATTATCCTGGTAGTTTCTAAACTGGGGTAATTGAGGTGGGAAGACCCATCCTGGTTGTGGGCAGCACCATCCCCTAGGCTGTGGTCCTGGACTAAATAAAAAGGAACAAGCAAGCTGAGTGCTTCTTGAATTCAGATGTGATGTGCCCTGCTGCCTTGCGGTCCTGCCATGACGTGCCTTCGGTCCTGCTGCTGAGCACGCCATGATGGGCTGTGTGCTCGAATGACTCCACACAAAACCTTCCTCTCCTGAGTTGCTTTTGTCACAGCAATGATTTCCAGAAGGAAACTAAGACACAGGAATAACAAGCTTACCAGACAAATAGCTAATGGGTTGTGTGGTCCAGAGAGAAGAAGCTATTTGCCCATGCTCTCACAGTGGCTTGGGAGCAGTTTGAACTTGGAGTCAAGATTTTGGGAGCAGCCCTGAACATATCTCGGAGAATTATTTTCTTGTTATATTTCCTTGTCCTTGTATAGATCAGTGTCTCACTGCTCAGCTATCTGGACAACTGATATCTTCTCTTTTTTATTTTCATTGCTTTTTTTTTGGTCAAGAGCTTCCAATGTAGCCCAGGCTACCCTCAAACCCACAATCCTGCTGTTTGAGTCTCTCCCAAGGGCCACGTCCAGTTCACTACTTGGTGTTACGTTTCACTTTGGGGTAAAATCACTTAGACCTAGATGTAGTTCAAAAGTGTGGAGGTGAAGGGGGTGGAGGTAGATTGGAGGGGACAAGACACTCAGTGGGAGAAGCTGGGGTCCCTGGGCACACCCCCTCTACCTCACACTGACTCATGGACAAGTGACCTGTGGCCCCATGTGAACTGTGCTCTCTTCTCTCTGGTTCTTTCCAGACAGGAAGCTCTGCCCTCAGGATACCTTTCCAGGCTGAGGCCAGACTTCAGAAGAGTTCCTTGGCAAGTTGTTTTGTAATCTTTGTCAGTACTAGATCCATGAGTCATTCCTGCAAAGGTACCAAAATGAAATTAGATCACCTCCCCCCCCACCCAACCCTCAACTGGCCACAGCCAGGTCCCTGAGCCTTCCCTGGCTTTGTTTAGTTTTTCTGTAACAAGCCGTCTAGCATTGCCCACCCCCCACCCCACCCTCCCCACACACACCGGACACACTGGGTGAGAACAGGAGACGGTAGCACTTTCCCAGGGAAAATCAGGGTATTGTTAGCAGCAGACCCCAACTGCTGAAAAGAACAACAAGCCCCACAATGAGTCGCTAGCACAGATTTTCCTATCTCCCCTCTGGCACCGCGGAGAGCTGTGAGATTGTGTGTGTGTAATTCATTTCTGTTCTGTCCTTACTCAGAGCAAGGGCTGGGTAAATATTTGTTGAGTGAATGAAGGAATAAATGAATAGTCAACGGATGGCTGAACCTCCCGAGAGATAAAAGCAGACCTCATCGTGGGGATAAAGCCACCACCCAACCGAGTGTCACAGGAGGGCACTGTGAATGCCACATCTGACATAATTGGCTTACCTGGAAGTCCTGGGGACTCAAATTGTTAGGACAACAATGTGGGGGGCATGCAGATGGCAGCTGTCGCATCTCAAAGTGTGACCTCATGAGCTGGCATATGGAGAACAGACAGGTGGGCTCAGAACACAGTGTACCCTGGTGATGGGGGCTGCCCCGTCAGAGCTAGGTTGATGGACCTTCGTCTTGGGGATGTTTGAGTTCTCTGGTGGATCTGGGATAACAAGAGAGTCATGTTCCAAATCCTTCGAGGCTTGGAAGCCAAGCCCCCACCCAACCAGAGTAGAGTGGGAAGAAGCTCTTCCTTTGAGTCAGACTTGGATTGCTGAAGGCCATCATGTCACAGGGAGGATGGAAGAGACCGTCTCTGTCCTGGAGGCTGCTGGGCTGGTATCTCTGTTGGTTCTCCATCTGGATCCCTTGAGCCCAGCCAGCAGAGACAAATGGTGGTGGTGACAGAACCGAGAATATTTTAGTTTTCAAAGCGGGAGGCCTCACAGGCCATCTATACAAGGGTAGCGTGATGGAGGGGACAAAGTGTCACTTGGTGGTGTTCTCAGGGTCACCTTGCCACGGCTCCTTGGTATTTTCAGATGACAGGCAAATGGGAGGTGGGACAAGCAGACGTGAGGGAAACATCCCTGGCTCTTCGTTCATGGTAAACAACAAAATAACAACAACAACAACAAACCCCAAAAAACAAACACCACCACCAACAAAAAACCCCCACAGTTTTCCAGGAGACTGTCCAATTGTACCCCCTTGTTGGGTATTGTCTTTATAATCACTCTGTACCCCTAAGGAATCATCTCTGGGAACCTCTTCTATCTCCCCATTTTGCAGGTGGGGAAGTCACTTCAGAGAGCTCCTGTGGATGTCCTGAGGTCACTCCTCCACTTCTCGGGGACATCATTTGGGAGAACACTCATGTCACCCACAGGGTTTTACATAATAGCCCATAAAGGTAGGAAGTCGACCAAAACATTGAGACACTGGCAGAGTGGCCACATGCCCAGAAAGGCACAAGGACCCTGTGTCCAGCACACCGCAGACATGAAGAAGGATGCTCAGAAAAGTCTTCTGGGGGAGGTGGTGTGGAAGTAAGACCCAGACACTGTTCAGGGAAGGAGGGGTTGCAGGGAGAGAGAACAGGAAAGAGAAAGGAGGGTTTTTGTTT
This sequence comes from Cricetomys ansorgei, assembly GCA_026225945.1. Taxonomy (NCBI): domain Eukaryota; kingdom Metazoa; phylum Chordata; class Mammalia; order Rodentia; family Nesomyidae; genus Cricetomys; species Cricetomys ansorgei. The sequence goes on along the minus strand of JAMJFZ010001249.1, from coordinate 7,556,189 downwards.
TTGTTTTTGAGCTGACAAATGGCAGAGGTCAAAGGGTGAGAGGCCAGTAAGACCATTGGTAAAGGACTTGCTTGTGGAAAATATAATCTGGATAGTGCCAGTTCCTCTAGGAGTGGCCATCAGAGGGCAATTTGTGCTGCCAGTTCTCTCCTTCCACCAAGTGGGTCTCAGGCTTGGCAGCAAGTTCTCTTAGCCCCTGAGCCACCTTGTGGGCCTCAGCCTCTAGTTTGGAAATCTCACACTCCTGAGGCGGACAGAAGCAGGAACTCGGGCCTCCCAAGCTACGGCACTGGAGGAAGTTCTGGGGAGAACTTTCTTTCCAGCGCTCGGCTGGCAGGCTCCCATGCGCTGGGTGGTCTCCTTCCCGAGTCCCTGATCTGCTGCCCACACTGCATCTCCAAACGGAAAGAAGGCAAAGCCCTTCTCCAGGAGTTTCTACAAAATGTCTAGACTTGTGTGAGCCGCACATGAAGGGCCAGCAGAGTCAGCAAGGACTCCTTCCCTCCTCCGCCTGCCCTTGCTCCTCTCCATCTCTTCTGAGATGTATTTTGTCTCTGATGAGTTACCAGCGACTTCACTCTCTCCACTCCCGGAATGATGGCAGGCATACCGTGGGTTCTCTGTCCCCTCATCTTTGTTTTGAAAGCACATGGGGCTACACACGGAGAAATGGGAGAGGAAGTGAAGGAGAGGAAGGAGGGACCAACACAGATGATGATGCTCTGCCTTTGGGAAAGTCCCCTTCCCAGAGATCCTTTGGTCAGTTTGGGCCACAGGTGAGTGTGGCCATTCCTGAGTTCAGTCCAAGGGAATTCAGTGAGGAATGCCTAGGGAGTAACCAGACCAGGGGAACATCTCTGTAGTCCAGGGCATTCCATGCCAGATGCTGGTGGCACGAGACCACGGCGGCCTCCCACCCCTCGTCCGTTGGATCTCTACAGCATAACTCAGTCCCAAAGGCTCCAGATATTGCAGTTGTATCCTGAGGGCAAAACCACCCAGCTGACAGACAACATGAGAGTTCCTGAACCTGATAAGAAACTCTTATTATCTCAAGGCTAGAAGCCCCTCCACACTGTGGGGAGCATGCCCTGGAACCCCTGACCCGTGAGACTCACGGCTCCTCCACTACTGAAAGGTGGTGACAGCAAGGAAGACTCTGGAAACGTGACTCTGTGTTCCCTGTGGGCTGCTGTGCAGGGGAGAGAGGTGGGGCCCTCAGGAGGGACGGGGTTTCTGGCATTTCCACATTAGGTACCACCAGGGACAAGTTTAGAGAAAGTCCCCTGGGAGGCCATCCTGTGCCTGTTTCACTTGGACAGGAGGAAAGAATTCACAGTAACCAGAGGAACCCCGGCCAAGAAGCAGGCAAGTAAATCAAGCCCACATGTGTGCGCTGGCTGCAGGATGTGTGGGGAACTTCCCCTTCTGAGAAGAAAGCTGAGACTTCGCACATTCTAACACACACAGCCACTGGCAATGGGCACAGGCCCCAGGCCCGGGGGACCGAGATTCACCTTTTCCTCTTCCGCTGTATGCTGGTTGGTTTGAAATTGTCAGCATTACACAATCGAGATCACTTGGGAGGAGGGTCTCGACAGGATTGTTTAGATGAGCTTGGCCTGTGGGCATGTCTGCAGGGACATTATCTTGATTATTTTCATCCGAGTGGGAAGACCCATTTACTGTGGATCTGTATAAAAAGGTCAAAAGTGAGCAGCGCACTGGCATCTGCTCCCCCTGCTCTTGGGTGTGGCTGTGATAAGACTCTCCTTCCTTGACTTCCCTACAAAGATGGGCCGTAACCTGGAACCGTGAGGATAACCCTTTCTCTCTTAAGTTACTTTTTCCAGGGATTTAAACAGTGATGGAAATGAAACTGGACAAAAATCGGTACCAAGAAGGGTGGGGGCTGCTGCCGTGACAAGCCCGCCCCGTGTGGTTCTTAAGCCCTTGGAATTTGGGGGGAGGGGAGGAGTTTGGAAGGGTTTGGAATTTTGGGCTAGAAAAGCTATTGCATGTTGTGAGCAGAGCTTCTTTGGGTGTTCGCGTGGGAGCCCCGAGGGGAAGAATGCCAAGAGGAACATGAGCAATGGCCGGTCAGCGCATGAAGCGTCAGAGAGGAGAACTATGGGGAACTGGACTGGGAGGCATTTGTGTGATATTTTGGCCAAGAATCTGGCTGCATTTTGCCTTGTGTCCTGAGAGCTTCCGTGGGGTTAAGTTTGAAGATGATCAACTGGTTTGTATGCCAGGGGAGATTTCAAGGCAGGATGGTGAGCGGCGCTGAAGAGGCAGCTGTAATTGAGGAAAGATGGGGAGGAGCTCCCTGTACTTCACCGTGTTGTTCGCCTACTGTGTCGGCTCAGCAAAGAGGACACAGAGGCACATTCATAGGTGCAAACCCTGCCAGACCTCAGCAGAGGGAACCACTATCCTGGCCAGCGCTATTCTGGACAGTGGAACCCTGAGCATCTCATCTCAGGTGTTTTTATTGATACCCAAGCTCCTCAGGTGTTCTGTTGATATCACGTGCAGATCATGAGCAAACATCTTTTACATGAACCAACACCTGCAGACAACACAAATGCCAACACCTGGGCAGCCCCTTGCCCATCCGTGCACAAAAACAACCATTTTAAATGTAACTAAAAATAAACTTCTATATCACTGGGACAATGTGAAAACATCTTTTCGAGGTCAGCACACAGAGGGTGATGTAGCTCTGACCCAAGAGGGGACCAGGATAAGTCTCAAGCCGGCAGCAGAACCTGTCAATGCTATAAGCATTGTCCACACGGCAAAGATGGAAGATGGAGGGGATTTGTGGAGCTCAGCCAAAGCCAGGTAATATCTGGTAGGGTTGGAGTCCTTGCAAAGAGGCCCTGAGAAGCCATCGTGTGACCCTGTGAAGGTAGAACTTTGGTTGTGATGAAGACCCCAGGATATTGGAGCAGCCAGGATTGTGGGATATCTGCCAAGATGAATTGCACGTGTGGCATAGAGATGGCTGACACCTAAAGGAGAGGTTGTGTGTACTACAGGTAGCAGAACTGGGGTGGGGTAGGGCTATCCTGGAGCCCAGAAGATTATGTTACAAGTCCAAGATGCTGGATATGGAGCTGCAAAAGTCAGCATTTCTTTGTTGGGTTTTGTTTTTGTTTTAATGTGATTACTCACTGTTAATGCCTTGATATTTCCTGTCTCAATTACTGTTCCATTGCTATGAAGAGTCACCATGTCCATGGCAACTCTTACCAAGGAAAGCATTTAATTGGGGCTGACTTACAGTTTCAGAGGATTAGTCCATTATCATGCTGGAAAGCATGGTGACACAGAGGCACACAAAATACTGGAGAAGTATATAAGAGTTCTACATCCAGATCTGCAGGCAACAGGAAGAGAGAGCCACTGGGCCTGGCTTGAGTCTTTGAAAACCTCAAAGCCCACCCCCAGTGACACACGTCCTCCAACAAGGCCATACCACCTAATCCTTTCAAATAGTGTCACTCTCTGGTGACCAAGTATTCAAATCTATCAACCTATGGGGGCCATTCTGACTCAAACATCACACTTCCATTTTGGAGTAAGGATGTTTTCTCTGTACCATTATATGGCAGGAGTATATAACCTGTTTGTTTAAGTTTTTAAGAGCTCACAGTAAATAGAATTTGGACTTTTCAAAAGATTGGAATTGTTACTACTGGGACTTTGAAGGTTGAAGTGTATTTTATACTGTGGAAAAACTGTGAAGCCTTGAGGACAAGAGGTGGAAAGTCATGGCTTACGATGATGATATGTTTGCATATCAAGGTGACAAGGGGCGGAGTTATGGCGGTTAATATTAATTGTCAACTTGACCCACCTGGAAAGGAAGTCCCAATGAGGGGTTAATCTAGATCAGTTTGGCTCATGAGTATTTCTGTGGGGGGGTTGTACTGATTACATTAATTGAAGTGGGAAGAGCTGCCCACGGTGGGTGTCACCATTCCCTAGGTTTGAGCATAAAATAAGGGGAAAGTGTGCTGAGCGTAGGCATATGTGCATTACCTTTTCTGTGGTCGGGTGGAGGGATGTGCTGTGACTAGAAACTTCATTAGCCTCCCGCCTCGACTTCCCTGTAATGACGGACTGTAATTTGGGAATGTAAGCTGAATCAAACCCTTCTTTCCCTATGTTGCTTTGGTCAGGGAGCTGTAAATTCCTGCATGGACCCTTTCTTCTATAAGTTGCTTTGGTCACCGTGTCTTATTACAGCAATAGGAAAGTAACCGAGGTTGAACTTGAGGGCAGCCTTGGCTACACAGGAACTTTGGGGTCAGCCTAGGCTATGTAAAACCCTGTCTCAAACCCCACCCCACCCCAAGAAAGGTTCTTTCCTAGACAGAGCTGTTGTAGAAGTTTATTTTTAGTTATGTTTAAAATGGTTGTTTTGTGCATGGTTGGGGGAAGGGCTGCCTAGGCCTTTGCATTTTGTATTGTCTGCAGGTTTTGGCTTGATTTAAAAGATGTCTGATTCCTCATGATCTGCACATGCTCACTGCTCTCTGGCAGAGCCATTATCAATGAAACATCCGAGAAGCTTCTGTATCAATAAAAACACCTGAGATCAGACAATGGGGTTCCACTGTCTAGGAACCCCATGTCTGTGCTTGTCATGACAGGTGGTTCCCTCTGCTGAGGACTGGCAGGGTTTGCATCTATGAAAATGTCTCCTTGTCTTTATTGCAGACTGACACAGTAGTGTACTGCTTCAAAGAGCCATGGCAACCCCCAACCCCTAGTGCCATGCATATAAAGCAATTCCTGGTGCTCAGATTCATGAGTTGATTGGCCTACCTCAGATGTAACAGTCACATGCTTCCTCATCTCTACTCTCCTTTCCCTCTCTCCTCACCTAGCTTGTGGTCACTAGCCTCTGAAATACCAGCAGAATAGACAACCAGTCAAATAACAAATTTTTAAATGTCCGTCATATATATGCCACTGGGTTGGGAGACAGAAAATGTGTGGGGCTTGGAGAGGAGAACAAGGTGTTCTCTATGAAGGACGACTGTCACATGGTACTCCTGACCTCACTCCCGTCCCTGAGATAGCCAGACACTGCTTATCAGTTGTAGCATGCCTCCCCAGGAAGGTCCCTGTCCTGAAGGAGTTGTTAAGGGACACCCAAACTCCTCAGAACCACCATTCACCTCTACAAAGAAGGTTGTGAGAGACTCCCAGAGATTCTAAAAGGCCCTCGCTTCTAAAGTGTTTGTCCTCGACTAAATAACAAATCAAACTCGGTTCCTCTCAGGTGCCCACCAGACCATTTTGCTAGGATGGTGCTTGCTAGGTGGTGGTACACACCTTTAATCCTAGCACTTGAGAGGCAGAGGCAGGCTGATCTCTGTGAGTCTGAATCTAGTCTACTCTACATAGTGAGTTCCAGGACTACATAGAGAGACCCAAAAACCAAATAAATGGATGGATGGGTGGGTGAGTAGATGGGTGCGTAGATGGAGGGTAGTTGGGTGGATGGATGGGTAGTTGGGTGGATGGATGGGTGGGTGGGTGGGTGGATGGGTGGATGGATGGATGGATGGGTATGGATGGATGGATGGGTGGTTGGATCAGTGGGTGGATGGATGGATGGATAGGTATGGATGGATGGATGGGTGGTTGGATCAGTGGGTGGATGGATGGATGGATGGGTATGGATGGATGGATGGGTGGTTGGATCAGTGGGTGGATGGGTAGATGGATGGGTGTGTGGATGGGTAGATGGATGAGTGGGTGGATGGGTAGATGGATGGGTGGGTGGATGGGTAGATGGATGGGTGGGTGGATGGATGAGGGGTAGATGGATGAGTGGGTGGGTGGGTGTCTCTAGAACTAGCCAAGTTGTTCTGCACAGAGACTTTACACACATTGCCCATTCTGCCTGGGACATTATTCCTTGTTATCCAGTTCCAGCCTGATTGGTACCTCCTCAGAGGTGATTCCAGCCATGTTCTCAGTAGGTCTCTGAGGAGTCTGCCCTGGCACCTCAGCCCTTTATGCTGTCTCTTCTAGGGCACAAGCTGGCCTAGCCTCTGGCTCCCACTGTCCACAGAAACCATCATTTCATGGAGAGCTACATGAGTCTCCATTGCTCTCATCTCCTCCCCCATGGCAGGCTGATGGAGGCATCGCTCTGCTCTCTGCTTTGTTGTCACATGAGTCTGCATTTTAAATCTTCCTCTTTTCTCACAAGGATCATCCACATTGGATATTAGGGCCCCCAACTCCAGGATTATCTAAAGATCCTTAATTAATCTCATCTGCAAAGAATGCATCTCCAAATAAGGATATTGTATCAGTTGACTTTTGTCCATGTTGTGAGAAAGCAGCTGACAAAATCAACTTAAGGAAGGAAAGGTTTGCCTTGGCTCAGAGCGTAGCCTGTGCCTTGGCTCACAAGGGTGTAGCCTGTGCCTTGGCTCAGAGCTCAAGGGTACAGAAAGGTACAACCTGTGCCTCAGCTCACAGCTCAAAGGTGCAGCCTGTGCCTCAGCTCACAGCTCAAGGGTGCAGCCTGTGCCCTGGCTCAGAGCTCAAGGGTGCAGCCTGTGCCCTGGCTCAGAGCTCAAGGGTGCAGCCTGTGCCCTGGCTCAGAGCTCAAGGGTGCAGCCTGTCATAGTGCAGAAGGCACGGCAGCATGAGTGCGAGGCCACTGGTCACACTGAGAAACAGAGAGAGATGAACCTGATGCTCAGCTTGCCGTCTCCCTTTTGATCTAATCTGGGACCTCATTCCACGGAGGGATGCTGCCTGTATTCCAGGTGGATCTTCCTGCTCTGTTAAACCTTTCTCAAAACACCTTCACAGTAAGAGTGTGCCTCCTAGGAGGTTCTAAATCCCATCAGGTTGGCAACAACCTTGTGAGCTTCTGCTGGGCTTGACGGCTTCCCGACTGGGGTAAGCTCCTCCCCGAAGGTCTGCCCACAGCCTAGGGTTTCCAGAACGGCCACACATTATTCTCTTTTCTTTCAGGGCCAGATGGGGTGAGGTCACCTTGGAGTCCCTCATCGTCAGCAATGCTTCCACTTCATTTTTCATGTATATGTGTGTTTTTAAAATCTGTTTTATTTCCTAAACGTCTCACCAGGGCCAGGATAATGTCTTTAGGTTTTTGTAATACTCGCTACTGGCTGACAGAGGATCCATTGTCCCTGGCTGGTGGCCCTTGGGGAGATGTAGGTTTCTTTCCTTCTGGGGCCTTGGGCTGGTCTCAGCTGCCCCCAAATCAGGCTTTGGCTGAGAAGTGGGCTGTGGAATGGATCCCAGGAGAGTCATAAACCTCAAGCAGGAGCGAGGCATGGTCTGAATGCTCACATTTGAATGGAATGATCTGCAGCCTAGGACAGAGCAGCAGCTCCTGTGCTTCCAGGGTCTAGCTGACTGCAAGAAAGCTCCAAACGGGTTTCCGTAGGACTCTCAACCCTGGCAGGATGCAGCGATTCATGTGCCCACCTTTGCTCTGAAGCATCTGAGACTCTACCCCCTCGTGGAGCTCCCCAGTGCACAGGGGGAACACAGCTGTAAATGGAAAACCTTAATAGAGAAGGAGGGATGACTGGACCCTTGGAGTACAGAGGGAATCAGGAAAAGGCAAGAATTTCGGGTCAGAAAGATCTGGAAGGGAGGCATCTCCCTCCCTCCTCCAGCATCTCCCTAGTTCAGGCCATTTCATCTGGGGAGTCATGACAACTCTTACTTGTACCCCAATTCCTCACACAGGAAGTAGGAACCTCTGCAGGCAGGTAAGGCATTGGCACAGGTACAGCCCTAGCGGTACAGCTCACCCGAAATGACTGCAGCTTCCATCCCATAAATATGCGGGGTGCTGCTGCAAGTCTTGGGCTGCAGGAAATGCATTGCTGAGTCACAAACATTTTTCCACTCAGAACCCCCCTCCCCTCCCAAGCAGCACTCCCCCCACCCCCCTGCCGGCAGACCCTCTTTCTTGATTTCTGTAAGGGACTGTGGGAGATTTCTGTTCACAAACCCTTTATCTTTGAAAGCCACACACTACACTTGAGATCAAAACAGCTACCTTCCCCCAGACTGAGAGGTCTGCAACACAGTTGGAGGGCCTTTGAAGCAGACAGCTTGCCACACAGGGAACAAGGATATCCAGTGATAGAGAACAGAGTCTAGTGTTTCCAAAACTAGTCAGGAAAAGGTATGATTGCTGTTTGAAGTGTCTGCAGAAACACAATACCCGGTGCTCAGAGATGCTCGGTCACAGGGGGTCAGTGAGATGGCTTAGCGGGTGAGGGCTCCTGCTGCCCAGTGGTACCCAGAGATGCTCGGTCACAGGGGGGCAGTGAGATGGCTTAGCGGGTGAGGGCTCCTGCTGCCCAGTGGTACCCAGAGATGCTCGGTCACAGGGGGCAGTGAGATGGCTTAGCGGGTGAGGGCTCTGCTGCCCAGTGGTACCCAGAGATGCTCGGTCACAGGGGGGCAGTGAGATGGCTTAGCGGGTGAGGGCTCCTGCTGCCCAGTGGTACCCAGAGATGCTCGGTCACAGGGGGGCAGTGAGATGGCTTAGCGGGTGAGGGCTCCTGCTGCCCAGTGGTACCCAGAGATGCTCGGTCACAGGGGGGCAGTGAGATGGCTTAGCGGGTGAGGGCTCCTGCTGCCAGTGGTACCCAGAGATGCTCGGTCACAGGGGGGCAGTGAGATGGCTTAGCGGGTGAGGGCTCCTGCTGCCAGTGGTACCCAGAGATGCTCGGTCACAGGGGGGCAGTGAGATGGCTTAGCGGGTGAGGGCTCCTGCTGCCCAGTGGTACCCAGAGATGCTCGGTCACAGGGGGGCAGTGAGATGGCTTAGCGGGTGAAGGCTCCTGCTGCCCAGGGATACAAGCTCAATGACCTGAGTTCAGAAGGACAGACTGACTGAATAAAATTGCCCTCAAACCTCTACACACAGGCTACGGCATGCGTCCCACCCCACAACAATCACTAATAATGTTTTAAAACAGGGCTGGAGAAATGGCTCAATGGTTAAGAGTGCTTGTTGCTCTTGCAGAGGACCCAAGTTAGTTTCCTAGAACCCATGTCATGTGGCTCACAACTGCTTGTAACTGCAGATCCAAGGGATGCCTTTTTCCAGACTCTGAGGGCATCTGCTCGTATGTACACACACACACACACACACACACACACACACACACTTTAAAATAAACAACAATAAAAACCACAGATACTCAGTCATGTTCAAACAAAGCAGCAGCAGCATTGATGAGGGGACCAGTGCAGATGGCCCTTTTGTGGGCACTGAGGGCTTCAGTCCTAGGCTACGTATCCTGCATGCAAATGCTGTCTATCCGGAGTCAGACAGACCCCCTCTCGGTGGTGAGACCAGGCAGCTTGGGGGAGTCAGCACAGGAGACAGAGGTGGGGGGGCCTTTGCCTGGCCTTCTAGAAGCTCCTGTTGAGTCTGAAAGACAAGTCGTCGAAAGCTCCACTGCTGATAAGGGTTAAACAGCCGCTCAATACATCAGTGGAAGAGATAGTCAAGGCAGCGCCTGATTAATTGCCGGGGAATTGCAGAGATGATAAATGTTTTAGGAACTCCGAGGAGGGAACCATTTCTCCAAGTCAAGCAGAACCGACAGACGCCACGGGGGTAATTGTGCCCTTTTGAAGGGGCTTGTGGGGCTGCTGTCTGGGGAGGTCATTGTCCCAAGGTAGAGACAGAAAAGAGGCCCCCGTAATTTTTTTTTTTAAGGAATAAATCTGATGCTCAGTTGATTACTCTCCCACACATTTTAGGAAACAAGGGCCCCCAAACACTCAATATTTATTTCCTTTCCAGCTGCTCAAACCTCTCCGAGGCCTGCCCATCATTTACCTTTCCCTTCTAGAAAGTGGGGCTGGGATTTGGTGTTTACATTACAGATCCAAGGCTGGTGTTGAGCCCTGAAAACAGCTGGGGCGTGCCCCCCCTCTTGGCAAATGGCTCCACATCACATTACAAAATGCACCCTTCTTTAGGGAGCGTTTGGACTGACAAGTGTTTGGATTTTGCCTCAGATTTTCAAGAGGCTAAAGTAGGGACACTTCCCTGAAGCTCTCAGGCCCTGGGATGAATTTGGTCTGGGTATCTATTAAACAAACAGCCCTTTCATCACGACATGAACCATGAACAGATTCACAGATGTCCCAGGCTTTATCTTATCAAATCTCAATCTCACCGCCGAGTCTCTGTGAGCGAGGCTGTCTGGCTGGTTAGAAACTCCAGGCGTGGATGGATAGATCTTTTATTTTCAGAGTAGGGGGTGGGGGGGTGTGTGGAGGGACCAACATGGACAAATGCAAACAGCCCTTTGGGGGCTATGATGGGCAGGTGCAGCTGCCTCTCAGCCCAGTGGGGCCAACTGAAGGCTCTCCTGTCCCTGGCAGCAAGAAAGCAGATGGCTGCTGATGGATCACAGGGCTGTCATCTGTGGGGGATGGCTGGTGATGTCACAGCTGGGTAGGGGGCTTCTGGGGCTGGGAGAGGCCCAGGGAGAAGTACATTAGGTCGGGGGCTAGATTTGCCACGTGGTGTCTTCTCTCTCTTCCTCCCCCACCCCCTCTTTTGTTGCTCAAAACTAATAAGCTTGAACTCCTGTAAAAAAAAAATCCAATATCTGCAAAAACACAGCCTTCAGAGTAACTAAACCTTGTCACCAACAGCGGCCTGAGGGGAAACAGTCCTAGAAGGCTACTGTGAGATTTGGAAAGGAATACTCCCATGGAGTTAAGAGCCAGGCTTTGGGGTCAGAACCGGTGTCGGGTCCTACAGGCCCACACCACCGAACTCGATTCCCTCAGTTGCCTCCTCTGTAAACGGGGCTGCAGTAACGAGAAGTACAAGCGCAGGTGTCACACCAGCCATGGGCCGGTGAGAATGAGCAGGTGAAGCCCCTCCCATCCGGGGGTTCTTGTCCTCTTCGGATTTTTCTCAATCCTACCAATAGCAGGATAGGGGTATGCTTGGGAGGAGGCAACGTGGATCTGCTTGCTCAGAGGTCAAGGGGTGCAGGAGGCTGAAGAGAGCAGCAGCAGGGGCTGCTTTGCCCCCGCCCCACCGTCCTCCCTCCCAGCATGGTCAAGCCAAGAGAGCAGGTGACAGTTACCAGGTTAAACACAGAAACAATGGCCTGAAGGCAACACTGCAGTGTTTACAGGGCAGTCAGAGTGCCAGCCAGCAGTAGAGAGAGGCAAGAGAGGAAGGGGGCTGGGAAGTCTGTTTTATTTTAAATTAAAAACAAGTTCCATATGTTGATGGTCCCCAAGGAAGGCAGCCTTGGCACTGAAGAAGCTGGCAGTCATTGGAAGACAGGCTCTCTCGGGAATAGATCTTACAGAAACTATAGCATCAAATATTTCATTGCTGTTTGAGTTCTTGGGGAAAACAGTATCTCATGAGCTCCCTGGCATATAATACCATCAGGACAGGGAGCTGGAGGGGAATGGAAGGAGATGAGCCTTCCAGAGACCCTGGAGTCCCTGGACAGGATGCTCCCCACCACTACTGTGACTGAGTAAGACCAAGAGCAACCGACAACTCCACAGCCTGTGAAGCTGGTCCCACTGTCACCATTGGCAAGGCGGCTCCTTCCAGAGACTGCCTGCTCTTACTCCTGCTACCACGATGGAGTCTAAGCTCAGGTGGCTTCCAAAGCCCACTACAGTGAAGAGATGAACATGGCCTTCCAAACTAAGGCACCTGCAGGAAACCACCAGGTCCACACACTCACTGGGTAGCACGACACACAGGAGCATCACACAGCCCATAAGGATGGCACAAAACACATTCTGAGTTCAGGCCAGGCATGGTGTCCAACACTCGAAAAACATCTCTGGTCACTTCCTTGAAGGTAGATCTCCGTTTGGTGGACCAGGAAACAGGATCCCATAGTGGAAGAGGATTGTGACAGTTAATCTTCGTTGTGTCTGTGAGGGATTATTTAGATGTGGTTGGTTGAAGTAGAAAGATCCACCTTAATCTAGTACTATTTCTACTGTCTATTATTATTACTATCACCACTACTATTCCCTGGGTCGGGGTCCCAGACTAAATAAAAAGAAGAAAGTAAGCTGAGCACAGACGATCATCTCTCTCTGCTTCCTGACTGTGGACACAACGTGACCAGCTGCTTCAAGCTCCCACCACCGCCATTTTCCTACCGTTAAGGACCACATCCTGGAACCGTGAGCCAAAATAAACTCTTCATCCTTTAGGTTGTTTTAGTCACGGCAATGACAAAAGTAGCTGATTAGGGCTTGACTAAGAAAATGGAGGGTTCGAGTCGAGTAGACCACCTTATCCTGCTCGCTTTTCGGTCTCCATCTGTTTTAGTTTGTTTCTTATTCCTGAGAGAAAACACAACCAAAAACAACTTAGAGGTATGAAATATTTTTCTTACACTGCCAGGTCATATATCCATCACTGAGAGAAGTTAGGGCAGGAACCTTAGCAGGAACTCGGAGGCAGGAACCGTAGAGAAGTGCTGCTTGCTGGCTCATGCTTAGCTAACCTCCTTATGCAGCTCAAGTCCTCTTGCTTAGGGGTAGTGCCACCCACGGTGAGCTCTCCCTCATAGACATGCTCCTAAGCCAATCTGATCTCAACAATCCCGCAATTGAGACTCCCTTCTCGTGTGACTAACTCAAGGCTGTGTCGGGTTGACAGTTAACGAGGACACACCACCCCTTGACAACTCAACACAGGAGCACAGTACTTTAAACCATGACCTTTCAGCTCTTTGTTCCCCAGGATATCATGTTAACATTATAATACAAAGCATAATACATCTTAAAGTGTCCTGCACTTTGAGCTGGAGAGATGACTCCCAGATGAAGATCACTGGTTGTTCTTACAAAGGACCCAGGTTTAGTGCTCAGCATCCCCGGGGCAGCTCACAGCATCTATAGCTCTAGACCCAGGGGATCCACTGCCCTCTTCTGCCCTCTGTGGGTACCAAGCATGCATGTGGTGCATATACATACATGCAAGCAAACACATACATAAATTTAAAAATCTTTAAATCTTTCTCTAAAAGTCTCATATCTTTAACAATTCCAGTGCTTTAGAAGTTCGATGTCTTGGGTCTGGAGAGATGGTTCAGCAGTTAAGAGCACTAGCTGCTCTTTCAGAGAACCTGGGTTCAATTCCCAGCACTCATATGACAGCTCACAACTGTCTCTAACACCAGTTACAGTGGATCCTAACCCTCACACAGACATTCAGGCAAAAGGCCAATGTACACAAAATTAAAAAATAATAAATAAAAATATTTTTAAAAATTCAATGTCTCTTTAAACGTCTAAAGTCTCTTTACAATGGTCCCATAAGACAAAAAACAAACTGTACACTTTTATTTTAAAAGAGACGAACCAGGGCATACAAACATAGAAGCCTGATCAGAACAAAACCAAAATCCAGCAGTGTAAACCCAGATCCTACAGCTCCATGTCCGGCATCTGGAACAAACTCATGATCATCTGGCTTCAAAGAGCTTGGGCAGTCCCACCCCTTCAGTTCTGCCGCCCATCGCACACGCAGCGTGTCTCCGGATTAGACTATCTCCACTCCACACTTGCTACCAGCCTTTGTGGACTTTCCTCGGTCTTGGCATCTCCAGTATCCTGGGCTCTCCATCGCAACTGAGATGGCATTGTCACCAGTGGACCCCCTGACCTTTCCACGAGTTGCCAAGTCTCAGCTTCTACTTAGGACCCCTTTAATTTTGCAGCTCTCGTGTCTTCAAAACAAGTACCTCATGGGAACTCTTATACATTGCCAAGTCAGGCTGCCAGCTTGAGATGGAGTCTTGGTTCCTCTGGACCACATCTTCTGTGTTCTGGCCCTGAGGCCAGAACTTGCCCCAAAGATGCACAAAAGGTTTCACTTTAGTGTTGCAGACCTCTTGTCAATCACAACCATTTCTTCAGACCCAGGTGATCAGCAAACACAAATTCTTAATCCAAAATATCATACAAACAGCCCATAGCCCAAGTCTCGAAAGATTTTTTTGCTTCCTTATAAAACATCATAAGCCAGTACTCTACAGTGCATATTTCTCTTGGCTTTCCTGACTTCTAAGCTTCCACAGTTATGGCCCATTAAGCTCTGAGAAAAGTTCCAGCCTAAAGTTCCAAATATTTCCACAATCCTCCAACCAAATAGTTCAGAGGCAGAGAAAGCCACAGGATCAGGTTAGCACAGCCACACCCCACTGCCCCAGTACCTCTTTCTAGTCCAGTTCCCTTTCTGTTTCTGTAATTAAAACTAACACCCCCTCCCCCAATCACTTTGACTGAAAGCAACTAATACCCTGCCTTCAGTCTCTCCAATACATGCCATAGACTCTTCTAGAACTCAGCTTCTTACACTAAGGTCATGAAACTGAATGTGGTGGTGACCAAACAAACAAGCCAGGAAAAGGTTTCTAAACATGCAACAACAAAGCCACTTCAAAATGAGACGCATCATGACTCGGAGGTGTTTTGTGGTTTCACCAATATTGTGCTATGCGGTCACTGAAATCTCCGTTCTGACCCCTTGGCTTCTTACATTATATCATCCAGTGCAATCCCTCAGCTCAGATTCTGGACTGTTGTATGTTACACAATGAAGTGGCTTGTAAGGGGTGAGGGGTTTTATGTATGTGACAGAAGAAGAGGGTGAGGGAAAGGGAGAGAGAGAAGACTAGAGGTCAGCTTTGGATGTCATTCCTCAGGAACCATCCATGCTATCTTTTGAGACAGTCTCTCACTGAGACATAGGGCTCACAGAGTAGACTAGGCTGGTAGGCTAAGGAGCCCCAGGGATCTGTCTGTCTGTCCCCCTAGCACTGTGTGTGTCCCACCACACTCAGATCTGTACATGGTATAAGGACTGAGCTCAGACCTCCCCGCAGCCAGTGCACACAGACCAGGGCTACCCTCCCGGCCTGCATCTCGGTGCTTTGATTGGACGAGCAAATCATTCTGCTCTCACAGTAACAGAACTGTTTAATTACAGAAAACAAAGACTTTTCATATTTCCTACTGTCGCTCCTCAGCATGTAAATATCAAATTAGTATATATTTGGATTGTATTGTGTTAGAGTGTTTGACTTTAAAAATTGCTGTTTGAGTTTCTGACTTGAGTTGCACTAAAAAAAAAAAAATCATTAAATGAATTCTGGCTTGGGATTAGGATAGAATTTCCAATAATTTCTGAAATGGACCTAAACATTCTTCTACCATTTTGTGCTATGTATTTATGCAAAGTGGTATTCTCGGCATTGATGATTATAAAATCAAAATACTGAGCAACTCTGAAAAACATTGAAGATGCTCGACATCCTGCAGTATTAAATATTCAGCCAAGATTTAATTCTTTATGTAAAAATGAACAAGCACACCCATCTCATTAGCATGCAAATTTGCTTTCATCTTTAATAAATGGTAAAATTATGTGTATATCAAAGAATTGTTTTTAAATGAATTTCTTCATGATTTATATCAGTGTTTGATTTGTACACCTAATTCATATACCTATGTTTCAAAGGCTGCATAAAGATATATTAGACAATAAAGAGGATGGGGGATGGGAGCTGGCTCAGTCGGGAGGAGTGCTTGCCATGCAAGCACAGGACCTGGGTTTAGATTCTCAGCACCCTTTAAAGCTAGGCGTGGCTGTGTGTGCCTATGACCCCCACCTGATGGGCAGGAACGGTGATTCCTGAGATCTTGCTGGTCAACCAGGTTGGCCAAAACAATGAGCTTTAGACTCAGGGAGAGATCTTATCTCAAGGGAATAAGGAGGAGAGTGACAGAGGGAGATACTTCCTCTGGCCTCTCCTTGTGTGTGCACACAAACACACACCTGTGAGACACATACACACGCACACACGCAAGCGTACGTGAACACACACACATACCTCCCCCGCCCACACACACAGGAAGATTTAAGAGCCCTTCTTTCAAACAGTGCTTAAGCAGAGGTAATGGGCTCTCCCAAGGACCCCAGGCCGCGGAAGGAACCTGGGTAATGACCAGGGACCGGCCAGAGCCTGTTCTCATATGCTAAGAGTCCTTAGGGTTTGCAGAGAAGAGACAAAGGGAAAGAGGAATGGGATTGATTGCAGAAGACGGTGAGGGGAGGGAAGGCCAGAGAGAGGAGACAGCAACCTCAGAGACACGAGGGAGAGTGAGGGGAAAGAGACAAGTAAGAGGGGCAGGTGTGAACCAGCGAGAGACACTCCACCTGCAAGGTTCATCCCTGAGCTGGAGAGTCCTCGGTTTGGCTGCCAAGGGGAAACTCACCAGGTTTTCAGCCAAGTGCGATGCTAACGGGGAGGCAGGAAGGGTCAGCAGGGTCAGGGAGTCTGCTCACAGAACACCGCGGGCCGTGAGCATGGCAGGACGAATAGAGCATGGTCTCCACCGTGCTCAAGGCGATGTTCCCTGTCAGCCCATCCACTGTCAAAACATATTATTTTGTTTGGGTTTTTTGTTTGGTTTTGGTGTGTGTGCGAGTATGTATGCATGTGTGTGTGCGTGTGTGTATGTGTGTGCGTGTGTGCGTGTGTGTGTGTGTGTGTGTGTGTTAGTCACTGTCGTAGTTACTTCCTGTTACTATGGTACTATAACAAAGCACCACAGCCAAGGCAGCCTACAGAAGGAACAGTTTATAGAGGTCTCACAGTTCCAAAGGCGAAGTACGATGACCATCACGGTAGGGAGCATGGCAGAGACAAGAAGCCCCGGTGCTGGAGCTGGAGCTGATCCACAAACACTGGGCAGAGCTCACTAACTGGGAGTAACGCAGACTTCTGAAACCTCAAAGCCCACCCTAGTGACACCTCTTCCGACAAGGCCACGCCTCCTAATCCTTCCCCAACAGTTCCACCAAATGGTGACCAAGCAGTATACATGAGCCTCTGGGGCCTTTCTCCTTCACACCAAGGACACCGCCACCAGGGACGGGTCGTCCCGCCTCAGTTAACACAACCAAGATAATCCCCACTGGACTGCGTCAAACCGAGAACTGAAATTAACCATCGCAAGGACTGTGTTTATCAGGTTGGCTTGCCAGCACGTCAGTGAGGGATTGTCTCAGTGGCTAATTGACATCAGAAGACCCATCACACTGTGGACAGAACCATTCCTAGGCTGGGCCCTGAACTGTGTAAGAGAAGAGTGCTATCTGAGAGCAAGCAAGGAAGTAAGCCAGTAGGCTAACATTTCTTTCTTTCTGGTTTTGACTGTAGATGTGGGTGACTAGTGTTCTCACGCTCCTGTCTCTGTGACATCGTGCAATGGTGATGGGCTGTAGTCTGAAATTGTAATCCATATAAACCCTCTCCCCGCCATGTTCCTTTGATCAGGGCGACAGAAGTAAGACTGAAGCAATGCTGCTGATGTATCTGGCCATGTTTCTTTTATGCCCTGGACTGTGTTGTGGGAGAGGTGTGGCTGGCTTGGAGCTGTGGGACTAGAAAAGTCACTGAGTCCTCATAGCTTGACGAGTAATTCCTGTGGGAGCTTGAAAACTGGGGCAAGAGCAGACTGAACAGTGGAGCCGGATTATATTCCAGAGATCAAGGACTTCGTTGGTAACTGGACTAGAGATTCATGAGGTATTTTGGTTAAGAACCCGTGCGCGCTGATCATACAGGTTAAAGAAGCAGCTGTGATTGCAGAGAAAATCAGCACCGCGAAGGTGAAGCCTACTGGGACTGTAGGAAAACGTTTCTTCCAGGTCAATGTGCAGATGTTGATATAGCTGCCAGCAAAGGGGGCCAGGCTACATATCAGAAGAACTTGTCAATGTAAGAGTCATCAATGTAGTGCTGGTTGTGAAGGCATACAGGGTTTGCACATTGTGTGAGACTTGGACCTTGTGGCAGGGTTGGAATTCCTGCAGAGAGGCCTTGAAAGGCCATTGCTGAAGGTGAAGCTTTAATTACAATGTAGACCCCGGGATATAAGAGATGCCACCACATAAAACTGCGGGTGTTGAATGGAGCTGGTCTATGCCTACAAAGAAGCTCTGGGTGCCACAGATGGCAGCCCTCTGGAGCCCAGAAAATTACGTCATGATCCCCAGATACTTATTGCAAGATTTGATGCTTTCTCTGCTAGGTTTTGGTTTTGGTTTGGTGTAATCATTCCTTTGATACGACCCTGTTTGCAATACATATAAAGTCTGTAACTTCTCTTCACTCCAAAAGGATTTCACAGTGAAGAGACTTTGGGCTTTTAATGTGTTGGGAATATTGCAGACTTGGGAGATTTTTTTTCTTTGAGACAGACAGGGTATCTGTGTTCTAACTCTGGCTATCCTGGAACTCATTGTGTAGACCAGGCTGGCCTCAAACACACAGAGATTCGCCCGCCTCTGCTTCCCAAGTGCTGGGATTAAAGGTGTGCGCCACCACTGCTCGGCTAGGGAGATTTTTTTATATTTGGGCTGGATTAGGAAATAAATAGGAGACTGTGGGAACAATGAATAGAAGGTTATGGTTTTAAAGTGATGTTTGTGTGCCAGGTTGACAGGGGGGTAGGTTGTAATGGTTATTATTTTATTAATTCATTTCCTCTTATTCTTCGACATTTTCACGTATGTATACAATGTATCTTAGTTATAGACACCCAAGTTCCCCATCTGTGCTGGTTCATTTCATGACAATTTGACACAAGCTAGAGTCCTGTAAGAGGAGGGAATCTTAACTGAGAAAATGCCTCCATAAGATTGGGCTATAGGTGAGCTCTAGGGCATTTTCTTAATTAGTAATCGGTGTGAGGAGGGCCCAGCCCATTATGAGTGGTGCTATCCCTGGTGGTCCTGGGTTCTATAAGCAGGCTGAGCAAGCGTGAGGAGCAAGCCAGGAAGCAGCACCCTTCCATGGCTTCTGCATCAGCTCCCGCCTCCAGGTTGCTGCCCGGCTTGAGTTCCTGTCCTGACTTCCTTTGATGTGGAAGCGTAAGCCGATTCAACCCTCTCCTTCCCAGGTTTCTTTGGTCATGGTGTTTCCTCACAGCAATAGTGACCCTGATAAGACACCACCCCACTCCTCTCGTCCCCCGAAAACATCCTCCCTCTTCATCTCATCTCCTTGAATGGAACTCTGGGAGTCCAGCTGGTGCTCACTGTGGGAATGGTGACTGATCTTGTACAGACAGGTCTAGGGAAAGTAACTACAGCTGATGCCAGTCCACGAGTCCAGGGACCATGTCATGTCCTGAGGACAGCAATTAGCAGCCCTCCTCCACATCTTCTGGCTCGTACATTCCTTCTTTTCCATTATATTCCCAAAGCTGCGGGTGAGTTGGTATAGATGTCCCACTTAGGGATAAGCAGTCAGCAGTCAGTCCTTCTCAGTATTTCGACCGGCTGTGAGTCTCTGCATTACCTGCTGGCCGCTGCATAGAGAAACTTGTCTGACCAGGGTGAAGGGAAGCACTAACCTATGTGTGTATAAACATGAATATTTAGAAGGCATTTGACAACATGCCCCACACTAGGGCTTTTGATCAGGTCTATAGTACCAGGCATAAATTCTCCCAAAGCCTTGGCTCAGGCTTAAAGTAAAATCAGGAAGTGTTGATTATCCTCATAATAGTCACGCTACTTCGACACTAGCAGGTACATCTTGCCTGGCAGGTCAGCCTTGTGTCATGCAGAGTTCCCTGGCGGATAATACTGTTGATGGCATCTCCCTCCCAACAGAGCGCACAGGACCTTCTTGGCGCTACAAAAGCTAGCCAGCAGGGAGGAAGTTTTCAGGCCAATTCCAGCTTGATTTCCCTACATCCTGAAACCAAAGTGTGTTGTGTCTTCAGCAATAGAATCTTACCATCCAGTTCTGGTAGGCAACCAAGAGCAAAGACATTAGCCTGTAACTTGGGGAACTCTGAAAAGCTTTCTGCCAATAACTCATAGGACAGTATCTTCCGGGCACTGAGATTTTTGTCCAATAGTCCGTGCCTCCCAAGGTAGCACCGCCCATCCGTACAGGTGACCTTAGTCAGAAAACTTTAAAGATTATATATTTCCAATTAGCTTAGAAAGTAGTGGGTTTCCATTAGGGGTTTTCATACACCTCCCCACCCACCCCTTCTCCTTTTCCAAGGGTCCCAGCCCACCCTTGCTTAACTGTCCAGCCCCTGGATGACTTTACAAGGTCACCTTCGCAGACATTTAGATGCATGAACACCAAAAGAAACATTTTCTTGGCAGACAGCAGTAGCTGCTGCTGCTTCTCCTCCTTTTTTTTTTAACATGGGAAAAATAAAGTCGGTTAAAAACAGCAACAACAGAAACGTTGGACCCCCGGTATTCCTCCTTTCACCCCGACGTCCTGTGTCCCACTACCCTTTCATCTCTTGGGGCCGAGCTCTCCCTCCCTCCCTCTCAAGAACTCTGTCTAGCTTTCTGAGCTCTGCAGACGCTCCATATACACACAGAAGTCTGGACATGCAAAGCCAGGACTCACCTATGAGAGAAAGCGTGTGGCTTTCGTCTTTCTGGGCCTGGGTTACCTCCTGCTTTTGGATTCAATCTACTAGTCTCTGTTTTTTGACTGGGGGGGAACGAGACCATTAATATTCACAGTTTTATTGAAAATTGTGAGTTTCACGTGCCTGCCTCTTTCCCGAATCATTCTTCCACACCATCTGCCGCCCTTCCTTATTTTGCAGTTTATGTTTTGCTGCTGTTGCTTGTTTTGTGACTTTGAACACGCTTATAATAATTATCCAAATTCTCAGTCTGGGATTTCATCTAACTCACCACCGCTAGGTGCCATTACTGTAGGGTTAATAAGTTTCGGAGGAATCTTTTTTCTGTTCTTTGTTTTTCCTGTTTCTTATGCTACTGCCCTGGGATTTACACATCTGTTGTGATTTTTTTATCAGCTATATTCTTTCAGTTGATGTGCTTGCAATGTTCAACTGGGATTTGGATATGATAGAATAGTGTTTATAGTTCAGGAAATAATTCCTCCAACCAGGAGGAGCTCAAGGTGCCTGGTATACGCTGTGTAATATTCCCAAGTAGGGTATTAACCAGAAGAGCAACCCCAGCTGTTTGATATCGCACCATGCAATTGTTGTACTAGCAAATTAATACCGATGTCCCTTTTGACTTCAGTAACTGCTGGAGAAAAAGCAACTAAGGATAGTATAAAGGATGTTCAGTTTTTAGTTAGTAGGAGTAGGAGTGACAAGGGAACAGGGTGGGGCAGGATAAGGATTAGACATTAGATCTACTTTGGAAATTTAAAAAAAAAAAAAAATCCAGGTTGTGTCCTGGTTTCGTTTTGCTTTCTTATCAGCTTTATAAAAGCTAGAGTTTTCTGAAAGACGGAACCTCAGTTGAGACAATGCTTCCATCAGATCAGCCCATGAGGAAGCCTTTGGGACATTTTCTTCATCGATGACCAAAGTGGGCGGTCCCAGCGCACCACGGCCAGTGCTGTCCCTGGGCGGGTGGTCCCGAGTTATATCACAAAGCAAGCTTGCCTGCCAGCAAGCATCGCTCCTCCACGCCCTCTGCTTCCCTGCTTCCCTGCTTGCCCCCAGGTTGTCTTGGCTTCCTGCCTGGATGTCCCATCGTGATGGACCGCAAGCTGTAATAGGAAATAAACCGTTTCTTCCTCAGGCTGCTTTTGCTCATGGCGTGCATCACAGCAGTAGAAGACAGGCGAGGACAGGTGGGCAAGCGGGTGGGGGAAGCCGGAACACTGTGGGATCCCAGTTTTCAGAGACTGCTAAATGCGTGGAGAGTTACAACGAAGAAGCTAAAAAGGGGAAAGCATAAATACGAGAGAGAGAAGGTAAGACAGAGGAGGCGGAGGGAATGTAGGAGACGTGGCTGTAGAGTAAAAATGCCCTCCAGTAAACTGGCTGGAGGTCCGTGAACACATAACGAGAAAATCCAGAGCAAAACCATCAGGACACAAAAGTGGACACTGAATAACAGATAAAAAAGAATACTTTCAGAGTGAACTCCTGGCTGAGCAGTGCTGAGGTGAAGGGTAAAATTCTCAGATCTCTCTGGCTCTAGTAGGTTCTGCATGGTACCGTGTGGTGGTGGTGGTGGTGGTGGTGGTGGTGATAGGGAGGGGGAGGGGGAGCCATTCATTGGTCCTGTGATAGTTCCTTCTGAAAGGAACTGGAGAAAAATTGATAGTTTGTCAACCTGACACAATTTGAAATCACTTCAGAAGGGATTCTCAATGGAAGAATTAATTGCTTTGATCAGGTTAGCCTGTGGGCATGTCTGTGAGTGATTGTCTTGATTGTTAATTGATGTAGGAAATCCAGTCCATTGTGAGTGGTACTGTGGGGGTCCCACCTTAAGATTCAGGTCCCTGGTATAGAAAAAGACCAAAGCAGCCAACTTTAGTCAGGCTTCTAAGAGCACCAAAATTGTGTAGGCCCAAGCCAGGAGCACCGGGACCCAAAACAGTTCCCAGAGTTAAAGAACAACACTTTCTAAGACAAACAAGACAGCCTTGGGCTAAAAGAGTTTCCCCACGTAGACAGCCCATGGCCTCGGGCTAAGAGTCTTCCCCCCCACCCACATTGACTAAGACCCTGAAGTTTACATTTTCTAGGAGCCTGCAACCTTGCTATATGCCAGCACCAATCAGTTTAAAGGTTAACTGGCCCCTACCTATCAAAATGGGAAAACAATTTGGGGCCAATCGACTTGTCCCAACTCAGTTTGTGCCTAGCAACCGTTTCAACTGTATAAAAAGCTTCACCATTTGCTCCTCGTGGTTGCTTCTATCCTGCGTGTTAGAAGGCCCCAGTATACTGGAATAAATCCTCTTGCTATTTGCATCGATATCCAGTCTGTGAATCTCTGTGGGGATGCGGCGTTCCGGTTTGGGCCCTGGGTGTCCCAGTTTGGATCTCTGAAGTCCAACAGTACCATTCCCTAAGCTGGGCCCTGTGAAGAAGGCTAACAAGCAAGGGCATACTTGTTTCTCCCTCTGTTCTTGTTTGTGGATGTAGTGTGGCCAACTATCTCAAGCTCCTGCTCTGACTTTCCCATAATAATGGACTGTAATCTGGAATTGTAAGAAAAAAAAAATCCTTCGTACCTGTAATGCTATTCCTGGTTGTCAACTTGACTACATCAGAAATTAACAGAAGTCAAGCAGCTGGGCACACCTGTGAGGGACTTATTTTTTTCTTAATTAGATCATTTGAAAGGGAAGACCCGTTTTTAATCCAGATCTTTTGAAGTGGGAAGATACACCTTTAATCTGTGTCACACCTTCTGCTGGCGGCCTATGTAAGACCCTGAAGAAGAAAAGCTGCTCTCAATCTAGCTGGCAAGGCCCATGCCTTCACTGGCTTCAGAGCCTACTTGTTTGGAAATCTGGGCGTCTACTGAAGACCAGCTGAGACAACCAGCCTCATGGACTGAACAAATACTGGATTCTTGGAACTTCTGTTGATAGACAATCGTTGTTGGACTAGTTGGAAATTATACACACACACACAAACACACACACACACACACACATATACACACACACACACATAAACACACATACACACATATACACATAAGCACACACACATACACACACACACATATACACACACATATACACACACACACATATACACATACACACACACACATAAACACACATACACACACACATGCACACACACACACACGCATATACACATACACATAGACACACACGCATATACACATACACACACACACATAGACACACACACATATACACATACACACACACACACATAGACACACACACATATACACACACACACATAAACACACACACACACATATACACATGCACACACACATGCACACACACATACACACACACACATATACACACACACATACACACACACATATACACACACATAGACACACACACATATACACATACACACACACACACATAGACACACACACATATACACACACACACATAAACACACACACACATAGACACACACACATATACACATGCACACACACACACACATAGACACACACACACATATACACATACACACACACATAAACACACATATACACACACACATGCACACACACACATGCACACACACACATGCACACACACACATCACTTCTCTTTTGAGTGGAGTTTGACTTTGAAGGACCAGAAGAGCTATTTGTAACACTTTTAACCCCTTTTATAGATCAGTTTGTTACGGAGGATGGCACAGAAAGAAATTGTGCTTTTAGAAGCAGAAGTTTTCAGAGGCTTGGGCGGGGGCTAGGGAGCTGGCTCGGTGGCTGAGAGTGCTTACCTTACTGTGCAAATACAGGGACCTGAGCTCAGGTGCCAGAATATATGAAAAACATGAATTCCTGTGCAGACACCACAGCCCTGGCCCTGTGCAGGAAGGAGTCAGGAAGGTCACTGCGGCCTGCTGGACGCCACCCTCATTCCAAGTTCACCAGCACACCCGGGTTCAAGGAGAGAGTGATAGGCAGGTCACCTGATGTTTTCTAGAGCACACCTGTACACAGGCATGTACACACGCACACACACACACACACACACACACACAATACACTCACTGTCTGGTTTTATTTTTGTTGCTTTGATCAAACACCCTTGACCAAAAGCAACTTAGGAGAGTGTATTTGTCAGCGTTCTCTAGAGGAACAGAACTGCTTGAATGGTGATTCTCAACCTGTGGGTCGTGACCCCTTTGAGGATCAAAATACCTTTACACAGGGATTGTCTGAGACCATCTGCGTATCAGATGTATACATTACAATTCATAACAGTAGCAAAGTTACAGTTAGGAAATAGCAACAAAAATCATTTTATGGCTGGGGGTCGCTGCCGCATTGGGCACTGTGTGTATTAAGGGGTCATAGCATGAGGAAGGTTGAGAACCACTATTATGTGTGTGTGTGTGTGTGTGTGTGTGTGTGTGTGTGTGTGTGTGTTCTTACTGAGCCCCTAGCCCCCACCCAAACCTTTTAAAACTTCTGCTTCTAAAACCACGATTTCTTTCTGTGCCATCCTCCATAACAAACTGATCTATAAAGGAGGTTAAAAGTGTTACAAATAGCTCTTCTGGTCCTTCAAAGCCAAACTCCCTCAAAGGAGAAGTGGTTTGTTTTCCTACTCCTTCCACACTCGTGGGCTGGGACAGAACGGCACTTCTGAGAGCGATGAAAACAGGTCTAAGCACCTCGGGGGCTGCCTAGGTTGGCCTCTGCCCCAAGATTCTTCTACTTTTATCTTCTTTCTCTCTCAGGTGGGCCTCAGACCCCAGATTTTCATCTGACGACCAACGTTTGCACTGTGGGTACAAAATTAGCTGGGTTTGTTGTTGTGGTTTGGTTGGTTTTTTCCTTCAGTGACAAAAATGCCCGAGCAAAATCAATTTGAGGAAGAAAAGTTTCTGTGGCTCCTGGCTTGGGGTCCAGTCCGCCCCGGTGGAGAAGGCGCGGCAGTGAGAGAGGCCTCACTGCTGTGTGAATACGAGGTGGCAGACAGAGCCGTGAATGTTGGTGCTCAGACATTCGCCTTTCCATTCAGCTCCTTGCATTCAGAAGGGTCTTCCCTTCAATTACACCTCTCCGGGATCATTCTCACAGACACATCAAAAACAGTGTCTCCTAGGTGATTCTAAACCACACCAAGTTCACAGTCAGGATTACCCATCGTAAGTCTAGCCCTTGTCAACCTGACGCACAGACATCGCATTCCAGCCCTAAGATTCCACCACTGGCTCCCCTAGGTTCGTGGTCATTCAGTAACGACTATCTCATAATGCAAAGTTCATCTGGTCTACCTTCAAAAGCCTCAATAGTCTTTATCAGCCCTGACACAGGTTTCAAAGTCCAAACTTTCTTCTGAGAATCAAGGTAATGTCTTACC
Organism: Cricetomys ansorgei; assembly: GCA_026225945.1. NCBI lineage: Eukaryota > Metazoa > Chordata > Mammalia > Rodentia > Nesomyidae > Cricetomys > Cricetomys ansorgei. Next base: position 7,530,246 of record JAMJFZ010001249.1, on the reverse strand, counting down.
CATGAGTCCCTGTAAAATCAATAAACGAGTGACGTTGTGGGCTTCCAATATGCGGTGCTGTTGAATAAAAATCCTCATTCTGAAGAAGTCAGGGGATAGCAAGGAGATATAGGGCCAATGCACACTGAAAGCCAACAGGGCCACACCCAAGCGTGGGCCACACCCAACAGAGGGCACCAATGACAGACCGAAGAATGAGTCCATTAAGTCCACCTCGGTAAACCAGGGAGTTTATTGGCATTACTTACAGGGGTGTGACTGAGGGCCCCTTACAAGAACACAGAGGCAGTCGCACCCAGCACGCCCATCCCAGGACACGTGATGACCTAGCTACACCCCTGCAGTGTCTCGCTCAACGTGCAGGCAAGCCCCTCCATCCGTCTCCTCTCCCCAGAACATTTTTGCTGACTTTATAGCTGTGGGAAGATGACTTGTGAATCTTAGAACTTACATGAGTTTCCTAAGCCTTGTAAATTTCTTGTATTTCCTGAGTTCTCTTTGAGCCTCCGCTGTCCTTCCAGGATAGAGAGTTTCAGTTCAGAGGACCGCAGAACGTCTTGCTTCCTCCTTTGCACGAATGAAAAAGAGGGAGGACTTTTTACACCCACTCACTTTCAGCCCCATGCAGTCAAGTCTTCCCACCTCAATCAAACCTCTCTGGAAATGCCTTCTTAGACGCGCTCAGAAGCATGTCTCCTAGGTAATGCTAAATCGAGGTTAACTACCACCCTGGGTGTCTCACCCGGGCAGACAGGGATGGAGCACGGTCCCTCAGTAACGGAGCAAGTCGCCCTGGAGAGGCAGAATGTGCTACCCGAGACTGCCTGGTAAGCAGGCCGGTGTCGTCCGTCATCTTCGGAGTGTGTGGGAAGGGTGAAGTGAGCACACAGCCTAACGTGCACAATATACATGGGCACCACGTTTGCTGAGGGACCACAAAAAGGGACCCACACCAGAGTCACCGAGAAGCTACTTCTAAAAGCCACGAGACTGCTCTCAACAGGGTAGATACTGTGCAGCTCTCTGGTTCTCTAGAGGAAGCCTCCCTACCATGGAATGGGAGCCACACCCCCTTTCCTGGCTGTCCGTCCGGCCTTCCCACTCCCTGGAAGCAGAACCCAGAAGCCCAGGACTACAGTCTTCCAACCTTCCTCAGCCATGCCCCCTCCTCAGAGAGGGAGTCTCTGCAGTGGCTCTTCTCTCTACTTAAACCACCTGCTAGAGTAACCCATTTGTGAGTCATCTCATTGGCTTCTCTGACTGGTTACCCACCCAGCCTCCCGTTCAGAACTCATCGATCTAGCTCCTGTCATGTACCAAGCTGGTACCCTGTGCTGGTCGTGCAGATCCACGAAGTTTGCACTCCGGTTTATAAATGTGGTCATTTCAGGCAGTCCCCATATCTACCAAGACACCCCAAGTGGTGCCTCCTTCCGCCTGATCTGCCCCCCCACCGCATCCTACTTCATGAAACCTGGGCTTACATCTTCTGTGCCAAACCCAGAAGGACAAGCTGGCTGTGTAGGAAAGAATGACAATTCTGGTGGGGGCGGGTAGCTCCCCAGATAATGAACCACACAAGTCACTGGTGGGAGACACCTGCAGCAGTAGACTGAGCACAGGTGGCACAGATCGGTACCCACGGGGCTCTGAGAAGGGCAGTGTTGGGAACAGTGTCTGCCCTCCCGACTTCTGCTGCTGTCTGGAGAGAAAAAAAAAACATCCACAGCCTCTAGATTGAGTCTCTTCTCCATCCCCCCCCCACCCCAAAAGAGCAGTGAGGCTGACACTACCCAGCCCCAGGGAAGGTGTGGGTGGGTGGTGAGCAAGCTGGCTGAGAACAGAGGCCAACGGGGAGGCTGCACGCAGCAGCACAGCCCCCACTGTCTGCAGCTCAGCGGTGACTCATCCAGGCTCTGACTCAAACGCCCTCTGCACATTAATGAGGCTTTAGCGTGACAGAGGAGCAGGGAGAGTGGGAAAAGCAGGCTTGGGAAAGTTGTATAAGCACCTATTTGCACAAACCTGAGCACCCCGCAAGCTGTAACATATATCCACACACACACACTGGCACACTGTGTTTGCTGTGCACACTCATGCACACATCCTGCACTATATATTCTCACACATCACACATGCACACAGGCACACTGCTTTCTGTACACACACACACACAGAGTACACTCAGTGTATACTCTCTTGGACACATCTGCACACGAGCACACTGCATTTGCCATGCATTTTCACGCACATGCACTGGACCGCGGATTCACATAGGCACAGAAGTGTGCCGTCCTTCCTGTGCACATCCATGTGCACACTTGTACGTGTAAACTATATACACACTGCAGACTCTCATGTGCACACATGCACACAAGTGCATTGTACTTGATTGCACACACACACACACACACACACACACACACTGCACGATGCCCTTGGCTCAGTCTCCAGCCACACTCATCTCTAGGTTCCCAAGCCCGAGTCTGACAGTAATAGCAGCTTTCCCTGGCTATGTCTTCACACACAGCTTCCCAAGCACATCATGGAGGGGACATATTTTGAAATTCTCACTTGAAAACTCACTTGAATCCTGCATGGGTTCATGGCTGAATGGCTCTTGGGGGGTAAGGCTTATTTTGGAGATGTAAGTCAGTGGGCGTGTGTCTGGAAAGGGTCTGTCAGATTCTTCCATTCTCTGCTTCCTGGCCACTGTGAGGTGATCGGTCTTATGCTGCCACATTCCACCGTGATGCTCCTGTCTCACCCGAAGCCTAAAAACAACGGAGTCAGCCAACTCCAAACTGAGACCTGTGAAACCGTGTCCCAAATATCCTTTCTTCTCTAAGTTGTTTCCCTGGAGCATTTTGCTATAGCAAAGGAAAGCCGAATAACACACAACCCTACCCGAACCAACCGAACCTTAGCTGCAACCCAACACAACCTAACCAGTCCTGCTGCTAACCCTAGCGGTAACTCTAACCCTGCTATCCAGATCAGTAAAAGGAAATACAGAGGTAGTGAGCGAGCTTCTCCAGGCCCTGGCAGTTCCACCACAGCCTTCCAGGACGAGCTGGAGCTGCAGACTGGGCTCCCAGACAAAGCAGGACTAGGCAGATAGCAAGCTCCTGGGTGGCTGGGCTGTCAGTGGCCTCATCCCTGTGCCTCTTCTTGGAAAACCTTCCCAGCCAGTGGAATTAGAATGTGTGGTCTGGGCTAGTTAAGAAGAGGGGTCTTGGTCTGTCTGCATCTTCTCAGGTGGAAAGGCAGCATGGCGGCCAAGAGAGGGCTCTGAGAAGGAGGGAGCTGGGACTCTGAGTTGATAGGAGCCCTTTCACAAGAAATGAAAATTGGGCTGTCACCAAGATGCTATTAGCCTGCCTCCTCCAATCTGTTCTGCCTTTGAGTGGGGAGTAGGGGAGAGGAAATATCCAATGAGCAGACCCCCAAGCCCAACATACTTCTCCACTGAGAGCGCCAGAGACCGGGGCTCCAGATGCAGCGGCAGCTGGCAGTGGAGCTCTCTCCCAGCCCACAGCTCTCGGCTAATCTCCACCAAGTGCATATTGTACCTGCGCCCAACGGGCCCCTGGGAGGCTGGTGTGGGCCAGGCGAGGCTCTGGCCTCATTCTGGCAGCTGGAAAGGATGAAAAACCAAAACTACAGTGGACCTTAGGGGCCTCCAGGGACCTTCATGTCACCAGTAGAGAGCCATCGAGGCACAGCCAGTCCCACCTGGGGAAGCGAGATGCTAAGCCTACTATCTATCTACCGAGAACAGGTCTTCTGTCTAGCCAGGAGACAACGGAAGTCCCTGAACCTTCCCCTGTCTCAGTTTCCTTCTCTGCGACGGCGGCAGCACACGCTCAGAAGAAGCCCGGAGCCCCCGCCAGTCCTCACAAAACCCAGCTGTATATGATGCTTGCGGCACTTCTTCCGCGTGAAGAACCTACGGCCCGCGTCCTGCGTGGGTGGCCACGCCTGTGATCCACGTGCTCTGCAGAGTGGGGCGGAAGTCATCCTGGACAAATAGCTTTTAAGAAATGGAAAGAAAGGGAAAACAAGGTAATGACCCATCTGAGTCTCAGTGAAAATTCGGCTTCTTCCTCACGGCACCACCCTCGTTCCTTCATGGCTCAGCTCACATCTGTAATTATATGTTTACATGTGCACACCTTTAATTGTGTGTATTTCCTTTCCCTGATGGTCCGCCCCCGGGGGTGGTGCTGGGATTGGCTCCCTGTGGTGCCTTAGGAGCCCAGTATAGCAACTTAGTAGAAACTGGTAAACATTGGTTGAAAATTAACGTGGGGTGATTGAAGGTTTTTTGCTGTAGTTTAGTCAGCTGGGGAGGCGGGACACCAAGGCAGCTCTGTTTGTTACAAGGACTGTCTGGCCGCCTGAGTCTGACCCCTGAGTAAGACAGGCCTGTGTGTTCTGGTTATGGGGATCACCCTCTGGAATGAGGGCTTTCAACAGAGGAACAGAGAGATGCAGGAAGACTCTGCAGGGAAGCAGAGAAGCTAAGATTCCCAGAGGCCTGGAGGCCCGGAGACCAGGAGGCCAGGAGGCCAGGAGGCCAGGAGGCTCTGGCCCATAGCTAACCACATGTGTTCCTGGTCTTCAGGTGTAAGGACAAAGTTTGGCCACAGACCACAGATGCTTTGCCTCCACGGGAGAAAATGGGTCAGTTTGAGCCAGTCTGGACACTAGGGGTTGGGGCAAGTTATTTCTGAAGCTGCCTCTACCTTGGGCTGCATTGGCCCTGCAATTCACTTCCTGCTCAGGAGTGGGGAGACACCTGAGCTGGACAGGTGGGCTTTGTACCCACTTTTAGCTTTCTCTCCGATGCTTGGGGCCCGAACTGGGGGGCATATCTGATAGCTGGGGTGAACCGTGCAAGGCCGCCCTTGGAGAGCCCAGTGTTCAGCACACCTCACCTCCAGTGGCCAAAGCCAGGGAAGACGTGTCTCAACTTGGGAACACCAGCCAGGCCTCATTTCAAGATCTAGCCCACATGCTGGGACTAAGACAGATCCCAAAATACAATTAGTGAGCTGTGCCCCCTCAGTCCTGCTGCCTACCAGGCCTTCAGCTCTGTGGCTAGAGACTCCCTATGGCTGTCTTCATTTTCGTACATCCCGATGGGCAGAGCTGTTTGCTTCACTGACTCTTTCAAGGCACCACTTTCCAAAACACAGCAGTTGTAGTTTAATGAAACATGAAAAAGAAAAGCCCCTGCATATCCCCCACCCCGTACAAAATAAATAAACTCACCGCACAGAGGTGACCGGAAGAAAGGTATACCAGCCAACCAGAAAATGTCTAGTCATTAGTGGGAAGTAGAGAGGGCAGAGGAGACCTTTGTACTTGACAGCGACTATGAACCTGGCTGGAGTCCAGGTGGGGGCCGTGGATGGTTGATATGCATTGAATCTCCTGGAACACCCCACGCTCCAGCCCTCAACAGGAATGAAAGATTGAGACCCTCAGTGAAGTATTTGCTACACATAACTTTTTTTGTAAGGAAACCAGAAGCCCATCAAATGAAAATGCATCTGTCATGGACTAGAGGTGCACTTGGAACTGCTCTCCTGACAGTGGGCAAGCCTATGTTACCCAGACGGAAATGTCCTGGTGTTAACATCTGTAGAGGGCTGTGCCACCTGGACAGACCTGGCTGGGCCAGGAGGGGATTTTTCATACGAATTAGTTGTAGCAATTAGAGGCATGCCACACGGGCCATTATGTTTAATGGCTACAGAGATGCTGACTGCTTCTCTGTGCCCAGTGAATCTCAATGTCCACTGTCCTCAACCCTGAATTGTATGGCTCCTCTACATACACGAGCTGCCTGGCGATTTAGGGATCGCTCACAACAGCTGGAGTAACCCCTCTAGACTCAAAAACAAGCTTTACCCGGTTCCCCTGGCCTGAGAGCCAGGCAGACAGTGTGGCACACCCATGTGACTTTGACTCGAGATCAGCCCACAGTCAGAGAGTGAAGGGAAGAGGGAAGCTTCTGGCCTCGCCTTCTCTGTTCACAAGGTTCTTCTAGTCCTTCGAGATCCCCTTCAAAGGACACTGACCACACAGTGTGTTTCTGTCCCCACGTATGTCATCGCAGAATCAGTATGAGCTCCTAAACGGGGCGCTATCCCTCGGACATGACATGGCTGCTAACACCCCCGAATCAGAGCAGCTCGGGTTACGGCACAAGATCCACACAGGGCTGGCCTGTTAACATAGGGAGGCAGGTGCACGTGCACTGAGAGCCCCCAAATCAGACTTTTAAATTTGTATTTTTTCCCATTAAAATCACCCCCTTACCTCTCTGCAGGGATGGATGGGCCCAGATCAACATTAGAGGTGAATCATTGGTCCCTATCTCATTGGGAACACAAGAAGAAACAATTCCAGTAACAGGTCCCAGTAATCGCTCACACTTACAGAACTCACCAAAGACATGTACCCACACATCAGCGCTTCTCCTCTGCACAAGCTTGTCCAAGCTTCCTGCACAACTAGGAAGAGGCAGCTCTAACCTCCGGCAAATCATTCCTCCACTCCATTTGTTGTTGAAAACGGTAATGGTTGCGCAGTCCACCCTGTGATCCATCCATCTTGACCTTACTGTCCCTGGCAAGAGGATTTCAGAGACTCCTTGTTCCAGCAGCTGCCTCCGAGAGGCCCGAGCCCACAGAGGCTGTGTGCACTCATTCAGGATGGTCCCAGTCAGAGTGTAGGCTCTTCCAGATAAGCTGGACCCTCTTACTGGTAGCCTGGGGGTTGACACCATGACCAGCGCAGCTGTGAGTCCAAGAGGTCATGTGACCAGCAATGGGTCCATCTCCACTAAGTCTGTCATGATGACAAGGCCCAAGTCAGACTTGTGATATAGATGAGTCGCATGCACACAGCGCTGTGTAACTCGGGCACCAGGCCTTCACCAAGTCAAATGTCTATGTACGTGTGTGTGTGTGTGTGTGTGTGTGTGTGTGTGTGTGTGTGTGCGCGAGCGCGCGCTGGCCTGGGGGAAGAGAGCTTCAGGAGCCTGGTAGAGAGTGGACTGTGACCAACTGTGTTTCAGGAGCCATGTCAAGCCCACGGCTCCTAATCTGGTGCTTCTGAGTGCGGGGGTTGGGAGTGGGTGGTGTCTGCAGTGAGGTCCTCCAAAGTTGCATGGATTTCTTAGAAGAGGTTTTCTCGGAACCAGGACCTGAGGTCCTGGAACCTGCTAGTGACCTATGTGGTTGATGACCCCCAACTGGCATCGTGCAGAGAGGAACTAGGACACACAGTAGGAGCAGAACCAACAAGAACCTGTGCATCTTCAGTGAGACACACAGTAGGAGCAGAACCAACAAGAACCTGTGCATCTTCAGTGAGACACACAGTAGAAGCAGAACCAACAAGAACCTGTGCATCTTCAGTGAGACACACAGTAGGAGCAGAACCATCAGGACCCATGCATCTCCCTGCAGGGCACACGGCCCTTCTGCCTGAGACGCCCATGCCTAACAGTCAAAATGGCTGGCCTCTTCTGTTGTTCCTCTGTTGCCTGAGGAGGCTTCCAGAGCCGATGAACAACGGGAACTCCCAGGAAGCCAGGTCACACAGTATCCATCCCAATGGCTACCCTGCCTCCTTGAGCAATGCATGTGACCTCCCTGACCACCCAGTGTGGGGGTGGCCTGGTCCCAGCAGCTGGAGCTTAGCAGGCAGGTAGGCCAGACATGCCAAGCAGAGGTCCCGACAGCACAGGAAGGACTGATAGAAGCTGAGAAAGGAGCTATGTGTCCCTCGGACAGTGGGGATACTTCTCTGTTCCTGTCTCCGGTCCCCCTTGAGTGGCTCCTAAGTGCTAACACATTGTTTGATTAGTTTGTGGGACCACTTGCATCACTTTCACTCAGCCCATTTTCAAGAGGGTCATAATCTTCCATCACAGAGAAAATGGAGGGCACTGGACTGAGAAGAAAGCCTGTAGGCGAGGCTCTGGGGCCAAAGTCAGGCCTCAAACTGGAAGGCAGCCCTCATCAGGAGAGTGGCGTGGCAAACAGAGGGACCAGGATGAGCTGGGAAACTACATGAACAAATGAGAGATGAAGGTAGCCCAGCCCAGAAGCCGAAAGGCCAGAGAAGGGAGGGGCAGATGGCACCAAGTCCTGGCCAGGGCCTCCCTCGAGGGAGTGCCACTGGCCTTCTGAGAGACTGTGAGTGACCTTGAGTGAGACTTTTCACCTCTCTGACACTGGTGGGGGTCATGTGCTGGGTGACACTGGCCAGACTGTGTCGTTGCCATTAATGCTGGTTGCAGCTGGTTGGATCGTTCATGTGGTTCTAACAAGTCTGCGCTTGGCGATTTGCTATGGCTTGAACCTGACATATTTACTATGCAAGCTATGATTTAAAGCAAGGCACATTTTAATACAAAAGCACCACTGGGGTCCCCAGAAGGACACCACTAAATCACGTGTGGAAGTGCTTAGCAAACAGTGCGATACAGATGTTATTCAGAGAGGGATTTTCTTTGAGATGAATTCTCTGAGGTCGTGGATATTTGTCCAGCCAAACAGACCCCCTCAAAGAAGGTCTGCACCTTTGCAGGTGCAAAAACTCAAGCTCTTAAACATTCCCTAGGTTTTTTTTTAAACTGGTTTTTTGGGATGGACTCCCAATAAACCCAATACGGGGGAGGCAGCTGTCCAGACCGTGCTTCTGCTTATCCATTTGAAGAGCAAGGTGACTTCAGGCCAGATTGAGATCTTTGGATGTGTTCCCCGTGGCTTGTATTCATAGTTGTGAAGGGCTCTGGGGCATCAAACAGGCCTTCAAAAGACAGATGGGTCTGTTCCCTGTGGCTTGTGCTCGTGCTTGTAAAGGACTCCGGGGTGTCAAACAGGCCCTCAAAAACCTGACAGAGGAATATCACCTAGGAGACAGAAGTGCCTGGTAGCAATCCACAGGGTCCTAGAGGAAGCTGGTGGTTAATTCGGCTCACAACAGAATGTATCAGAAATCACGGTCTGACTTACAGACTCTCTTGGATGGAAGCAGATGAATGCAGAAGGGGCCAAGGGCTACCAGAGTGGCCCCAGTGTGTCCTTGTAGTAGCCAGAGAAGGGTCAGAGAGGGGACCATTTGTGCTGACTGATGCAGAGGACCTATGCTACCACCACTAGGGAAGTGGCTCTGGCAAGTCCCCTCTGACCAATTATAATTTTTGTTTTTACATATGGCATTTCAGTTCCGCCTCGCTGGGAGCCAGCGGCAGCCCCATCACGGAGCTTCTTTCCGAGTCTCGTCCGGTGGGAGGCGTCGAAGCCCCAGACAGCAGACAAAATGAGGAGTCTGAGATGCTCCTGAAGCTTACAGGATTCATGAGCCCCTCCCAATATTCTATAAGCAGTAACCGTGTGAGAGAGGAGACTCTCTGGTGGAGCTGCCTGCAAGCTGAGCAAGGAGCCCCAGGAACACAGCTTTGCAGGTGATCACCCATGCTGAGGGGGCTTCTCGGTGATGGAGCTGCCTCTGAGCCTCCCAAGCTCCAATAAACTCATGAACTCACCAAGCTGGCTGTGAATAGAACGGGTTCCTCTGTTTGCCCTGAGGTGGAGAGATATGTATTTGCATCTCCAGGGAATCGTCATGAAGCATGGTCTCATTTCCACCTCTGTAGGAAACGTGAAGCTGGCCACAGAAGAGGAGATTGCAGTACCTAATCTGCACCCAGGGCTGAAGCCAGGGCCCAGCGCTGTCAGGGAGAACTACCCACACCAAGTATCTTGCCCCAGATCCCGTGTGTAGATCCCGAGGGTCACATTGTGCAAACAGGGAGAGGAATAGCCTGACCCTCCATTTGCTCTCAGTCTGACCTTGGCCCCACAGGGACCCAACCTGTTTCCCTAAGTGTGGATGAAGTTCCCTGTACACCCAGCTCTCGAGGGAATGGGTCAAAGCACACCTTCCTGGGAGGACACTGTCCTAACCGGAGTAGCAGCTACCCTCCCCGGTAGGGATTTAGAAGATGAAAATGAACACCATTGTTACATTTGAATTCCAGATGAACAGTAGTGTAAGTATATCCCAGTGTTCGCCAGGGATCTCTGTTTACCGGAAGTTGGACACAGTTGGATACAGCTGGCATCTTGCATTTACTATGTTGTTTCTCCGGGTGATGTAGATCCCCAGAGAACAAGACCTCTCCTGGTACCCACAGGAATGGGTACTAGTATCTCACCTAGTACCCGCCTCCTGTGGGTACCACAGGAGCCCTCACTGGGCAGATCCTTATGGCCCCTAGCCGGGCAACCTGTACCATGGGTTCCTTAGCTCTGCATGAAAACACAAGTGGTCCTCACAGGAAATCCATGCTAGCTGTATGACCAGGCTCACCACTGGCTAACACACATGGAGCACTGAGGCTCAGAAGCAAGTTTGTGGAGCTCTCTCCCCGAGTCTGATGGAAGAGGCCCAGGGGGGCAGCAGAAGCCTCGGGAGCTTGTGCCCCAGGCTGGCCTTCCCGGTAGGCTGGGGCCATCTGGGTTTAGATGTAAACACCTGGCATCTGGGGAGCGGGAAGCGGCCTGAGGGGGTACTGCTTCCCGCCCTCAGTGGCCATATGGCCTGCAAAGCAGGGGACTGGGGATGTGAGGAGCCAAACCAGATGCCTTCTCAGGGGCAGTAGACAGCTACGGGTTGTGATCACTCCAGCCTGGAGCCTAGTCCATTTCTGGGAAGGAAAACACACGCATGCAAGTGGGCACACACATAACACCCTGCAGCCCTCCGGCTGTTTCATCTCAAAGATCCCTCAGGTTCTGAAGGAATCTAATTAAGCATCCGTCACCCCCACGCCCACCCCACCCATCCCAGATGTATCTTGTATGAAATCTAATTGACCATGAAGCACACCATCCAGTGTCCATCGGCCGAAGGGGCTGCATTGGGTCTGCTGCATAGGAGAAGCTGGGGTGCTGGAGTCTCTCCTGGGAGGACACTGGAGCACCAAGAGGTGTCTCTCCAGTAACACAAAGGGTGGGCACCCTCCCAGCAGCATCCTGCTCAGGGCTGAGGGGTGTGCCTTATGAGGCCAGAATGCCTTTTTGAGCAGCTCCAAAACCTTAGCAAGCATCACCATGCTTTAGTTTCCTGATGTGGGCAGATAAGTCAATCATCTCCCCCTCCAGGATCGCCATGGGTTCAGTAGCTATGGACCCGTGCACGTGGCCGTGCTCCAGGACCCCAGTGTTGTTCTGATAGTTGCTGTGGGATGGAGAAACTTCTCAATGAATGAGCTTATGAGAGACTAAAGGGCCCTAGGAGTGAAGTCAATGTGTCCACCTGAGGAGAGTCAGATTTGGGAATTTTCAGAGGTCACCTCCTGAACAGGAGTGGGCACCCTTTGCAGATAAGGAAGCAGTCTCAAAAGAAGGGTCAAATGACCCAAGGTGCTCTTTCAAGGGCATGATGAGAAAATTAAAAATACAAGGAGTTGCCAGACACCAAGATGGCCCCTGGAGCTTTCTGCCCCTCGTTCATACACAGCATCTACTTTCTCTTCCTGTGCCGCAAAGGGCTGACCTGAGTGGGTGTTTGTGGAATAACTTTGTGAGACTTGAATAGAGGTCATAAAAGATGCTTCGGTTTCTACCCAGCAAAACAAAACAACAACAACAACAAAACCCAACTCTCGGGGAGAGCCAGCAGTCACACTGTGGGGGTGCTCAGGCAGTTCCCTGCGGAGTCCCCCCAGGAGGACCAGGAGCCTCCTGCCAAGAGCCAGCCCGGGATGTGCAGATGTGTGAAAGGGTCTTAGATAACAGCAAACCTATCTGAGACCCAACCGCAAACTCCCAAGAGACCCCCAAACCAGGACTCCCCACCCCCCACCCCAGAAGCGCTCCATCTTATGCACAATCCACAGAAACTGGGTGCGATAATAAATGTGTATCGTTTTAATTGCTCCGTTTGGTAGTGATTTGTTCTGTGGCAGTAGACAATTAATATCTCTACCCCGGATTGGGAAGGGACGGTGGCCAAGCACACACGTCACAGTACAGATGTCCAGAATGTATGAGAGCCCTCCCGGCGCAGTAATCAAAACAAACAACTGCAGGAAATGGGCTGGGGATTTGAACCAGCATTGCACAAAAGATATATGAATAGACAATAAACATATGCTTAATATCATTAGTCATTTGAGAAATCCAAATTAAAACTATATTGAGATATATCTGCCTATTAGAATAGGACAAAATAATTTAAATCTGACAACACTGAGCTGACAAAGAAGTAGAACCATCCGGAACTCTCATTTGCTGCAGGTGTGGGATACAAAATGGCGGAAACGCTTCGGAAGACAGTTTGGCGGCTTCTTGTAAAAGCACGCATCTCACAATCCAGCAGCCCAACCCCAGGTACTTGCCTGAGATAGAGGAAAGCAGGGTCACACCTAAGAGTTGACCATCTCATTGCTAACATTTCTCAGCCGGGACCAAACACCTAACAGCAGCAAACCTACCGAAGAAGGGTTTGAGGGTACAGTCCATCAGGGCACTGAAGGCGTGGCGGCTGCTCCCACCGTGTCTGCAGTCAGGAAGCAGAGAGAGCCCACCTTTTCTTCCTTTGCATTCAGTCCAGAACTCAGCCCATGGAATGGTGGGTCTTCCTTCTCAGTTACAGCTCTCTGGGAATCCCCTCGAAGACATTCCCAGAGGGGTGTCTCCTGGATGAGTCTAAATTCCATCAAGGTGACAACATTAACCAACATGTGCATAAATGTTTTTAAAAAGCCTTTCTGTAATCGCCCAGTCTGGAAATGAACTGAGCGTTCTTAAACCCATTGTGGCACGTCTTTACAGTAGATGCCACGTGACTAAGAGTGTGCGAGTTCTAAGACACAGAGTGGACATCATCAGATGCCTTCTGTTCGGGGCACAAAGCCAGACTCGGAAGGACGTATGCTCCAAGGTTCCATTCCTGTGTCATGCCAGAGAGGGCAAGATTAAAAGGACAGAAGACAGATTAGATTTTGGAAGCTAGGAGCTGGGGACCAGGGAAGAGCTTGGGTGTAAAAGGGACCTGCAGCTGGGCCTTGGTTGTAGCAACTGGTCAAAATTCAAAGTGTCAATTTTAAATAACTTAGAACTTAATAAACCTGGCTTTAGATCAACGTTTGAGGAAGAGTGTTAAGACCGTTCAATGAGGAAAGGACAGCTTATTCCACAGATGCTGGGTGCAGGGACCACTGGAAAAATTTCACACCACAAACAAGGTCAGTCCAAAATCAAGGACTGAATGTTAAGTCTCTTTAACTTCGAGGCAAATCCTCACAGCCTTGGTTTGGCAGAGGGATGCCCAAGAACATGAGGCAAGCATGAGGTACAAAAGGCATATTTCCGACCAAGTCGGGTATGGTGGTACGCTCCTAAGATCTCAGCACTGGGAAGGCTGAGGCAGGAGGATTGCAAGTTTGAGACCAGCCTAGAATACATTGTAAGATCACTTGTAATAAAGAAAACAAAGGAGTGAAATTGTCCTTCGAAGAATAGCTGACAAGAAACCGAAGAGAGGGTGGACAGAGTGGGAGGAAGTGTTCGCAGAGAGCTCCAGACTAAAACCCTATTGAGGTATCTCCATGCGTAATCCACAAAGAGGCCTCCCCCTCCCCCCATTCCCCCCTAAAAAAATTCAGAAATGGGCAAAGAGTCTAAATGACATGGTTCCAGAGATGGACTCTGGGCCAGAGATGGACTCCATTGTCCCTCAAAATTTCAGTCAGATGTAGGATGAGAGTCCAGGACAACCACTGGGCCAGGCGTAGTCCTAGCGTGGCCAGCCCAGTGGCATCCGGCTCCGGCTCCTAGAGCCCTGGGAGCTGCTGTAGCAGGACTCAAAACAGGATGCTGCTTTAGCCCACGGTCAGCCGGGCTTCGCTCATCTTGTGGCCAGCCGTCCCAGCCACAGGTACATACTCAAGAGACATGAAAACACGTGTCCAGATGGGACCTTGTGCACAAAGTTTGTAGCGGTGTTATTGCCAACAGCTGAAAACAACCCACGTTCCCACCAGCAGACAAGAGAATAAACAAGTAGGGTTCCTCTGGGCAACAGCTCAGCCGCTCTTCAACCATCAAACCTGCCTTGATGTCATGAACCCCCGAAACACTACGGAGCGAAAGAAACCAGAAACAGCTGGCCATGGGCTGTGTGATCGGGAGCCAACAGAAGTACAGAGGAGAGAATCACGGGGATCGAGGGTAGGATTGGGGTTGGTTAGGGCTGAGGCTGGGGGATGGGAGCACAATAGCTGAAGATGATAGGATTTTTTTTTTGAGGCGATGAAAATGTATTAATGCTGACTGTGATGATGGTTGCACAGATCTGCAAATATATTAAAAACCATTGACTCATGCAAGTTCAAATGGGTAAGCCGTATCGTATGTAAATTATGTGTCAGTGAAGCTATTCCATAAAGGAAGAGAAGAAGGGAGGGAGGGAGGGAGGGCGAGGGGGAAGAGGGAGGGATGGGGACACTGACAATGGGTTGCTGGAGCAGTACCCCAGCATGGCGAGACTGCTTTGCTCACAGGTGATTGATGAGATCTCTAACAATCCCCACATCTTCCCGGGTTAAAAAAAAAAAAAAAAAAAAGACAGAAAACAAAAAAATAACGCTTTTCTTTTTAAAATTTATTTTGTTATCCGGGGCTAAGTAAGGCCATCTTCAAGTGAGCGCATAATGTGCTGGGAGCATACTGCCCCTCTGCCCCGCACCCTCTCTTTCCTCCCTCTCCCCTCCCCCACGAGCCTCCTTTGTCTCCCTAGTTGGTTCCATGGCTGTCTCCAGGACGTGTATATGTATGTGGTTTATCTATCTATAAACCCTAGGACTCACAGATGAGAGAAAACATATGAGATTTGTCTTCCTGGGACTGGCTTCATTTGCTTGATATGATCATCTCCAGTCGCATCTACTTCCCTGCAAATGACAGATCTTCATTCTTCTGCAGCCTCCTAGCTGGGAAGAAACATGGAGTGTGTGTATAGAACACATTTTCTCTATCCACCCTTCTGTTGCTGGGTAGCCACACTGGTTCCATAATTTAGCTGTCACGAATTGCATTAGAATAAATAATTTACTTTTGAGACAGGGACTGGCCATTCCCTAGCCCAAGCTGACCTCAAACTAGACATTCTCCTGCCTCAGCCTCCCCAGCACGGGGATCGTGGACTTGCTATAAATCCACACCTGGCTATAAGTCCATCCTCGGGGAGGTAATCTCAAGGTCTTTGCCTCCTACATCTGGAAGACGCCCCAGAAACCATACACTTGTTTTCTTGGTGACTGAACCTTGGACCAGTCACAGGGTAACAGTCTTCGGGTGCCTGTGGGATGGGCTGTGAGAGAGCAGAGACGCCTTCTCTGTACCCAGCTGGGCTCCATTGACTGTTGAAGCTTTAACCTGGGCTTCTCCTGACTGGTGGCTTCCCAGGGGGGCACAGCAGGCTCTGAGCTTTCAGGGCAAGAACTAGGTCATCTGCTTGTTTTTCTTGCTAGACAAAGAAGAACCAGGCCCAGCTGGGAGTGCTGGAGGCGCAGGAGAAAAGACTGGTAATTGCCACTCATGTCCTGCTGGGGGTTGAATGGAGGACCCCACTGCCTACAGCCAGGGTGCTCAGAATAGCCCCCAGCGGGTCACCCCAAAACCTGTTGGCCATGCCTCCTTCCAAACCTCATTCCCAACCCTTGAGTCATAGGAGAGGAGAGGAGAGGAGAGGAGAGGAGAGGAGAGGAGAGGAGAGGAGAGGAGAGGAGAGGAGAGGAGAGGAGAGGAGAGGAGAGGAGAGGAGAGACCCTCGAGGGGCTCTCTGCCTGCTGACAGACAGGCTCCGTGCCACGTGGGCCTCTCAGCTTCATCAGAGTGAGCACGTGAGAGAAGGCACACGGAGGACAGCAGGGAAGTCCCAGGCTCAGAAACGGTCCTATCATCCCCTCTGCTGTATCCCACAGGCTTAACACTTAGGAAGAGGGTCCTGCACCCAGGTGAGACACAAGGGCTGGCTAGGGGTCTGTTTAGAGGTTACCCAACACCTGGGTTGGGGCACACACTTTTATTTTGAACATGATAAGCTTTAGAGGCTTCAAAGAAGTCAATTGAGATAGCAGGGTTGCTCAGAGACTCTGTGGTTTGAAGGAAGGAAGGAAGGAAGGAAGGAAGGAAGGAAGGAAGGAAGGAAGGAAGGAAGGAAGGAAGGAAGGGGTAAGTGAGCTGCCGAAGGCTGGAATGGGTAAGTGAAGGCTGGGTGGTCTGTTTGGGCTGTTTGTATTTGGCTCAGTTTGTAAAGTGCTTGCTTTATATAAATAAGCCTGAAGACTTGAGTTTGAGTACCCCCCACCTTGCCAAATCCAGACATGATAGTGCACAATTGTAATCTCAATGCTGGGGAGGTAGAGACAGGAGGAGGCCAGGGGCATGGTGGCCATCCAGGCTAGCTTAATTGGTGAGTTCCAAGCCTGGAGACCCTGCTTCTGAAGATAGTACCTTGTCTTGTCCCCAGAAGAGCTGGCTCCTTCTGAAGCAATGGCGTTGACATGCTTGCCCTGTGACATCCTTTTCCTTCCACCCCTTGTGCGGGTGATGGGGCTCCTGGGAAGATGAGCTCAGACATGGTTCTCTGCCCAGCCGAATGGAAACATGGCTTCCACCCCAGCGTGTCAGTGTGCTGGCTGCCTGGGAGAGCTGTGGACAGATCATGGAATTCCAGCGGCCTCTCCAAGCCAACAAGTTTGAATTATGAGAGACGTGAGAGACCCGTGGAAGCTTGGAGGTCACCCACGAAGACATCTGAACATTTGTTCTCCAGATTCGAGCCCAGGACAGTACACTTAATCCAACATGAAATACTGCATATTGAAACCCCTCCCTGGTGGCAGCCTTTCTGGCTCACTAAGGCGTCCAGCATCCTATAGGCACCTTCTCTCAATGATCTGGATGCATGCGCCTGCGTGGCACCCAGCCTGTCCCATGCTTGCATTCTGGTCTGTGCTGGATACTGTTAGGAGTGGGACCCCGAAGCATGCCCCATGCTGCCGGTGAAGCAGAGAGGTGGGCTGCAGACATGTCCCTGAGAGAGGGAGCTAATTGGCAAGGGGAGGGCAGGCCAGGAGGGCGGCTTCTCAGATTAACCAGGCTGCTGAGGGCAAAGGCCCTGGGCGGCAGAAGGAGCCCCCAACCTCAGCCTATTAAGTTATTACAGCTGATTGCATTCAAGGGGCCTCGGCCACAGGCCCCTTGCTGGCAGCACTCCTAAGATTTTCTGGGAAAGGCTGGGAGGGAGTCTGAGATCATTGAGAGGCAGCCCCGCCCTGCATCCTCTTCACAGGGCCGGAGGAGCCTGGTGAATTATTCCACTGACATCCTGGTATGCTCATCTACAGCCTTTTCCAGGCTGTTCTCCGTGGCCTCCCATAAGGGACTGGGGTTTCTCACATATTGGCCCCATTGGGAAAAGTGATGTGTGTGTGTGTGGTGTGTGTGTGTGTGTGTGTGTGTGTGTGGTGTGTGTGTGTGTGTGTGTGTGTGTGTGTAGGTGTGTGTATATGTGTGTGTGGTGTGTGTGTGTGTGTGTATATGTGTGTGTGTGTATGTATGTGTGTGTGGTGTGTGTGTGGTGTATGTGTGTATATGTGTGTATGTGTGTGTGTCTGGGTGTGTGGTGTGTAGGTGTGTGTATGTGTCTGTGTGTGTGGTGTGTGTGTGTGTGTGTATATGTGTGTGTGTGTGGTGTGTGGTGTGTGTGTGTGTGTGTGTGTGTGTGTGTGTGTGTGTGTGTGTGTGTGTGTTGTTGCCTGACTGCTGGGAGGAGAAGGCCCCAGAATCTCCAAGTGATGTTTCACACACAGCAACACTGTCTCTATTTAGGTTGTATGTTTATATCAAGGGCTTTATGGGCATCTCATATTACAGGTTTGGCTGCTACAAATTGACCCAAAGTAATCAAGGTTTCAATAACACAGAAATCCGTGGCTCTCATTTCACAGGCAGGTGGTACATCTCCACAGTCTTCAGAGACCCTATTCCTCTCCACTTCATTCTTCCGTAGCCCATGCAAGCAACTTCTATTTCAATATACAAAATGGCTGCTCTGGTCCCTACCATTGCATCTGTATCTCAGCAGAGAGAAGGACTAAAGGAACAATGAAGGCTCTCGCCACTTCTCTTTGATAGAGTAGTTTAGAGATGGCTCACACCATGTTTCCCATTACTTTGGCCCAAATCGACATGTCACCCACCCCACGTAGCTACAAGGGAAGCTGGGTCTTTATTTTGGCTGATCATGTGTCTAGGGGAAATTAGAAGATGAGGTCAGAAGCCAAGCTCCTAGCCCCTGCGTCTCCTAGGTATGCCCGGGGCTGTGAACATGGGGTATGCCCCATTTTCTTCTCTTAGCATTCAAGGCTAAAAGCTCCTCCAAGCAGACTCTGTTAATCAGCGCCAGCCTTTTGCCAGCTGGTCCTCAGCCTCTCCCATCCACTTCCAGGTTCTCAGCTGCGTGGCTATTGTGGGGCTCCCACAGCAGACTGTTTTTGACCCAAGGACCCCATTTCGTCTTCGGTGTGTACCCGACCCTCCCAGCCACATCCTAGAACATCGGGTCATGCTCACAGGGACTGAACCTCGTCGTGCTTGCTGCTCTGACTCTGAGCTCTCGCAGCTCTGGGACTTTGCCAAACTGCCTGAGAAGGGAAGGCAGAAGGTGAGTAGCAGTCCCCAGTTCTGCCCAGGGTCAGGTAGTAAACCCCTTTGGCCCTGTAGCCAGGGAGTCTGTTGAAAACAACTCCACCGTCAGTGTAGCAGAAAACCACCTCAAAACGTATGTGAATGAGCAGGCATGTTGGGGTGTGTGTGTGTGTGTGTGTGTGTGTGTCAATAAAGCTTTATTCAAAAAAGCAGATGCAGGCCTGATGCAGCCAACAAGGTAGTCTTTGCTAACCCGTGACATAAAAAGGAGTATCCTGTGCTGGAGTTGGGAAAGACCAAGAGCCTCGTTTCTAATAAGAGTGGCCTCATTATAATCAGGGTGCGGAGACAAGGCTCTGCAGCACGCAGGCCTGATGTAGCCCTGGTTTGGGACTGGCTTGGTTCATACCCCGTCTCCACAGGAGGGCTGTGATTGAGCTACACATCCACCTCTGTCCGTGGCTGATGGGACCAGGGTTGATGTCACCTTGAGCTGGCATTGGGAATTGGGGGTCAGCTTTATCTTTTGCTGTGTCTCAAGCTGAGGGCATATTTGATGGGAGGCTGGCAGTATGAGACCCAAAGGGACCAGCCAGTGGGGAGAGGCAGGACGAGAATGGAGGCAGCTGCCCAAGGCCTGCAGGAACCGTTCTGCATGGCCTGGCAGCCCCTAGGGCCTGGCTACCAGGCTGCCTTCTTCTTTCTGCTAAGGGTTCCTGTGCTTGTGTTCCAAGAGTGCCTTTGGCAGAAGGAGGGGCCGTCTCTAGGCTCATGGAGAATAGAGAATACTTGAAATTTCCACTCACACACTGCCTGCAAAATGCATTAACCTTTAAGCAGAGATAATGACTTCATCTTCAAACGACCTTATGGATTAACCCTTGACAGGCCCTCTTAGAAGGACGCGGGCCTACAATGAGGACCTTGTGGATACAAAAGACGAGAGCAAGCATACAAACTGGCAGGGCTTCTCTCTTGTCTGGCAGAGGTTCTTGGATAGACAACAACAGGACACCGACCCACATTCGATAAATACCCAGACTGCCCCCAAAGCAGAAGTCCCTGCAGAACTCTTCTCTGCCCTTGCCATGCAGTGAGGGCTGGGTCGGTGGCCAGGCCAGAAAGCACATCTCTGCCTTGTGGGCAACTGGGTCTTCTTTGAACCTGGAGGAAGGCTCCTTCCTCCCTAGGACTGCTGTGTGCATCGCTGTTCCTGAAACAGACCCTATTCAGAGAGAGTGGTATCAGCCACACTCCTCCATCCAATCAAGACAGTTTCTTAGAATCGTTCTGCTCTTGCAGTGATGGATGTGAAACCTGGGGTCTGGGGAACGCTAGGTAAATGCTCTGTCAGGAAGCTGTACCTCCAGCCCACAGATCAGCATAGTGAAGGTGCAGAGACGTGTTGTTCAAAAGAAGTCTGTTTAACTTTGCTGAACACAACCACTTTCCAAATTGTTGTCCAGAAGAGGGGTGTGTGCGTGCACACACACGCACACTCCTCAAACAAATGTTTTGGGGATACCTATGAACCTCCTTCAGAATGGCTGGCCCATGGAATGCTAGAAAATGCAGCCATAGAAAAGGCCTTCCTAAGCACTGATTCTGAGGCCAGGTGTCGCAGGAGGCGGGGAGGAGGGGATCCCTTTGCTTTTGCCTGACTTCATGGATGGCGGGGAAGACAGCAGCACCTGTGGGTTGTGGGATCTGAATGGCAGCTGCATGCCGTTCCTAGACATCAAAAGCCTGATTTCCAAAGACACTCTTTGAAAATAATTACAGGGCAATTTAAAAAACCTTCCCAAATGTGTCAACATTTAGGCATCAGGGAGCAGCTCGGAAGAGAGGGCTGGGAGGCGGGGGCGGCGAGGACCAGCAGCAGGTGGGTAGATTTTCCGCCTTCCCTTCCGTAACCAAGCTGAAGCAGGAGCCATATGTCCCACGTGCCTTCTTCACTCGGTCGACATCTGGACGGAACAACCCAGAAGCCAGGCACTGGGAATCGGGACCAAGAGGAACATGACCTGGCCAACTCCCAGACAGCTGGGAGACAAGATGTCCTCCAACGGCCCACAAGGAGGATTACAGCTGCCCAGAACCATGCTCGGAGGCTGGCGCAAACCCACAGGGTCTGTAGATGCAATGTGTCCCTGTGTTCCCCCACCGTCCACGCCCGTCTCCCCAGCCTGCAGACAAGCTTTAAACACAACAGATCCCATTAGGAAACTCATGGCAGGCCTTGGAGCAAATGATGTGGCAGAGGGCAAGCTAAACGCTTGCAATGGCTGCTAAGATGGAGAAAAGGTCCAACAAGGAGCACAGAGGAGACAGTGGTGACGTGGGTGGTCTCGCCTGTGTCTGTAGCAGCCTTCCCCACCTCTCACCCCAGGGCCGACTGATTTCATCTGGCCGGCCAGCTCATTGCTAGTGAGTACAAGGCTTGTGGCCAGCGTTCTGTACTCCCAGCTTTCCAAAGCTGGACTCTAAGTTGCCCTCTGCCCTCTTTAGAAAGCACTGGGGCCTTGACCTGTCCAATGCCTCAGGTAGAACAGAACCACTGATCCAGTAAGACACTGGCCCCGGAGCTGCTGGCTGGGACCAGAGACCAGCAAGTAAGTGGTAAAAGCGCTCCAGATGGGGCTCTGTGGTCCCACAGCCTCTGTCTCCTCTCAAACCCCAGCCCCTTCTCCACTTCCAGAACCCCCAGGGAACCCGTGTGGGCCCTGCAGGATGGGGGCTTTGCTGACGGAGTTTGTGGAGTTTTCTCTGTCCGTTCTAACAAATTCCCAGGCACAGCATCTCAGAACAATGCGATCTTATCCATCCACGCTTGATCTCTGCTAAAAGGCTGCGCATCGACTGTCTTACGCCTCCAGAAGCCAAAAGTCCCAAGATGAGGGTCTGGGGGAGGTGACAGAGGGGAAGAGCTGCCACAGGCCTTGGCTCAGAGCCCCAGTCCTGGCTGTACTGTTAGCAGAGTGGTAGCCCCGACATCTTCTGCCTCTGTGACGCTTTGTCTCTAACTCTGCCTGTCTCTCTTTGTCTCTATATCTCTGTCTCTGTCTCTATCTCTGTTTCCCTCTGTCTCTCTGTCTCTGTCTATCTCTCTGTGTCTGTCTCTCTATCTCTGCCTCTCTCTGTCTCTGTCTCTATCTCTGCCTCACTGCCTCTGTCTCTCTCTCTCTCTTTCTCTCTCTCTCATGCCTTTCCTTATTAAGAGTCTAGTGACTACAATGGACCCATGCAATTATGTAATTACATTAGATTATGTAATCTAGGCTCTTTTCTCCTCCTTCATTGGCACCTGGATTATTTTACTTTATTTTATTTTATTTTATTTTATTTTATTTTATTTTATTTTATTTTATTTTGTGTGTATGAGTGCTTTGCCTGCATGTATGTCTGTGCTCCACCTCCATGCCTACAGAAGCCAGAAGACTTCAGATCTTCTGGAATTTGAGTTATAGGCAGGTATGAGCTGCCAAATGAGAGCTGGGCATCTAACCTGGGTCCTCTGGAGAGCCGCCAGTGCTCCAGCCCCATGAGCCTTTGTTTAATGCACATAGAATGGTCCCAGCAGGACAGTGGCCAACAGCTGTCTGATACTGGCATCATTCATCCCATATGAGTTTTTTGACAGTCTGCCGTTGCTACTCAGGGCTGAGGGTGCATATCAAGTGATGCCTTGGAAGGAACTGGAGGATGAGGTGTTACCATCCAAGAAGGGCCTGAGCTGCATGCATGGCTGAAATACGTTCTGCCAACCAGCTGGCTTCCTGAATCCCTCAAGCACATGGCATTGCTGAAGGTCAGAGGACTTCCGCTCCTTGCCATAGACCCCACAGTAAGAAACTCCAACTCAGATTGTCTAACTGAAGCATCCAAGGTCTTTGGTATCCAGCACTTAGTCTTACAGAAGATCCAGATCCCAGAGGCCAAACAAACAGAAGTCTGGAACCGCAGTGCCATATGGCAGTAGAGACCCCAAAAGATCAACTGAGAGGCTGAGTAAGACTATCCGGCAGCCAGAGAGATGTGGGGTGACTGTCACCCCACAAGAAACACCATCGGAAAGATGCTGCCTGAAAGAGATGACTTGGGTACCAGTCATTCTCCAGGCCAAACTCAGGACCACCAGGATGCTCACCCCACCAAGCCTGTTGGACACCCCCTCCCATCACCCTCACCGCAGCTCCCATTTTAACACCATTTTCTCAAGAAAAAGCCAAACTGCAGATAATCCGGAGTTGTCATTGTTTATTGATGGAATTGCCAGACAACATTGAGGTCTACCAAGATGTTTGCTGTAAGCCAAGCATTCTGGGTCACTCCAGAGCTCGGGAAGCGGAAGCAGGCAGATCTCTGTGAGTTCAAGTCCAGCCTGGTTTACATAACGAGTTCCAGGACAGCCAGAGCCTCATAATAAGAGCCTGCCTCGGAAACAATAAACACAAAAAATGTTGCTTTAAATACTGAAGCAAGCTTTTTAAGACACACACTCTGACCCAGAGCCTTCACCTTCAGGAGATCTGAAGAAATAACCACAGATGTTCTCAAAGATGAGAAACAGGAGAGCCCACAGCTGTGTACTTCAGACACCTGAGAAAATGAAGAAAAAAAAAAAAAGCCTTCGTATCCTGGGGATAACTGGCTGAACAGGTGACCACTTGCGACACGCACTACACAGGCGGCGGGGAGATGGAGCAGGAAGGCAGTTACGACGCACCGTCCAAGGGGAGCCGACGGTGACAAGACGGAGTGTCGAGACAGATTTCTTTTTCATTGCAAACGGATAGACGGAGTGACGGTAAATACGAAGATGATGCATAGGTAGACGGCGGGAGACGACAGACACCTGCTGATGGATGGTACACAAGCGAGCCATATTGATGGAAAGTGGGTAACAAATAGACGAGAGTGGTAGGTAATAGGTGAGTGAGTGATAGAGATGTGGTAGATAGGTGGGTGGGTGAGAAGGAGCGAAGACAGATAGCGATGAGCAGGCAGGCAGGTGCAGATGGTGGCTACAGAGAGGGTGGGGAGACGGAGCGGGTGGGTGCATGATAGCAACGCTGAGCGGGCGGCTAGACGGAGAAACAGACAGACCACAGATGACTGTCCTAGTCTGCCTTCTATGGCTGTGACAAACTCCGCGAGGGTTGATGTCAGCTCTCAGGGACAGCCCATCAGCAGAAGCCAAGGCAGGAACTGAAGCAGAGGCTGGGGGGCACTGCTTCCAGGTTGGCTCAGCTTTCTTTTTTAAATGATATGAGCTATGATTACATCATGTACGCCCTTGCTCTGTCCAACTCGTCTCGTGTACCGCCTGCCTTGTTCTCTTGCTTTTTCCAGATTCATTGCTTCCTTTAATGTGTGTGTGTGTGTGTCTGTGTGTGTGTGTGTGTGTGTGTGTGTGTGTGTGTGTGTGTCTATGTGTGTGTATGTGTATGTGTGTGTGTCTGTGTGTGTGTATGTGTATGTGTGTGTGTCTGTGTGTGTATGTGTGTGTGTGTCTATGTGTGTGTATGTGTATGTGTGTGTGTCTGTGTGTGTATGTGTGTGTGTGTCTGTGTGTGTGTGTGTGTCTATGTGTGTGTATGTGTATGTGTGTGTGTCTGTGTGTGTATGTGTGTGTGTGTCTGTGTGTGTATGTGTGTGTGTCTATGTGTGTGTGTATGTGTGTCTGTGTGTGGATGTGTATGTGTGTGTGTGTCTATGTGTGTGTGTGTGTGTATGTGTGTGTGTCTGTGTGTGTCTGTGTGTGTGTCTATGTGTGTGTATGTGTATGTGTGTGTGTCTGTGTGTGTGTGTCTATGTGTGTGTATGTGTATGTGTCTGTGTGTGTGTGTGTCTATGTGTGTGTATGTGTGTGTGTGTCTATGTGTGTGTATGTGTGTGTGTCTGTGTGTGTGTGTCTATGTGTGTGTATGTGTATGTGTGTGTGTGTCTATGTGTGTGGATGTGTATGTGTGTGTGTCTGTGTGTGTGTGTGTGTCTGTGTGTGTATGTGTGTGTCTGTGTGTGTATGTGTGTGTGTGTCTGTGTGTATGTGTGTGTGTGTCTATGTGTGTGTATGTGTATGTGTCTGTGTCTGTGTGTGTCTGTGTGTGTATGTGTGTATGTGTATGTGTGTGTGTCTGTGTGTGTCTGTGTGTGTATGTGTGTGTGTGTCTATGTGTGTGGATGTGTATGTGTGTGTGTCTGTGTGTGTGTGTGTGTGTCTGTGTGTGTATGTGTGTGTGTGTCTATGTGTGTGTATGTGTGTGTGTATCTGTGTGTGTGTGTGTATGTGTGTGTATGTGTGTGTGTGTCTATGTATGTGTGTGTGTCTGTGTGTATGTGTGTGTGTGTCTATGTGTGTGTATGTGTATGTGTGTGTGTCTGTGTGTATGTGTGTGTGTATCTGTGTGTGTGTGTCTGTGTGTGTATATGTGTGTATGTGTGTATGTATGTGTGTGTGTGTATCTGTGTGTGTGTATGTGTGTGTCTGTGTGTGTGTGTGTGTCTGTGTGTCTATGTATGTGTGTGTGTCTGTGTGTCTGTGTGTGTGTATGTGTGTGTGTGTCTGTGTGTGTGTATGTGTATGTGTGTGTGTGTGTGTGTATGTGTGTGTGTGTGTGTGTGTGTGTGTATATGTGTGTATGTGTGTGTATATGTGTGTCTGTGTGTGTGTATCTGTGTGTGTATCTGTGTGTATGTATGTGTGTGTGTATGTGTATGTGTGCGTGTGTGTGTGTGTATATGTGTGTGTATTCCTAAATATATAGTTGCAACCTGATTAGCCTGTATAATGTCACTTGTATACACACCAGCTGGTATGTGTGCTCTTCCCTGGGGAGGATATTTCTCTTGGTCTCCGCATCTCTCAGTTGCCTACAGTTCTTTGCTAGGGTTAAGAACTCACGAGCTTCCCCTTTCCACGCTAGCATTTCTGTCTTAGTTTTTCTAGTGCTACAATAAAGCACCATGACTAAGGCGACCTCCAGAAGGAAGGGTTTACATGAGGTTTACATTCAAGGGTTAGGAGTCCGTCAGCATCCTGGAGGGAGACATGGCAGCAGGCAGGTGCCAGAGCAGCAGCTGAGAGCTCCTCTCTCAATCCACAGACAGAAACAAAGAGATTGCTCTGGGGATCCTGGGAGGTTTTGGAAACTTCAAGCCCATCCCAGTAATAAACCTCCTCCAACAAGGCCACACCTCCTAAGCATTCAAATTCCGGAGACTTCCATGGAACGTCTCATTCAAGCCTCACGTTCTACTCTTTGGTGCCTGTAGTGTCATGACACATCGTAGTGCAAACTGCATTCATTACAACTCCAGAAGTCCCCACAGTCTTTCACAGTCTCTATACCGTCTGATGTCTCTTCTAATCTCTAAACCCCCTATTAAAAAAAATCACATACTTAAAGCATACAGATGGCACAGAATATATATTACCATTCCAAAAGGGATGAATTGGGGCACAGGGATGAACCAGAGCAAGACCAAAACCCAGAAAGGCAAACTCCAAGCCCTTTAACTCCTTGTCTTGTGTCTAAGAACTTACTTGGCTCTCCCTTCTGGCCCTGCCACTCTCTTCCTCTCAGGCCGGTTCCACCCACTGTGTGAGGATCTCCTCAGCAGGAATCCCAGAGTGCTCACCTCTCACACCTCCTGGTCGCCAAAGCAACTCAGGCTTCACACAATGACTTCTTAAGACCTCCTGCCTTCTCGGGGCAGGCTTTGTTGGCTTTCCTTAACTTTCCTTAACTGTGAAGAAAAATTCCACAACCACTTACTCATGCATCCCTCATAATCGCAGAGCCAGAACACAAGGACAACACCGCCAAGCCCGCCAGCCTGCTTGGGCTGGGGTCTAGGCTAGGGGCTGGGCTGGAGTCTGGGCTAGGGGCTGGGCTAGGGTCTGGGCTAGGGTCTGGGCTAGGGTCTGGGCTAGGGGCTGGGCTAGGGACTGGGCTAGGGTCTGGGCTAGAGGCTGGGCTAGAGGCTGGGCTAGGGTCTGGGCTAGGGTCTGGGCTAGGGTCTGGGCTAGGGACTGGGCTATGGGCTGGGCTAGGGGCTAGGCTAGGGACTGGTCTATGGGCTGGGCTAGGGGCTGGGCTAGGGGCTGAGCTAGGGGCTGGGCTAGGGGCTGGCTCCTTGAATTACATTGCAATGGCTTGTGTCCGTTCCTTAGGTCTCTTCCTTTCTCAAGCTGGAAGCCAGCTGAGTGGGGTCTTGCCCCCGAGGGCGTCCTTCCCTGGATCCCAGTTCAGATTTGGGCTTTTCCTAATCTTGTATTTCTTTCAGCACAAGCCTCGGTGTCAACGTTAAATCTCCTGGTGTTCTTTTCCCCTCAAACTACACATCTTCTATCTCTTTTAGTCCTGCTTGCTCTTCTTCATGGTAGTCCCGCATAAGAGTGGTGACTAATAACCACACAGCAGACTCGATATTAATCTGTCTTGACATCTCCTCTGCCAAAGAAATTAATCCACTACTTTTTAATTTAAGCTCGGGAAAATTCTTAGGACAAGGGCAGAAGGCAGGCACATTTTCAGCGGGGGGGGGGGGGGGGGGGGGATCACAAGAATAGTCTCTGACTATGCAGGACTTGTGTTGTAGATGTGTCCGTTGGGACTTGGCTCCATAACTCTGCATTCTGATCCGTTGTGATTTTCTGGAATGGTCCAGTTGTTGCAAAGAGGAGCTTCCTTGATGGAACATGAGGGGCACATTTCCCCGTGAGTACGACACGTACTTAGAAGACATCCTTGTAGGAAGGCTTCAAAGAGAAAGGAGGCTAGTAGAGCCCAGAGCACAGGTGGACACACACGGAACCTCTCTAGAGAAACAATATGGATTCTGGGATGGGCTTCCACTTATGTGGACAGAGCCGCCAGCAGAATGTGGTGGCTATGGATGGTTGTCATCAGTGGCCCGTGGGTACGGGGCTTGTTAGAGAAGCCTATTGTCTTCTTGTTTATTTTTAGTTTTTAAAATTATTTATTTATAAAATCATTATTATTACGTGTGTGTGAACGTGTATGCCATGGACCGTGTGTAGAGACCAGAGACCAGAGGATAACTCTGTGGAGTCAGTTCTCCCCTCCCAGCTTTATGAACTCTCATCTTTAGACTTGCAGAGCAAGCCTCTTTACCTGCTGAGCCCCCTCGCCTGTCCTGGTGTCAACCATCTTTTGGGCAGCGTGATGGTTACTAAGGACTGTCAACCTTACAGGAATCACCTAGGAGACGAGGCGATGTCTGTAGAGGAGTCTCTGGACTGGGTTAAGGGAGGTATTCCTAACTCCCTGGCAGATAAAAAGGAGAAATTGAGCTGGACCAGCATTCATCTCTGTTTCCTGACAGTGGATCGACGTGACCAGCCGCCCCGCTTTCCCGCTGCCGTGCCTTCGTGGCCGTGATGGGCGGCACCCTTTCAAGTGTCATATCACGGCCACGGGAAAAGCAACAGATGTAGACAGGTCTCCATTTTGCTGAGGGGGGCGACAGCTTCAAGAATGGGGCTATCTGGTTTCCAGCCTGTTTCAGTCTGCACAGGGCCTATCATCTGCTCCCAGGTTCCAGTAGGGAACCAGAGCCTCAGCGGATGGCTGACAGGGTAACGCGTCCACATGCATAGTGAAGCTGTGGGAATCGAGTGCCTTCGACCTGTGGTTCTGGATCGCCAATGCTTTGTCAGGGATGACTGCCAGCTTGGAAAGGCACTGTCTCTGTGCTTCCGCTCTCCATCTACACCCAATATAGAGTGAGTGAGGAGGAACGCCCAGGGCTGTTGAGAGGGGGCATTCTCGTGAGGTCTCGTCCGCACTGCAGACCTGGGAATGGACTGGAACGTTTGCAGGGGCCGTCTTTACCCTAACCCAGCGGGTTGGCACCCCACTGGTGCTGTGATAGGGAGACACAGTTACCCTGAGTCCTGACGAGACGGGCTGCTTGGGAGCCCTGGAGGCCTTTGACACTGACCGTGCGGCAGGACCATCCTAAAGAAGTCTCTGGGTGCATGGCCATGTGAATTTTGACCACATGCCTCACTTCCTTCCCGTGTGAGCTAGGGATGTGGGGTTCTCCTGGTGTCCATTTCTGCCCATCATTTGAAGTGGGCTCTGTGTGTCAGGGTCAGAGGGGGGCGTCCCTCCAGATGAGGCAGGATAACAGCCACCTCTAGGCCAATGAGTCGGGTACATCTGCTTCCCATTTTTCCTCTCCTGGGACTCCATGATGCACACATAAAGTCCAGGCTCTGAGAAGTCCTGAAGAACATGAGGCTTTCCAGTGTGGGTTAACCCAATGTCTGGACACTAGGCCCCTCCCACAGAAGGATACCTGCTTCTAGAAGGAATTTTCCAGGCCACAGAAGCTGACCCTCCACCCTGGCTCACGTTGGCATATGCTAATGTCTGCTCATTTGCAACTTCCTTAAGGGCAGGACCTAGGAAGACCTCTTCCTCCTCCTCTCCAGGCCTGGGATTCCCTAAGCTGGAGACAGGAAGCAGGTCTCTCTGAGAAAGGAGGAGATCGATTCTCCTTTCTGACTGTGAGGTTCTACAGCTGGCCTGGGGCAGGTAGGGAAAGAAGAGCTAATCTCCCCTCGGAAAATGTGAGGTGCATGCATATTTCATAAAGTACAAACTTTCTGCACAGATGGAACACAAGCCAATGACGTCTCTACATCATCCGAGAGCCATTCATGGGGCTGAGGACAGGCCGGCAACAGCAGCGTCAGAGGAGCGCTGAGCAGGCTGGGGGACTCGGCCCAGGCCCTCCCACGGCTCACCCCGTATGATTGACAGTTTGGTTCTAGGAGCCCCAGCCACCAGGTGGACTGAGAAGGATCCTAGAGCCTTCCTCCTCTGCCTTACCCGCGTAGACTACTCCCCAGACCTCTTCATCAGACCCCAGAGGCCGGGGAGCCAGCCCAGCCTGTGTGTCTCACTCCTTCCCAGCCTCCCCCCTACCTCTGAGCCAATCCATTCTAGCCCCACAGGTCTAAATCTACGAGACTACCACGTGCCTTCCTGCCCCAGGGCCTTTGCACTTGCCATCCTCTTGCCGCCATTTTTCATCCTACGATGCGCTTCCTAGCATTCAGACCTCCAGTCTCTAACCAGCAACTGCTCACTCTTCCTTCCTATCTCATCTGTCTGTCTGTCTGTCTGTCTCAGTCTCTCTTGTTAGATTGTGTGTATGCATGTGTCTCTACATGTATGTGTCCAAGGACAACAGATCCCCGCCGCGCTGGAGTTACAGATGGCAGTGAGCCTCCCAGTGTGGGGTGCTGGGAACTGAACCTGGGTCCTCTGCAAGAGCCGTCCATGCTTGTCACCACTGAACCGTCGCTCCAGCCCACGCCATCTTTCGTTCTCGTCTTATACTCTTTATTTTCTGAAATTGTTTTCCTTTGCTTCTTTCCTCGGTGAGTCTGGCCTGGAACGGTGAGTCTCACTCAGCGCGGGAACCGTATCATTCCAAGACCAAAAATTAAAGCAGGGGACACATAGGAAGCATGGAAAGACAGAGGGGCGGACAGACAGGGCACCCCATGGCTTCGCTTCCATTGGTGCAGAGGCCGGGGAGCAGGAGGTACCCTTGTGGGAGGGCCTTGCGCGGCGGAGGCAGGGTTCTGTGCTTACATTGACCAACGTAAGCACTTGGGGTCTGTTCCACAGTTCAAACAGTCCCTGGGGATGTCAGCTGGTAGAGCGCCTGCCTGGAGTGCAGGATGCCGTGAGCCTGGTGTGATGGTACATGCCTAGGATCTCAGCACGGGAGGTAGAGGCAGGAGGATCAGAGTTCAAGGTCATTCTCCTCTACATAACAAGTCTGAGGATAGCCTGGCATAAGGGAAAAAACATTTCAAATAATCACCCCACTTCAGCAACAGCTACTGTTGTTATGTTTACCTTGCAGGCCGGCAGGCTGCAGCCCGGAGAGGTCAGCCTTCTTGTTTGAGGTCAACCAGCCCAGGGCAGCTGGCTGCGTTGGAGCCTGCAGTCTACAAGGTGGCCACTCACCCCGCCTCTCTCCAGCCCAGTCTGACCACAGCCCTCCCTCCTCGGGGGGGCACCTTGTGACCCCCAGCCAACAGTCCAGTGTCTGGGAGTGAAATGTTACACAGCTTCAGAGACCTGGGAAAGCAGCCGGGCTCCCGAGCTGACCCGCGCACCTGGGCGGCTGTGCCCGTCACAGCCGTCAGCACTCCGGGTTTTATGGCCTGATTCACTGCCCTGTGAAGGTGTGTGGAGGCCTGGATCACCAGAGGTTGGAGCTTAGGGAGGCTGGCAGCGAGGGGCGGGCTCCCGGGAGGGCCACAGAGCCAGGCAGGAGCAAGACAGCTGGCTTTCTGGATCACGATGCCCAAGGCCTTCAGCCCTGCGAAGCTTCGGCACCCCAAGAGTTAAGCCTGGTCGGCTGCTCCCCCTCCCCTCTCACTGAGGTAATGAGGGAAATGTCAGCCAAAGCGATCGCTGGG
Organism: Cricetomys ansorgei; assembly: GCA_026225945.1. Taxonomy (NCBI): domain Eukaryota; kingdom Metazoa; phylum Chordata; class Mammalia; order Rodentia; family Nesomyidae; genus Cricetomys; species Cricetomys ansorgei. Next base: position 7,499,022 of record JAMJFZ010001249.1, on the reverse strand, counting down.
AGCCCTACAGAGAAACTGCCCTATTGAGTTTTTTAAATTAAATCTATTTATAATTTATACCCTGCCTGCTTCCAAAAAGGATTTGAGGTGCTTTACGATAAACGACACATAAAACGGAAAGGCTGTGAAGTAGAAAGAGAAAAATCAAGAACTCCGTGCAGTGTGGGAGGGGGACGAGCCCCCAGTCCCCAGGCTTAGATCCCATACTTTGGCTGCTGCTCCGAGCCCTGGCAAAAGGGGGGGGGGGAAATCGCCGAGAGGAGCCGCAGAGCATCAGGTGGTTCCGGAAATCGCAGGTGGTCACCTGGAGACATCGAGAGAGGCAGGACGTGGCCGTGGGACTAGGCTGTCCCTGTCAACCTGTCGTCCTTGTTTCTCCATGATGGATCCCTCCCTGACTTGCCCACACTGGCCCCTCCTCTCAGCCTCATAGGAGGCCCTGCCCCCAGAACCCCAGGACCCACACAGTCAAGGTCACACTGACTCCCGACCCTGACTCCAGGGGACTCGACTGGAACCTTCAGGAACAAGACGGCTGGGTCAGGAGTCCACTGGTCGTCATCCTTACCATCTGGGACGAGAACAGAAGCGTGGGACGGCAGGAGGGCCGGGTCCTCACGACAGCACCGGAGCCCCTGGATCCAGCCGTACCTGAGTGAATCACTCCTCAACCATCCCATCTAAGGAGCTAATCGGACCCCCACACGTCTAGCTTGAGCCTCCTGAGTTGGTTTCTACCGCTGGGAAGACAGAGCAGTCGGCTTGATTCACCCTCTCCTCTCTCTGCACCCCTGCTTCTGCTCGTCCCTAAAGCAAGCCCTGCAGGCCACCGCCATCCATCCAGGCCCCTTGGCGGCACCTGTCTTTCTCTGGCAGCACTCTCCTTCTCCCCATGCCTGTGCCTGGCGAGCAAGCGTGTGCAGAGACGCAGCCACTGTGCAACCAGCACCCTCCACCCCCCATCGGCTCACCCCATGCCTCCTCCTTCCCGAAGAGGACCCACCAGAAATCACGTGACCAATAACAGCCTTGGATGGCTATGGTCCTTCCCCAAGCACAGGAGCCGAGCCCCGTGCTTCAGCCCGGCAGGAGGTCTCCTCGGTGTACAGGGAGAGGCCTAGAGAGCCCGGCAGTGAGCTGGGCCTGGCTCCTGAGGTACCACCCTTTCCCCATCTTGTCCTCTACTCTGCTACAGGTTCGACAACTGTCATCCCAAAACTTGGGGGTTGGAGGCAGGAAGATCAGGTGTTCAAGGTCAGCCTCCTTAACTTGAGGCCCTGTCTCAAAAAGTAAACACAACCAGATCATTAGTTAATCAGTTAATTAATTAATTAAAGTATGTAATTTCTTGACATCTGAAGATGTTACTCATTTGGTAGGTGCTTACCTGGCATGCAGGAACCCTTGGGTTCAGCACCCAGCACTACACAAGCCCAGGGTAGTGACACACACCTGTGATCCCAGAACTCCAAAAGCAGAGGCAGGAAGTCCAGGAGTTCAAGGTTAACCTTGGGAATATAGTGAGTTCACGTAGCCAGTCTGGGCTACATGAAATCCTGGTTTAAAAAAAAGACACACACCCCCACCCCCAAAAAAGAACACCTTGCTTTATAAAACAGTACGTGGCCTCTGGGGACAGACCTTTTGGTTCCATGGCAGGACCATTGTAGCGGACAGTGCATGTAGTTCTGAGCAGACGTCAAAGGCCGTCTCTGTGGTAAGGGGTGCAGGGATGCAGAAGAGGGAAGGGAGATCTCTGGGTCTTTTCACTTCCTTCTCCTTCCTTTCCTTCCCCTGGACATCTTAATTTATTAACGGTTTATTAGATTCTTTCTAGAAACTTCTCTCTTTCCCATTCTTCCTTCTGTTGTTTCTTTAGCCAGTTCATTCTGAGTCTGTCAGCCTTTGGCCAAGTGGGGAGCCAGCCTGCACCAGGCTACCCCTTGCAGAGGTGGCAAGCAGTCACAGAGGCCCCTATCAGCAGCAGAGCTGGGTTATCTCCAGGAGCCCATAGTGGACACCCCACATTTCCTGGGATCTGGCAGGGCCTCAGGACTCTGAGCCTGCCCCAAAATGTGCAGAGTTGGTCTTTAGTGGGGAGTCCTGATGTCAGCCCCTCCTGGAGCTCTCACCCCCTTTTCTGCCAGTCTCTGAGCTCCAGAGACAAACAGCTTGCTGGTCACAATAACCCAGTGTCCCACCCAGACCTTGGTGTCTCAGTAAGTCAGGTGGCACATTGCTGTCCCTGGTCTCTCACCCCGCTGAGACACTTGAGAAACAGCAGCACCCCAAGTTGGAAGACTCCAAAGTCAGACCACCCTGTTCAACTGGAATTGATGGCCAGTAGGTGGAGATGATTTGGCTTCGGGAAACGAGCGTGACACAGGACCCGAGTTGCCCATTAGCCCGCCATGCCCCGCTGGCTGGCCTGCTTGCTCAAGGTGAAGCCAGCTCACCCAAGTTATGAAGCTTTTCTGAGCTGCCTGCGCCCTCCTGGCCTCTTCACCGGGCCATTTAGCTGTCTAAATCAAGACATCTCAGTCAGCAGCGGCCGGCAGGTATTCTTGCACTGGGCCGCCTTGCTTCCCTTGTAATCTAAATCTAATTTATTGGCCCAGGGACACAGGGAGCAGTCTGTGCACGTAGCCAGTGTGCGGTGGAGAATATAATGCACCGCGTTCGGTGTAATAAGGCTCTTTATAGAAGGCGTTAACTAGGCTCTGGCTTAGGGCGCCAATGAAGCGCTGAATAGTTCCTGCCTGCGAGATTCTACATGGCCAACCTGGGTAGTCTCTGTGGGGACAGGAGGAACTGAGATCTTGAACCAGCTTTACATCTGGGTGGCTTAGAAGATTAGATGCTGGGAAGCTCCTGAAGGCAACGGCAGGCTCTCGAGGCACCCAGTTAGCTGGGATGGAATTAAAGTAAACAACTGTCCTCCGTGCACTTGCCCAGACTCAGAGGCCTGGCTCCCTCCATCCTGCGCAGGGGTGGCCCATCATGCTCGGGATCCTTAACCTGGAGCCTCTTACCAGCAGAAATCATGGAGACCGATTGGCCAGGAACAAATGCTTGGTTTTTCTGAGGCTTCTGCCTCCGTGTTCCCCACGTGGGAAGGAGCTGTGCTCACTGGGGGTGTCCACCGTGTCCCTAAATCCTCCCTTATGACACAAGCGTGTCATTTCCTCACCCACCCATCCACTCAACAAGTATCAGACCTCCTCTACCCTAAGATGTGGTTTCTCACATCCCAGGGCATCTCGTAACATGTCGGTGTCTTTGGTTCAACAGCAGACACCAAGGCCGTAAACATAGGCTCACACACCAAATCCCACTGCCACTGGAGTTTATAAATAAAGTATCTTTGGCACACAACCATGCGGCTGCTTCAGCCCCGCAGCTGCAGAGTTATGAAGCTGTGACAAGCACCACAGCCCACAGAGCTCCGAGTATTTACTGTCACTGCGTGTGCCCTGCCTGCCATGGGGTCCGTGGGGAGAGTTCGAACAGGGTGCAGCAGCTTCAGGGACAGGTAGAGCCCGTCTGAAACCTCTTCCCCCATCTGACCAGTTCCCTGCTCTCCGGTAAGCTCCTCAAGAATAAAGGGAGACGGGGTGAGAATTAGATAAGCACCCCAGTAGTCTACAACAGGTACGTGCTGGGCTGCATAGGCTGGAGGTAGAATTGTGGGCAGAGCAGGCTCCCACATTTAGTTCAAGGTGGACTGTCACGTCCATGTACAAGGAGAAAACAGGAAAAGGAAGCAAAGAGAAGTACAGTGTAGAAGATTGCAGCCTCTAGGATATCTAGAAGCATCACTCACCTAACCCAGCCCGCCTAAAGTCACGAAGGACTTTCCAGATGGTTGGTTAGTTTCAACCTTCTTCAACTTGACATAATCTAGAACCACACGAGACTGAGGGATTGTCTAGATTAGGGCATTTCATGAGCGTGTCCTTGAGGTTATTATTAGTTGAAGTGGGAGGATCTGTCCACTGTGGGTGTCACCATCCCCTAAGCAGAGTACTCTGGATTAGATAAAAGTGGAGAAATCAAGCTGAGCACAGCAGGCTTTAACTTACTGCCCTCTGCTCCTGACTGTGGGTATGATGTGACACCCATCACATTCCTGCTGCCTTGACTTCCCTGCAATGATGGACTGTAAACTGGAACTGTGATCCAAATGAGCCCTTTCTCCTTTGCGTTGCTTTTATCTGGGAATTCTTTCACAGCAACAGAAAGCAAAACTAAGACACTGCAGGTGAGGTCTATCCTCTGTCTGGGAAGAACCCAGGCTTCTGGCTAGGAGCAGAGGTCTCGAGCATCGTTCACAGGTGTGACATCCCACATCAAGGACCCCTGGCTGTCTCATGGGAACATGCCACATTTTGCTCTCCTCATTTGTAAAGTGCAGGTGAAGAGTCTGCGAAGGTGGCTACCACGAGTACCATGAATCAGGCCAGCAGCACCGCCTTCTGAGGGCTTTGCAGTAGTTCTGGCCCGATAGCTCCTCATGGTCTCCTTGCCCTGCCATGGAGAGGACGAGGAAATAGTTGTGAGTTTTGGGCCCAGGAAAGGAGGCAAGAGCCAGGAAGCAAGTGCATGCAGAGTGGATACACTATCAAAGGGACCCACGGATGGCAGAAGTGGGCACGGGCAGTCTTGAGGGTGTTCTGGGCACAAAGTCCACAGAGGCAAGTCAGCTCCTTATTCAGCTCTGGCAGACCAGGCCCTGACCCAGGAGCCACATCTGGCCTGAGCTTGCCTGCAATTGCTTTCTCCAGACTCCACCAAGAACATTTAAAGTCTAGGGATAGCTTGTGAAACCCCGACTTCCAGTGTTTGCTACTTATAAGTGGCTTAGCAAAAGGAGGGCTTATTTCGGCTCACTGTCTGTCATGGTGGGAAGGCACGGCGACGGGATCTGGAGGCAGCAAGCTGCACTGCATCTGCAGCCAAGAAGCAGTAAAGACTGGATCTGGTGCTCAGCTTGCCTTCCCCCTTCCATCCACCCCAGGACTCCAGCTCCCGGAATGGTGCCATCCACATCAAAAGTGGGCTCCTTCCTCTTCAGTTAAACATATCTGGAAACATTCATTCTCTTTGATTCATCTGGAGGTGTGTTTCCATGGTGACTCTTAATCTAGTCAAGTTGACAATGAAGATTAACCATCACAGAAAGGAAAAATCTGGTTATCAGGGGTCCCTTTACCTCCAGGCATACGCAATCAATTCTCTCTCCAGGCATAAGCAATCAATCCTCTCCACACCTCACTCTGTGCTTGACACTCTCTGCCTCTGGTCCATTACTCATCTGTCCCTTAAACCCTGGGAGTGGCCTGAGCTGGACATGCCCCAGAAGCCTACAGACCCTGTTTCTTGCTCTTCTGTTTCTTTCTCTGGAATCCGTAAGGCTGGTGCACATACACTGCTGGACAGGCTCCTCTGCCCTGTGTTCTAGGCTCTGAGTGAGGGGAGGTGAGGGACCTGCAGGAGTCCCAGGGGACTTGTATGCTGGCTGCTCTCATCCAAGCAGGTAGTAGTGGCTCTGGTTCCCTTCTGTAAGCCCATGGGCTGAAAGAACATGAAGGAGTACCCCATTTAATCTGTCTCCAGTCTTTCTTAGGAACCTGGCACACCCTGGCACAGCCTGGCACAACATGGCACACCCAGGCACACCCAGACACACCATGGCACACCTTTCTATCCCTAGTCATTCCCTGCAGCCAGTCCTGCTGGACTTGAGCTGAGGCCCATTCAGCCCTAGGTGGAACCTGCCTGGAGTTTGGCCTCTCATTTAAGTCAGAGGAAAGGCTGAAGGCCAAGCTTTTCCAGTCTCTGCGAGGGCACCATTCCGCATTTTGCCGTGACCACAGAAGCCTCTAGAAAGCAAGGTTAAAGCTTTAGCCTTTGTTTTGTGGTCTCTGTTAAATAGGAGGGAAAGCTGCCTCTGAGATGGCGTATTCACACTTCTTGGCCTGACTGAGGACAACTTGTGGGAGTGAGTTCTCTCCTTCTGCCCTGTGGGGTCTGAGGATCAGGCTTGGCAGCAAGTGTGTTTACCTGCTGAGCCATTTTGCTGAACCCCAAATAATCTCCTACACCTGGAGACAGAGGTAAAACAGCTCCCACCCAACAGCCCCAGGATGCCCCAGAGATTCCTCTCAGAATCCAAGCTGCCTTTGATCAAAGTGTGTCCTTGTGAATCTCGCGTGGCATGTGCACGTTGCATTATCCGTATGCTACAGGGCTTCATGGGAATTAGCAGAGGCCAAGTCAACATGGCCTCTCCCACGACGGCAGAGCTGGCTGTTGGGACGGTAGAAAATTAGATTCTTCAGCCTATGACTTCAAGCACATTGGCCATAATCACCCAGACCCCCAAGAGACCATCTCAGGAGCCGTGGGACAGGCCCCTTGGGGCTCAGGAGTCTTCATGGAGGCCCTGCCTGGCCTGCTGATGGTGGTAGAGGAGCCCAGACTGCCAGGCAATTAGGTGTGACGCTCAGTACCCGCCTGCAGGTCCCAAGAGCTATCTGTGACTATCCTGTTCATGAAGGTCTTACGGCCTTGGAGAATTGATGGAGGCAGAGACAGGCCAGCCGGGCGAGGAGGAAGATGAAACTCCAACATTAAATAAGCTGAGGGGAGCAGCTGCTCCAGTCTACAAAGCAGGATGGGAATGAAGCATAGCTCCGAGGACAGGTCCTCCGAGGCGTCACAGAAAGGACATTAACCACTCCGCGCTGGCATGCACATCCTACCTACAGGAAACTCCTGCACAGCACAGGCTGGAGATAAGCAGACAGGTTTATGCCCTCAGCAGCTCCAGTGGAGGGAGAGCACAGTCCTGAGATAAGGTACCTCTGAGGTGACATCAGATGCTGGTGCCCCAAACTCTGTGGGGAGACTTACTCAAAGGTATACATCCCAAACAGCAGGTGCCTATTAGAAAATCAAACAAAGAATCCCCATGCTGGGGAGATGTCTCGGTCTGTACATGTGTACTCACACACACACACACACACACACACACACACACACTCACACATACATACACACACACGCACACATACATACACACACGCACACACACGCACACATACTTACACACACACACATACATACACACACACATATACATACACACACACATATACACACACACACATACACACACACATACACACACACACACACACACACACACACACACACACTATGAACAAAACCCAAATTCGCCACAGAAGGAAATACTGACAATCATTTTCTCAAGTCCTGCACTGCCCCAGACCCTTGAACCTTTAGCCTCCATCTGTCAAATGACCTGTGCCAGCACTCCCAACCTTCTCCCTCCCCCCTCCCTCCACACATCCTCACTCCACAACCTTCTCACCCCTCCTCTTCCCTCCCCATCCCAGCCCTCTCTTCTCATCTTCTTCCGAGTTGTGACTTACAGGAACTAAGAGCACCTCAGTTTACCAAGACTCGTCCTGCTTTGTCCCAGTCAAAGCGTCATACTTTTAATAACCCACCCCTCCCTCTCAGGCCTCTCCCAGTTGTGTAACAAATTATGTAGGTGATCTCTCTCGCCATGCATCACTTCCATGGTGAGCTCACTGCTGCACCAACCCTTCTCTCTGTGGACTCTTGACGCCATTGCCTTTCAAGAGACCCTATCTTTTTTCCTCACTGGGATATTCTGAAATTACTATTTGTTTAGAGGCAATCTCCTCTCTTTTCTATGTTCTTAGAATGCTGCGTGAAATACAGAAGTCAATAGACTTTTGTTCAGTAAGTGGATGGATTGGTGGGTGGATGGATGAATGCATGGATGGATACGTGGATGCATGGATGGATGGGTGGGTGGGTGGGTGGGTGGGTGGATGGATGGATGGATGCATCGATGAATGGATGGATGCATGGATGGATTGGTGGGTGGATGGGTGGATGGATGGATGGATGCATGGATGAATGGATGGATGCATGGATGGATGGATGGATTCGTGGGTGGATGGATGGATGGACAAATGAACAGAAGAACGGCAAGACGTGTAGGTGGATCTAGGGAAGTATAAGACATGGGTGGATGGAAGGAAAGATGGGGGTGAGTACGGAATAGACAGATGGATGAATAGACATGGTGGAAATGGGTGACTGGTAGAGAAGATGGAGAGTGGAGGGCATGTCGGGCTGGAAGAGGAATGGACCTGTCAGGACACTGTTACTTTTCCCAGTATGAGAAGGGATATCCGGATAGGAGAGGATGAAGATGGTGAGGACTGCATGGTTCCTGATCTTCTTGAGAGGTGACTCCAACAGGCCTGGGTGTGCTGGGCAGAGGAGAGACAGGAGCCTGCATACATTGTCTGTGCCCTGCCCTGAGCCCTCATCCCCCAGGTACCTTATCTACAGGGCAGAATCTTTGTTTCCAGAAGGAGCTGCCTGCTGTCAGAAGGCAGGTCCAAGCAGGAGCTGAAGAGCAGCCCCAGCCAGTCCTAGAAGCTCTACCTGGGATCAGGAAGAGGCCAGAGCTCAGGGACACCTCCCAGTCGTGTCCCATGGTGGTGCCAGCACCTGTGGTGGTTGGTAGAATTGCTTGACATCCTCAAAATGTGGAAGGCCAGGCCCATGACACAGCATAGAGAATTAAATAGACTGTCAGGGCAGGAAGACTGACTGTACAAGCAGGGGATGGAGACGGACATCTTTGTTACTACAGTTAGATGGGAAACACGAAGCAGGACACTCCAAACCGCCAACACTCCACAGGCGTTAATGGTTTTGGGGATCACGTGGGTTAGAGGGAGCTGTAGGTCACTCCACTTTCGACATGTAGTGCCAAGAGAGACAATTCAGCTCATATTGCTAATTTAAAAGACAGAGAAAAAGGGGGGGGGGGCAAAAAGCATGATTTCTATGGATGCTTGTTGCTTTCGCTTATCACGAAGCGGTTTGTCTACAGCACGTGCGAGGTCCGCTGTCGGAGCCGGAAATAGTCAGGCACAAGATGCGGACACAGGCACAGGCGTCTGGCTCTCCCAGTAAAACTTACTTGGTACAGACACATAAGAACCAAGTGCTGTTCTAAGGGAAAACAGAAGTTCCTCTCTGTGATTACCTACTGCTGCTGCTTCATAGCACACTAAGTCCACTCAGTGCTGCCCATCTGTGTCCCTTGAGGTTGTCCTGGAGAGGAGAGGAAAACCCACCGAAGGCCACATTGTTCCCAAAGGATTAGTCTCTGGGCCCTGAACCATCTTCTCCCAGTGTCTCCTTAGCATGTTGTAGGGCCTGAAGAGCACGCTCTCTGTGTGCCGGGGTTGGGCTGGCTCGGTCTTCTGCAAGTAACTTTCAGATAACCACAGTCATGTTGACTTTATGATGGCCACAGCCAGATGAAACCCCAAATCCACACTTCACGGGACTCCTCTCCTCTTTCTGGCTCTCACTTTCTTTTTAATTTTTCCTCTCCTCTCCTCTCCTCTCCTTTCCTTTCTTTTCCTTTCCTATTGTTTCTTTTCTGTTCTCTGAGCTTTGGTGGTGCTGGGCTTCACAGAGATGTCCAATCAGGGCTAAAACCTGAGTCTCTTTTTCTCAGTACTTAGGCAGTTTTACATCTCTGCAACGTCTGCTGCCAATTGCAAGAATGAGGAGGAGAAGGGGGGGAGGAGCAGGAGAAGGAGGGGGATGGGGAGGGGGGAGGAGGAGAGAGGAGGGGGAGGAGGGGAGGAGGAGGAGGGGGGAAGAGGGGGAGGAGGGGGAGGGGGGAAGAGGGGGAGGAGGGGGAGGGGGGAGGGGGGAGGAGGGGGAGGGCGAGGAGCAGAAAGAAGAGGAAGAAGAAGAAGGAGAAGGAGAAGGAGAAAAGGAGAAGGAGAAGGAGAAGGAGAAGGAGAAGGAGAAGGAGAAGGAGAAGGAGAAGCAGCTCTCTGACCACGGTTGAGAACAGGAGCCCAAGGGCATTTGTCAGTATCTAGAGGCACTTGGACAGCACACCCTTTATCAAGGTAACAAGCAGGTTCTGCCCTGGGTCTATGATGGAGCAGGCCTTAAATCCAATCTGAAATTGGTCAATTGCCCCATAGCAGATGCCACCAATCCTCCAGCTGTGGCTCATCTTGCATAGCAGACCCGCTCAGCAGCACACAGGCCCAGTGGTGGGCGAAGCCAAGGCTGCCCCTTCCACTGTAACTGTGAAAGGGACAAAGTTTCTCCATGAGTTTCTACATGTCTTTTAACTGAGTTTAATTTGATTTATGTATGTAGGCGTTTCACCTACATGTAGATCTGCGTATCATGTGTGTGCCTGGTGCCTTCAGAGGCCAGAAGAGGATGTGTGTCAGACACCATCCGGGAAAGGAGCTACGTGAGGAGAATTCTGAGTGCTTGCGAAAACACTCCAAAGAAAGCAGGACGAGAGCCTGTGACCGCGGTTTCCTCGGGTGTAGCAGTTAGGAGTGTGTTTGCTTCAGATTACCCATGGAGGCTTGCAGACTGAACTCATGAGACCTTCCTTAACCCTCTGAGGCTCTAAACAAAGTTGGCTGTTGCATGAGACTTGTCCACCTCTCTCATAGGCTCCAGTGTCTCAAGTCCAGCTGACTCTAGAGGGGTGACAGACGTATCCCCTGGAGCTGCAGACGGTTGAGAGCCATCATGCAGGTGCTGGGAATCTAACCAGGTCCCCTGGAAACACATCCAGTACTTTTAACCACTGGGCAGTTTCTCCAGCCCTGTGATTTTTCTATGCCTCCCCACCATGTCTTCAGGGTTTCGTCATGTAACCATGTGGATAGCAAAGGCCAATGGCAGCAGCCTGCCTTGTTTTGGCGACCCTCGCGACCTTCCTGACGGTGCGATCCCATTCCCATGCCTCATTCCGTGGTTTTCATTCAATAACCCGTGTCTTCTGTGAGGGACATTGTCCAGCCCTGCGGGGCCATTCCATTTGAACTCCTTTAATTTCTTGCTTTCTTTCTCTTTTCTAAGTATTTTAGCGTTACCTCAGTACACGGTGAACTCACAAGGCGTTTGTCACACACCTCTAGTTTGGGTTAACCCACCCAACACCACCCATCACCCCCAGCCCCGTTTAACCCTTTAACTCTGGGCGTCCTCCCTCCTTTCGTTCCATTCTGTTCTACTATCCCTCCAACTATTCTTGTCTTCACTTGGCTTGGGAGTCAGTTAGGCCTCCAGACGGCTCCCTTCCTTCGGGTTAGCCTTTCTGTTCACCACGATTTCCTCCACATTCCCAAACCCCGCTTGAGCCGCCCTCCTCTCCTTCCATTTTACATGTAACTCACTCTCTCCTCCCTCCCTTAAAACACCCCTGCTCCCTAAAAGACCCCTTTCTAGTCTCCTGGATCCCGTTCGTGATTCAAGTGAAATACGAAAGATTGCCACTGGGATCTGCCTGAGCCAGAACCGAAGCATGTGGCTCGGCTTTCTGACCTTGACAGCTGTTTTAGCCTGGCTGGTCTGAAACTCCTGGTTCTTCTGCCTGTTCTCTTCCATGTGCTGGGACTACAGAAACAGATAACAACACTCAGCTTGGGAAATTTGCCAACTATGAAATTTGAACACTTCTGAGTCATGACCAGAGAAGGAGAGAAGACCATGACTGAGAAACCCCAAAGGGAACAAGTCTCTCATGGGCCTTCACCCAGGGTGAGAGGCGTCCAGGAAGCAACCCTCGTAACACAACGAACGAGACTATGGCTTCTGGCCCACCAGACCCAGAGCCTGGCTGAGCCTTGGCAATCAGTTAACCAGCGCTGACTCCACAGTGCTGCAGGCCAGTCCAACGTCAGCCATTCAGGGCTGTCCTTACTCGCTGGCCCAGAACCGCGGGGTGAACCAAACCCGCAAGGGGGATGGCTCCCACATAAAAGGCCCAGCAAGTCATGCCTTGTCCAACTGTTCATGGAGGCCTCCCTGCCGCCCTTGGCAGGTACGCTATGGTAGGGTCTTTTTCTCCTCTGGGCAGGCTTGTGAAGTCTTTCACCAGCCCTCACCCGTTGTAGCTTTTGCATGTTCTAGTGTTTACCGTGCAGAGTGTTTACTGTTTGGACTGTCTTCCTGACCGTCGTCTGTGGAATGCTGACGTGGTTTTTCTGACTGAATGGTAACTTCTCCCAATCACTGCTTCCACAGACAGGTTTTCTTTCTTCCCTCTTTCAGGGTCTTTCAGGAAAGACAAACCTGTCTATACGTACGCATTGGCAAGAAAGTAATGGGGGGAGGGAGGCAGGTTGTCCCCAAGGTACTTCCTGCTGCCATCTTGGAACTTCATGTCTCCTGCACAAACGAGTGAACAGATGTGAATTTCAGTGGAAAGAAAATGCAAACATTTTGGGAAAGCCATGTCCTTGAACCCGTCAGTCAGCAGGATCGCTGCCCCTGCTGCTGCTGCTGCACACACAAGGCTTACAGAAGCTGGAGCCTAGGGCCTGGCTCTGCGACCCAAGCATTCCCAAGCCCCCTTCTTACCGTTTATTTATTTTGGGAAGGGGAGTCAGGGTCTCATGGATCCCAGGGCGGCTTCAAATTCATTATGTGACTCTGAACTTCTGATCCTCCTGCCTCTACCCCTCAGTACTAGGATTACAGGCACGAGCCAAGGCTCCCGGTCTCACAGAGTCCCTGAGATCCCCCTGCCTCTGCCTCTGCCTCCTGAGAGACCATTGGACTCAGCTTCACACATCTTTTTAAAAAGGTGATGGTGAGCATGACTGTGCGCACGCGTGTGTGTATGTATGTATGTGTGTCTGTGTGTGCATTACATGTGTGTTCATGTGGATATGTGCTATGTCACGTTCATGGGGTCATCACGCCAGTTCTCTCAGTCAGTTCTGTCTTTATGTGGGCTCCAGGGGTCAAACGCGGGTGCCCGGGTCTGTGTGGTTTGGCAAGAGCTTTTACCCACCGAGCCGTCTTCTTCGCCCTCAGACACGCTTTGTAAAGATGCGTGCCGTGTCTGGGCACCGACACTGAAGGACACAGGCACGTTTTCTGGAGGGCAGGGCTGGGAGGTGGGGAGGCCGCTTCAAGACCAAACCTTAGATGCCTGTTCTCTTTCCACTGAGCCGGTGGCTTCCAAAGTCATCACGGAGTCGGGAGCAGGAAGGAATGTGGGTTGGGGAGGAGGCATAGGAAATGCCAGGTTTTTCCCTATTCTGTGCTGTCAGCACATTTATAACAGAATTGTAACTGTATAACATTATGGTATTATTTAACTGACGTGTATACTCTGGAATGTTTATGGCCACCGTAAATCAAGAGACCGCCAGAAACCGAGGCAGCAGCCTCAGGTAGACATTCCAAGGAAAACATATAAAATAAATAAAACAATCACACAGCACCAACATTCCAGCCCCAGTCAGGGAACAGAAAATGAGACAGCCCTCGTCCGAACGCAAGCACCCCCCCCCCAAAATGAGTTTTCTGGGAGTGGAGGGGGCCGCAGCTTCCTTGCGAGCTCTCAGTAGAGATGCCAAGCGAGAAAAAGGTTATTAAACCAGGAAGAACAAAACGGTTGACCCCAAAGAACACCTGGTTCTGCGGCCCCTGTCATCAAGCTTCTCCTGACAGCACGAAGTGGCAAGCTGATTTCTAGTCTGTGGCTTCCTGTGCTGGAAGCTGGATTGTGAGGGTATTTATTTCCCTATTTATGACTTCTGCCCAATTTACATTATCTAAAGAAAAGGATTTGTACTCTCCAAGGCATAAAATCCTATGGATTTACAAACTGCTTGATGCCTGCCCTCAGTAATTTTTTTTCGGGGCTTAAACTATTTTATATCTTGACCAGTGGCTTGTAAAATGCACACCAAAATGAATTCTGGCTAGATAAGCATCTGGCCATTAAACCTCCGTGGGCCCTTGGTCTGAAGGCAGCGGGCGTGCAATCCTCCGGACACCTGATGCTGCTCTTTAATCCCCATGCCTGCCTAACCTCACGGTGGGGAAGGTGGGCCCTGAAACTGAGATTTTTGTTTGATTTAAGTGCTTGCAAGACGCTTTAGAAGCCCTCTGCCAGCCTTTGGGGCTTCAAGGCAGAAAGCATAAGCTTAGGTAGTAGAGAGAAAGCTATCGAAGGTTACAAATTAATAATTAGGAATTAATCACACCCAAGAGGACGGCTCTGGAGGAAAATGTCCAGGTCCGCCCTCCCAGGGCCTGAAAGGACTGTTCAGAGGAGTCTCCCATGGCTCCACTTCTGTTGAGTTCAGTTTTCCTTTGTTTATCAACTCAGGAACACGGACAGACTTGGGATTTTCCTGGTGTAAGGGTCTAGAAGGGTGGGGAGCCAGGCTTAATGATGAGGGCCAGTCAGCCCTCTGCTCAGGAGGCCGAGGCAGGAAGAGTTCAATTTCACGGCCTGCTTGGACTACAGTCAGCCCGGGCAGCGGAGTGTGGACCCTGTCTCAGCATCACAAGCAGACTGCCAGAGCTGTAGCTGTCTTGGGCTCCAGCTGAGCAATAAGAAGGTGGGTGGGGAGAGAGAGAGAGAAAGGGGTGGGGAGAGGGAGAGGGAGAGAGGGAGGGAGGGAGGAAGGGAGGGAGGGAGGGAGGGAGGGAGGGAGAGGGAGTGGGGGAGGGAAAGAGAGAGGGAGAAGCGAAGAGGGAGTGAATTTTTTTCTTTTTTCTGAAAATGGTTTTGAAATTTCAAAGTAAGACAGAGCCCCTAAACCCACAACAAGGAGTGTTTACACAGAACTATTGAGAAGAGAGAGCGCAGGCACCTTTCAACCTTTTCCACTCCCTCTGTGCGCTGGGCTTCCAATTCTGACCAACTTCCAGAACAAAATAAAAGATAACAATCATCTCAAACTCATGTTCTGGAATTCATATTTTAACCTGACACTGAAATACAAAAATAAGCACAAATATTTGTCACATCCAACTTCTTCTGGGGAGCATCTCATGCCCAGGTTGTTTGAGGGAGTGTTCCCCCTCAGGCCTCTGTGAGCTTGGGGAGTCTTTGGACTATCATGGCTGGAGAGCAAGAATTCCGTAGATGGTCCTCTCCTTCAGGTCTCCTCCAATGAGGATCCAGCAGGCAGGATGGATGCACTTTCACCCTTCCTCCCTGCCCTCCCAGGCTTGCTGTCTGGCCCTGAGTGGGAAAGAACAGGGCCTGCTAAGCACTCTGTTTCTAAACAGGACAGACAGGGATTTAGAAGGGAGAATTCCAGATGTTGGCATCTGTACCATTGGATCATAATTACATCTCATAAAAATTATTGCAAACAAATAGAAAAAAAAACTGACCGCTAGAAGTTAGATTTATTGCCCCCCCTTTATCCCCTATCTGCCTCCTCATGTGACCTCATCTCTCACCAGCACTTGATGACTTATTAGTCCAGAGACTCATAGCAGACACAGCTCTGCCACTCGGAAAAGGTCACACGGTTAGTAGAGACTTTATCCTGGGTCAGGGGCTGCCCTTGCACACCAGGGGGAAACCCTCCATGATATTAATCAACAACCAGCCAGAGCAGGTCAGCGGCCAGCACTACAGAGGAGGGAGGCTGGCCTTTTGGTGACCCAACCTCTGTATCACCCACCCATTCCCAGTAGAGAGACTCTTGCTTCTGTAACATCTGCAGTTCTGATCCCACCCCGGGAATTCACTCTCCCTGGAATGGTGCCTTTAGCTCAGACAGGCTTTGGTTTTTTCTCCTATTGGCAGGTGAGGGGACTTCATCTGGGTCTGTGGCCAGCTCCTGGTGAGCATATTGGGGCCCCAAGGGTATCCAGGTTGGAATTTGGGGTCCATTCAATCTAACCAGCCCTGGGGACATAAAAGGGCCAACTCCAGGCTGCCGCTCCTCATTTCTGGTCCCAAGGCAAGCATCCCGAGGCTGCCTGGGATTGATGGAGGTGACACTCCTCAGCTCTAACAGCCCTGAACATGTATCCTGATGATGTTGGAGGGAGCCTCATCAGGGCAGACCGCAGCCGTGACCTATGCTAATTCTAACCATCAGAAAGCATGGCAAAGCATCTGCGTGGTCACTCACTGTGAAGTCAGGTGCCCCAAGCACCCACGACTCCCATTTTACCCCTATTAAAGGATCTCATCTGGGAGCTGCGGAGACGGCCCAGTTGGTGAAGTCTGCACAAGTGTGAGGACCTGTTTTGGATCCCTGGAGACCCCATAAAAAATGGGTACAGCTAACACATACCTGTAATCCCGGTGCTGGGGAGGTGGAGGCAGGAGGATGCCTAGGAGCTCATGGACCTAGCCTAACTGGTAAGCTCCACACTCAGTGAGAGGCCCTGTCCCAAAGAATAACTGAGAAAGACAGCGGGCACCCAGCTCTGCCCTGCACACACACATGCGCAATAGTTAGAGCCGCACACAGGCGAACAGGGGTGCACATTTATACCGCAGACACGCACGCGTGCACATACGCGTACACCGAGAAGGCCACGCTGCCCTTGAGAAGCCTGTCTGGGGCTCTACTTTCTAAACAGAAGCATGAGGAAGCAGGACGGAAGAGAACCGTTTCTCACAATCACTTTTAGTTCACACTCTAGAAGCCCATAATGCCGGGGTCAGAGTTCTGTGGTGGAGTGTTCGCCTCTCATACGAAGACCCCAAGTTCAAATCCCCAGCACTCTCAAAACAGAAAATAACAGTAAAGGCCCAGAAACACCAAACCTAGCACTCTACTTGTTCCTTCTGTCCACAAAAGGGAGCTGAGCAAGACAGACAGTGGAGATGCGCTTGCTCTAGAGCAAGGGACCCTGAGGCTGGGCTGGCAGCTCTTGTATCACCGAGTGGGTCTCATCAGATGGTCCTTTTGTGCAATGCGCAGGCCCACTCTGTGTGGGTAGAGGTGGCAGTCGGGATGAGCATAATGTTGTGCACACCACCGGCTCCTTTCTTGCATTGAAAGGAGAGTGTGGGTGGTTCAGCAGGTGAGACCTTTATAAGTCTCCTTCCTTCCCAGGGTGCCCAGGGGTTCCGCATCCAGCAGCCTGCCTTCTCTGTGGCAGTAAACCCCTCCTGGGTGTGACCTCCAGGCTCTGCTCCTGCTCAGCCTCACTCCAATTTTAGGAAAACCGTAACAACAACAGAAAATGGAGGAGAGGGCTCTCCTGAGTGACAGATGTAAAGCTGGACACCAGCCAGCTGGCGGTGGAGCTTTAACATTACCCAGAGAGGCCCCAGGCCCCAGCGGGTCTTCAATGGCCACCAACTACCTTCATCTTAGTCCACATCCCTAAAGCAGAGAGGATAAGGCCTCAGTGCCGGATCAAGTGGCTAAGGCCCGTCTCCCCAGGAGACCGAGCTCAAAGTCTGCACAGGTTACAAAGTGAGTTCAAGGTCAGTTAGTGAGACCCTGACTGACTAAAAAAGTGAACCGCGGCCTGGGCATGCAGCTCAGGAGAGTAAGTGAACGGAGAAAATTAAAGCCATAGCCCACCTAATTACATTCACTCCTGGGATCAGATAGGGAAGCCCAGGTATCTTTTTCAAAAGCCAGTACCAAGGGGAGAAAATTACTGTTCAAATTCCATGCAAATGCCCCCAGAGACACAGTCCAGGGCGGCCCCAAGTACCAGGGCCAGCCAGCATGTCAAGTTCATCAGAGGGGGACACCCAGATCCCAGGGTCTTCATGGCAAGGAAGTGAACACGCACAAGTCCTATGGGGAAGCGGACGCTCCCAAGGTCGCGGGGTGAGTCGGGGAGAGGTAAGGAGCTGCTGGCTGCTCCCTAGCAGGCAGAATCCTAAAAGGAAGAAGACGGCTCTGGGGACTTGACAAAGAAGCTGGGTTATAAATCTACTCTGCAAATATCTGTGGCTGCTCTTTGAAAATGCAAATTTCAGGCTGCCAGAGGGAGGAAGAGAGGCCTTTATTGCCCTTCAGAGGTGCACCGGTGCCATTGGAGAAGAGCCCAAGTCCTTAACTGCGCCCCAGATCCAGATAGTACTGGCCAAGCCTGAGACATCTGGATCCCACGCCAGCTCCACGTCTGGAAGCCCACCCTCCCCTCACCTCTGCACTCCGTGTACACGGCGTCCGTGGAGGTCCCCGTCTCTTCATGGATCTGTCTAGTTTTCACCTTTCAGTTTTTCAAGTGTCTGTAACTTCGGCCAGGACTGAGCACCAAGCACACAATGACACGCCCATCCTAGTGAGTGGTGGAGACAAGGGTTACCCACAGAATCACCCAGCCTTTAAACAATTATTTATATTTATATGTGGGGTGGGTATATGTGCACATGCATATGAGTACCCAGCATGGCCAGAAAGGAGTGTTGGATCCCCTGAGCTGGAGTTACAGGTGCTTGTGAGCTGCCCAACCATCGGGAGCCTGAGCACCGAGCCCCCTTAACCGCTGAGCCAGCTCCTCAGTCCCTTGTATAGCTATTTAAAGCATACACGTGTTCACAGTCAGAGACTCTCAGGGTCCTCAAGGCAACTGAGAAGTACCCTTTCTAGAGTGGGGCTTCTGGGTGGCTATCATGGAGGCAGGAGGAACCAGTGAGCTCCAATCTAGAGCCTGCTTAGGAGGGCTCCATGCAAGGGTGGCTGAACAGGCCAAGGTGGACAAGCCTCCTGGAGTCGGGATCTCCGCACCCCTCTTGTCAGCCTCCAATGTACCCTTGGCACCTGGCACACCACAGCAGGCTCAGATAGACCTTAGAACTGGAGAGGGATAAAGATGCACCAGCCGTTCGCAGTTTGCCCACACTTCCCTGGTCATGGTCGGGCCTTTGTTCACAGGGTGTGCTGTGTCTGCAGCCTCAAAGCTGGGAACATTCCAGGAGGAGAAAGAAAGGAGCTAGTTCACATCGAAGCTGAGAAAGAGCGACTGTGCTGACTGTCTCTGCCAGGGACAGGTCATACCACAAGAGGAGCCCCAAGGTCAAGCACACACTCTAAAGAAAGGTGGCAACCGTGGGCCAGACGGAACACCTTGAAACCTCCAGCGTGGATGTGGACCACTGTCCATTGGGGAGGACCTGTGGCTGGAGGAATGGGCATTGTAAATCCAGGAAGGTAACCCAAAGACAGCAACTGAGGCTGCACACTCTGTGCCCCCCGCCCCCCGACCCCCGAGAGCTGCCCAGGTGACCTGCCTCCCAGCTGGGCTGACCAGAAGAGCAAGGACAGAGGCTCTGTGTCTGAGTGTAGATAGCCACACGCAGGGGAGAGGAGGCCACAGTTCTACACGCACCTTGGGTGTCTGAGTACGCGTGGATGTACATCTAACGGCTGGTTTTTGTTTGGGGTTTTCATACTTTGTTGGCGGTGGTGACAGTGGTATTGGGTTCTTTGACATGAGGTCTCACAACTCAGCCAAGTCTGGCCGAGAACTGGCTGTGTAGCCCAAGGCTATCCTTGGACTGGTCTAGTGATCTTCCTTCCCTAAACTCCCAAGATTATGAGTGTATGTCACCATGTCTGGCTTTTAATGATCACGTCAGACCAGCTATTCTCAACCTGTGGGTTATGACCCCTTTAGGGGGGAGGGTCAAACAACCCTTTCACAGGGGTCACCTGAGACCCGTCAGATATTTACATTATGATTCAGAACAGTAGCAAAATTACAGTTATGAAGTAGCAATGGAAACAATTTTATGGTTGCGGGTGACCATGAGGAGCCGTATTAAAGGGTCGCAGCATTAGGAAGGTTGAGACCCACTGCTTTGGGGCCTTTGCTAATTCCACCGCCTTGGCTGTTTCTGGGGCCGTCTCTGTGGCTAGTTTTCTCCAGACTGTAGGTCACATGGTTCAACTTTTTTTTTCCCCCCACAAAGGGATTTACTAAAATGGCTTACAACTGATAGGAACTGCGAGCCAGCACTGGGAGCCTGTGCTGCACTGGAGAGGCTGAGAACTTGGCAGCCCCCTCAGTGCTTGAGGCTGAAACACGGTCCAACTTTGAACATGTCTGGGGATTTTTGATGAAGGGTAAACAGTGTGGCCGGAAGAGGCCTCTTCTAGGTTCCTAGTGACTGTCTCTGTGACAGAGCCGTGGGGGCTCTTCATCACAGCTAACATGACCTTAAGTACTTCCTATCCCTGTGTTAGTCCAGGGAGCCAATTAGCTCCTCAGTCCCGTTGCCATGGCTACGCACATGCTAATATTCAAGAACAGGCACATTTTTAGACTTCTTGCATTCGACAGTGTCCTCATTCATTGTGTACCCCACAAGTTTAGCTTGCTTGGTCTTCTGCCTCCTCAGCACACCAAGACTGCTATGTTTTGATTTACAGCCCCTACCCCACGCCCTTCCTTACTCCCAAGAAGGGACTGGGGCTCCAGGCAGAAGCCCAGGCGGCTGTGAGCTTCCCGGGTTGGCTTCATTCTCTGTACTCAGGAGCCCGGGCTACGTCTTACCCAATGTTTGACAATTATTTCACAAACCCTGTCCGGTTCCTAGTTATTCTATTTGGCCCCTGTTATTTGCCAAATTAATCTTTCATAAATTAAAATCATGTCTTGTTTAAAATTCTTGCTAGAAACCTCATTGTTCTTGGTGGAAGAGCCTTTCTCCACCCCCCTTTCCCCAAGGTTCTGTCCCAGCTCCCAGCCAGTCACGTGATCACCCTCCAGGCCTTCCTCTCTCACCCTCCACCTGTTTGGACTTCGTCTCTACCTGTAAGGCTCCCTCTGCCTAGGGTGCTCTTCCTGGTTGCTCTGCCTTGGGGACTCACTTGTTCTTCAGCCCTGGGGTCACCTGCCCTTACTCTGAGGGGAGTTTTCTAAGCTGTGGCTCTCTACCCGGGGGCCCGTATGAAGCCACCCCTCTGATGATGTCAGTACTCCCGCATCTGGTAGGACTGGGGTTTCCTCATTCCCCTTGAGGAGGAGCACCTGCCTTTCTTAATGACTGTTTCCAGCACTTGCCAGAGTGCCAGGCCCATGGCGGTGCTCAGAGAGGATTTACTGAAGAAAGAGACATCTGCTAAGGGGCCCCTGGCCTGTCCCTCATTCTCCTTCTCTTAGGTCAGACCATGTGCACCTTCTTGGCCCACACTGACCCAGAGTTGGCCTTCCTTCCACCCTGTAAAATGAGTTGTTGGACACCCAGGACTGGGTGTGCCGTCCTGATTACACAGCCTTCTGGGCCTTTCTGTTACAGCTAGAAGAGCCGTGGGGGGTGAAAGGGCTTCTCGACCTCTCTAAGCCACTCACCTTCCCACCCAACCTCCTATCAACCACCCAGCAGGCTCCAGACACTCTGGTAACTGCAGACCCCTGTCCTCCCCTCTGGTGGCGTGCCGTATGACAGGGTACAGATGAGCGTTTTCGATGTGTCCGCCTCGCCAGAGCCCTTGCTATTTCAAGGGAGAAGGGCCTGGGGAAAGTTTGGCAGCCTGGCTGTCTCACTGCCCTTAGGCCCTCCCCACCCATGAGCCTGGGCTGAAGATGCTCTCTTATTGGCAGGGTCTTTGTTCTCTAAGAGCAAAGCTGCTTCCATTGTGGGTCACAGCGCTAACGGTGGAATGTAGGGGCCAGAGGAATAGGTTCCGAGTGCTCGCCGTTCAAAACTTAGTTTAGAGCAAATGCACAGTGAGTCTGGGTGTTGGTGGCAGCAGTGGGCCGTGTTGCCTCCTGTGGTTTCACTGCAGCCCGAGTTCTGAGCCGGTCTGCATGCGGTCACACGGGAAACACAGAAGGAGGAGGAGGAGGTTCTAGAAGGAGTCTCAGCTGAGGTTCTAGACTATCGTGTATAATGAACTAATGTCTCAAGCTAAAAAGCTTCCTGTTATTATAGAAACAGACAAGTTTGATGACAGAAAACAGACATTTTTTTTCTGCCTCTCTTCGGTATATCAATATTAAACCAGGCTGTCTTTGAGTGCTATCATTGGAAGGTTTGCGTTTTTAACGATATTTCCCTTTGAGTTGCTGATCTGAGGGATCTGTGAAAAGTGTTTTGAGTGTCTGTGTGCTCCGCCTATGTGTGTCTGCGCACCACATGCTTGCAGTGTTATCGTAAGCAGAGGAGAGCATCAGATCCCCTAGGACCGGGGTTACGAAAGGCTGTGAGCTGCCAAGTGAGGGCTAGAGATCGAACCCAGGTCCTCTGCGAGAGCTGCTCCAGCTACGGACCCGAGTTTAATGAAAAATTGTTCAATGGAGTCCAAATGAATTTCCAACAATTTCTGAAATGACCTTGATGTACTTCTGTGATTTTGTATTGTGTGTTCATGCAAGGCAGCACTGTCAATACTAACGATTATAAAATCAACATGCCAGTCAACTCCAAAAACCGCTGAAGATTTTCTACATCCTGCAGCATAAATATTCAGCAAAGGGTTTTTTGTTGTTGTTGCTGTTGTTTTGTTTTATTAATGTAAAAATGGACAAGCAAGACTCAGTTACAGAGTGCTTGCCTAGAATGCATGAGGACCTGGGTTCGATACCCAGGGCCACACGAATTGGGGATTGTGTCACATTCCTGACACCCCAGCACTCAGGAGAAAGAGACAAAGGTCTGCTTCTCAGTTTGTACCTAGCTAGGATAGAAAAACCAAAGAAGAAAAAGAGAAGAGGAAAACCATCTAGTAAAGTCAATACAAGCTATAGCAATGTCTGGATAGGCTCTTCAGCCTAGAATATCTCTTACACTCAGAGAGGGCAGACTTAGAGTCAGGAACCCATGAGCCCTTATGGTATCGTGCACCAGGGAGAAGACAGATGTTTTGGAGCATCTGGCAGTCAGCAATAGGGAGAGAAGCAGGGGTGGGGCTGCGGTGGGTCCCTCAGGAAGCAGGAGACAGCACAGAACAGCTCACATCACCAAGTCTGCACCGGGAACAGTCCCTTGAAGCAGACAATGAGGCAGATGCCTGGGTGGTTTTTAGATTCTGGCCCGGTCCCCAGTACCTTCTGACCAGCCAAGGGTCTCTCTACCAGAGCTGTGTGGGTCACCGCCGCAGGTGCCAGTGCCCACACCGGCTGCTGTCCTCATCGGGGTTCAGGAGAGCTGGCCAGTGGCGGCCACGGGGACCAGCAGCAGAGGCAGATTTTACCTGAATGGCAGCAACAACAGGCCACGCGCCTGAGACTAGAGCCCAAACACCTCCACCCCCCACCCCCCACCCCTCCTGTCCTCATCTTGGATAAACTCCACATAGGTGACACCAGAGCGATTACTTGGCTGTCACTGGAGGCACGGTGACATATAATAAGCCACTCAAATCATAAGTCAACATTTATCTGCAGGGAACCACCTTCTGCACGCTCTCTGGAATGAGACCGCCCTGGAAGGTTTTCTACTTGAGCGGTTCGCATCCTTCCAGCCCAGGGTCGCCTTTGTTCTTCCTCCTGCCAGGCCTTGTGTTTGCAGAGATTGTGTCGTCAAACTGCCTCCGTTAAGTGATAATTAATTTGTTTCCCAATTGTTCAATTAATCAAAGACAACAACGGCCAGCCTGAGCTTTTAATCAGTGCACGAGCTGGGGAGGCAAAAGCTGGTATTTACCAGACACCTGCCAAAGGGCCCTTGGATTGCTTGCTCGCTTCCTGTCCTCACACAACCCTCTGAACAGGAATGAGGAGGGACAGAGACGTCTAGCTCCTTGTCCAAGGTCACTCAGCAGCCAGAGGCAAAGCTCAGATCTTCCTGCGTCTCCCCGATGCTGAAGTCGGCTCCTGTCCACAACTCTTGTCTTGCCACCCTGGGATGATGTAATTCCGGCCCAAAGCAAAAACCCAAGCCATACAGATGTTTCCCGACTGGTCAAGACTTTCTGTTGCAAGAGGACCAGCTTGAACTGAATCAGGAGAAACAGGCATGGAGGCTGGTTGGCTTAGGTACGTAGAGTCCGTAATAGGCAAGGCCAGAGGTAGCTGAATTCAGGACTTATCTAGTGTCGTGTCCTCTGCCCCTCCATCTTGGGACTCTGACTGCTTTTCTTCCCAGTTCCCACCTCCTCTGCCCATTCTTCTCCACTGAATGCAGATTCGTGAGCTGCTGCCTCCTCCGCAGCTCAGCGCATCCTTCCCTCAGTGGGATCACCGCAGAGCTCTGAGGTCTTGCCCACGCCGGTTTCTTCCACCTTCCCCAGTCCCAGGACCGCATCCTGGCCACACAGCCAAAGCTTGTCTACCCCCTATCTCCTATGACACGTCCAGATCTTCCACGAATCATGCCTGCTCTGCCTCAGCAACAGACCCCATTTTCCTCTACCCTTTATTTGCTGATGCTTCATCTTCTCCCCTGGGACACAACCCCCGATCCACTGAGACCGTGCCAACACCCCACTGGTCCCAGGTTCTCGTCCACCCTCAGAACTTTCTCTCCACTCAGTGGACAAAGACAGATGTCCAAACAGACAGAGTCACACGCTCATCTAAACCCTTGTCCTACTGTCATTTTTGTTGTTGCAATAAAACACCCTGGGAAAAATTAAAATATTAAAAAACATTTTTAAAGCCCTCAAAGGACACAATTCCAGGCTACAGTGTCTCACTGTGGGGAAGTCAAGGCAGGAACTTATGCAGCTAGTCACAACATGAACGCATGCTTAGCGTTCAACGCACCTTCTCCACTCTTACACAGTCCAGGACCCAAATCCAGGGGTGGGTGTCACCCACAATGGGCTGAAGATCCCCCACAGGCCAGCCTGACCTAGACAGTCCCTCACAACACTCTCTTCCCACGTGATTCAAGATGGTGTCAACTAATGCTCACAACCACACCCCTCTAGTGGAGTAAACACACTTCAGGTGAGACCTTTCTTCTCAAGGCCCCCCTGTCCTGTGGCTTGGTCTCTTGCTCACCTTGTGGGACTAACACCCCTTCCCACTGTGACTCACAGCCTGTAGCCACAGGGACTTTTCTGTGTCTCCCAGCTGGGCCCTTTGCACTGACTAACCCTCTTCTAACCTATCGCTCATGGCCCTTCTTACCACCTGTGTTTCCGCTCAGACGTCACGCCCTTCAAGAGCCTTCCCGGACCACATATCCTTAAATTATCGTCCTCTGAAGCGGCTTCCTGGATCATAGCTCCGATTACTTCCTCCGAGCCCCGGTCACAGAGTAGAATATCTTATTAGTGAGTTGGTAGCTCATTGTCTGCCTTCCTTGATTAGAACAGAACCCACAGGGGCCACGTGCCCGACTGTGCAGCCCACCTCGGCAGCTCGTGGACACTGCCCTCCAACGATTCATGTTCCTCTGCAAAGGGCTTGCTTATGAGGCTTCGCTGCAGGCACTGAGAGTTTTGACTCCCTCTAGATGTATCTGAAGATCTGATCAACCATGTTGCCCTGGGTAGAATGTTCTGGAAAATCAGCATCTGCGGGCCAAGTGGAAGGTGTATCACACTGGATACCCTGTGGAGGCTTTGTGGGGGGGTCTAGTCTGTGGATGCTGTGTTCAAACACATTTCAGCCTCCGAATCTAATGGGACTAAGTACCTCTGAAGCCAGCACCAAAGGAAAGGCATGCAGAGGGAGAATTAGGCCTTGTTAGCCACGGTCCTGTCGGTAATGAAGCAGCTGCTCTGCAGCTCCTTACCCTGCTGTAGCCATGACTGCCAAGCACACGCAGGAGAAGCAGGGGGCACAGGATGGCTCTCAGCCTTTGCAGTCAGAGCCCTGGCCTGTTCAGATCCCTGGCTTCAGCTTCCAGCTCTTCCTGTACAGAGCCCCCTTCCAGGTCAAATGCCCCTTCCTCCACAAAAGACCCAGGGTCCCCTGAGGGGAGCTGTTTTCTCTCTTTCAAGGTTTCTAGGCTTTTCCCCAAGGACAAGATCACATTTCACTCAGAATCTGGTTTTCTGTAATAAGGGGGTAGTCTTGTACAAGACTAGAAGTTTCCCCCAAACTATCTTCAAAGACCTGCTCAAGTTCTAGAACTCCGTCCCGGGATGGAAATCTCCATCTGGTCACTGTGTGCTGTCCGGGTGTCTGCTCGTTTGGATACAGAGATCACAAATAGTCTGTTGAGTGAATGAGAGGGTGGTTGGATTGAAACATGGCTGGGAGAATGGGAGGGTGGACGGGTTGATGCACAGGTGGTGAATGGCTGCATAGACAGGGAGGGTGGACAGCTAGATGGGTTAGCATAGATGGACAAATAGGTAGAGGGATGAGTGAGTAGGTGGGTATGTGGGTACACAGATGGGTAGATGGATGGATGGGTAACAGATGATAGATAGATGATAGATAGACAGATGGGGATGAATGGAAGGGTGGATAGGCGGACGGTTGGATGCATGGACATGGGTGGGCGGGTGGAGAGGTGGGTATCAAGGTGACTGCGGATGGATAGAGAATGGCCTGACAAGTGTTAAAATGGAGGGCTACAGTAGATCGAAGGTAGTTTGCTGTCATTTTGTGAAGTTATTCTTGATAACTTAATTAATTAAGTTATTCTTAATAAGTGTCAGACTGAGTCAGCGTATCTTAGACTGAGTTCCACAAAACCTTCATAATCTTATGAGAGGTGTATGTTAAAATACTCCTCCTGGAGTTTGGGAAACACTGCACGCTGCAGCCTGCTCATGGAGGGCTCATTAGCATGTTAGCGGCGAGAGTGCCTGCCGTGATAAATGCATTCTGTTCAGCATGTTCAGTTAACTGTTGTCTTAACTCAGCCAGAGCATCCCTCATCTGAGGGTTTATATGTGGGTGAATGTCCCCAGCAAACGGATGAGCTGATGGGGACTCAGCAGGTACAGGGCTGGGGCAGCTCAAAGTCTGCGAAACAGGCCCCCGGGGAGCCGCCAGCCAGGGCTGGTTCTTTTTTGCTCCCAAGCTGAGGGGCTGGGGGAGGGGGAGCGCTGTCTCACTTTCCTGAGCCTTTCTCGACCCAAGACTGAGTCACCCACTTCATCTTCCCTTTGTTACCCTGGCAAACATTCAGATGGTTTTAGCTGTGCCGGTGATACAAAGCCGCAGCGATAAAATACTGCCTCTCCTCCCCGGAACAAGAGGTCGGGAGGAATCTGATCGTTTTTCCTGTAGAAGTCATCTTGCATTTCAAAGCAGAGGCTCTCCAACCTTTTCAACAGCTTCAGAACACAAAAACTTAAGCAGCAAAGATGCTGGAGGGGACGTACACAGGGGCTGCCCCTCCCCCACACCCATCCCAGGAACAGGATGCACAGACCTTCTTGGGGCTCTTCCGCCCCCTCCTCCCCCTGCGCCGCCTCCCTCCAGCCCCGCGGATCCGGTGCGGGTGGTCTCTCGGATGCCCTATTGTCTGGTCCTTGCGGCAGGACACCCCCCTCCTCTGTAGAGTGCTACGGATTTCTCCTGAGACTGCACAAGCACCCTCCAGCTCTGCCCACACCTACAGATGTCCCCTCGTCCGCCCCATGATTCTAAGCTTCAGTTCCTCCGTTTCTCCACTGCTTCCTCTGGGTTGGTTACACTTCATGGTGGCTGGACCCGTGCCTACAGCCTCCCCTGTTAGGGCCTGGGACACCAGATTGGCAGGACTGCTTGTCTTCCCCGTGGCATTTCCAGGTGTGACTGGAGGTCACTGTCTCTAAGACAGCACCTCTCATCTCTGGATGACCACTTCCCAGGATACCCAAAGGCCGGGTGAGGTTGCTAGAGTGGCCGTCTGTCTTCTCTCCCATCTGACCACCCATGAGATTGATGGAGCTGAACATGGTTTCACAAGTCTTTACCCTGGAGAGAAGACAGAAGGTGATCGCCAGCTCCAAGGCTCTCTGCAGTGTCCCTGCAGGACTATCCAGACCTGCCATCCTACCCCAGGAAAGAAAGGCCAGGCCAAGTGGAGCTCTTGGGCCTGTGCTAAAATGCTAAAGCCCTGTGGCCAGCTGCTCTCCCTCCTTCGTCTCCCCAGGTGCCCACTGTCCTGATTACCCACTCAGAGGCCATGCTCTGTAATTAGGGTTAGCCGGTGCCATGACAAGGTTGTCTCCTGGAACTTGAAGGCCTCGTGTCAGGCACTGTCCCAAGGGAGTCTCTTTTCTGTGTTTGACTCTCACTCCTCACAGGAGCCATTTCCAACTTCCGGAAGTTGGGAGGAGTTAACTAACACAAGAGACCTTCAAAAAGGGACTTCCAGTGGCCAGAGCCCCACAGCAATCCTGTCTGGGCCTCCCCAAGGCTCACCCGCCCCCGCAGGACTGCAGGAGGAACTGGAACTTCGTTGGAGATTCCTCCTCTTGCCTCTTCTCCCTCACCGTGTCCACACTACAGACTGGCACCTAACAACTCTTGTATCACCTGGATATTGGGCCCCCAGCCTCGGCTACAATCCTAGTTCATCCTGCTTCTAATCTCAGGATAAGCTAACACTGTTATTGAACCTAAGGTCTTCTATGCATCCACTAAGCCCTGTTGCAACTGTCCCGCAGCTCTGCCACCCAGGTTGTGACTGGAATGGTTCCCGTGATGCTGAACCAGCTCGCAGGAGGACACACTCGGGGCCCCTGGGTCCCGTCTCTGCACCTGAGTTTCAGATCTTGGTTTGAGTCCTGGATTCCAGGACTCGAATTCCAGGATTCGAGTTACTCTGCTCCTAGAGACTACAGGTTTTTTCCTTTGATAGACAGGATCAGAACTGGAGGCCACAGACACAAGAACCCCTCTGCTTTTTAAGTGAGGCTTGTTGGCGAGTCACATCCTTCCTATCTCTCCCTCCCCTTCTGGATCTTTCTTGGAGGCTACAGGACACACATACCCCTGGGGGGATTTCTACCTTCCACCTGGAGAAGCTCCATACCCGCATGGCCTTGGCACCTCAGCTGTGGCCTCCCTCCACACCTCACTGAACTTACTTTGCATCTCCAAACTCTGTTTAGATGCAATCGATTGATCGCTCAGCAAAAACTCCTGCAGCAGCAAAATTGGCCAGCACATTCTAGAAGGATTAATCACTACTCCCTCCAAGACACACAGTTAATCAAAAGGTGTGCCGCACACCTCCCCCGTCCTGACTCAGGGGAGCTTCTGGTCAGGCCCGCCCAGTCGCCACACCCCCAGTGAGTCTTGCTGGCCTCAGGTATTTGTGTCTCTGTTTCTGGGGAGTCTGAGTGGCAGGCGGCAAGATTCTGGCTTGGAGAGCCTAATGCAGTGTCTTCAAGCCCACACAGCCCACTCAAGGTTGGAAAATTCAAGTTCCTGGTTTTGTGCGATGGCTGACACCTGTCACTGCAGTGCTCACAGGAGGGGGGCTGAAAGTTCAAGGCCAGAGTAAGACTTGCCTTAGAAATGGGGGAGAGGAGAAAGAGAGAGAAGAGACAAGGTAGGAAGGAAGGGAGGAAGGAAGGAAGTCAGGAAGGAAGGAAGGAAGGAAGGGGAAAGTTAGTTTAAGCACATACAGAAAAATTGAGGTTTCCTCCATTTTCTCTCTGAGCCTGTTTTCTCATTCATTATATGGGGCTGTGTGGTGTCATGTGTCATGTGATATCACGCCTCACAGTGGTACTGGGAGCTGCTGTCAATAAACCCAAACACAGGGCCCAGCCCTTCCCAAACCAGGACAAGATGGGTATTTGTTGTTACCATTATTGTCAAGATAGACAGGTGTACCACATGGGCAAAACTGGCCCGCCTATTTGTGTGTGTGTGTGTGGGGGGGTGCATGTACGCACAAACACAAATACATACTCAAATACACATATACACAAACATATATACACATACAAAAACACATACTCACATACACATATACACAAACATATACACAAATACACATATAAGCAAACTTATACTCACATACAAAAACACATACCCACATACACATATACACAAACATATACACACATACACATATACACAAACACACAAACATATACACACATACACAAACACACACACACAAACAAACATATACAAACACATACACACAAATACACATACACAATCACACAGACATACAGACACACACACACACAGACACATAGACACACACACACACACAGACACACACACACACAACAACAAACATATACAAACACATACACACAAATACACATACACAATCACACAGACATACAGACACACACACACACAGACACATAGACACACACACACACACAGACACACACACACACACACACACACACACACAGACACACACAGACACACACACACACACAGACAGAGACCAGAGGTTGATGTCGGATGTCTTCCTCAGTCACTCTCCGCCTTGTTTTTTTGAGGCAGAGTTTCTCACTGGACTCAGAGTTCACCAATTAAGCCAGTCTGGCTGCCTGGCGTGTACTCCAGGGAACCTCCTGTCTCTACCCCCTGGGCTCTGTGGTGACAGATGTACATCTCCATGCTCACTTCCTTCATGCTTCTGGGGATCTGAACTCAGAGCCTCATGATTGTGTAGTAAGTGCTTTATCCACGGAGCCATCCCCCCAAGCAGAATGGAATTGATTTTGATGAATAAGATGTTTTAACACTCTACGATGGCTCTTGGTTTTAGAGGAGCAGCCATGCAGAAACCTCCGTGGCTCCAGGAGAGAGGCCGTGGCTCAGTTCCCACTTACATCAAATGTCTTTCACCACAAGGAGACTAAGAGCAAGCGAGAACACTCACTTCTGTGTAGCTGTCTGTGAGTCCCATTCAACCGGTGAGGTCTGATGGCCGGATTATGCCTGGATGACCCTCAAAAGCCCAACAGAGGTGGAGGGAGCCGAGCCTAAGGCCACATAGCACTTGGCAAAACACACAGAAATGTCTAGAGCAGGCAAGTCTCTGGAGACAGAACGGACTAGAAGTAGCTTCCGGTGGGGAGACGGCTCGTGGGGCAGGGAGGATAGCTGAGTGGTGTGGAGTTTCTCTAGGCCTGGTGGGGCACACCTGTAATCCCAGTAGTACTTGAGGGACTGTGGAAGGGAGAATCACAAGTTCAAGGTCAACCTAGTCTACATAGGGCAACCTTTCTCAAAACAGCTATGAAGTTTCTTTTGAGGGTAACAAGAATGTTCTAAAATGTCCAGGATGATTGTTATACACTGAATACAATAAAAAAAAAAAACACCAAATTTTTACTTTAAATAGTTGAACTGCTTACTATGTAGCTTACATGTCAACAAGGGGTAGAGGATGAGAAGAGAGGACTAGGGAGAGGGACTAAGGGCAGAGAAGGGGGAGGAGGGGAGGGACGGGAAGAGAAAAGAGGAGAGAAACATCCCTGCCAGGCACCTGGCTGAGGTCTGCCTGTCTGACTTGCTAGCCCCATGCCATGCCCGGGTCTCATTCTAATCATTGGCTCCGGGGGTCTCAGAACTTGGTGAACACACCTACCCTGTCTCCAGCCTCATAGGGTTCCTTTCTAAAAGTGTGAGCAGCAGAGATGCTTCCAGATCATATCAGCAACCTAAGATGGAATTCCCAGTGGATGAACTCCCTAACACACACACACGCACACACACACACACCCCTGTCGCTGTGAGGCACTATCTCCAAAACCACCCATCCACATCAAGAATCCAGCTCTAAACAGACCCAGATTTCATTTCCACTGCTGTTTTAGACACAACGACCAT
Source organism: Cricetomys ansorgei (assembly GCA_026225945.1). Lineage (NCBI taxonomy): Eukaryota > Metazoa > Chordata > Mammalia > Rodentia > Nesomyidae > Cricetomys > Cricetomys ansorgei. The sequence continues at coordinate 7,467,552 of JAMJFZ010001249.1, read as the reverse complement.
GGCAGTATCTGTCTCGATGGGGAAGAATTCACCTGGAGCACTGGGTTTCGGGGTTTTGCGTTTTGGCAGACAGGTAGAGTGTGAATAAGGAAAACTGACTTTCTTTGGCCGTGGCCCTGGAGATCTTCAGTAGAACCCAGACATTTATGCTTTGTTAGTGTGCACGGGCATCCAGGGGCCATGCTGACTAGTGATTGGGCTTGTCCAGCCAAAGTCAGGCTTGCAACCAACCTAAACTGTGCCTATTAACTTCTCTTAGAGACGAAGTTTCTGCCTGACTGGGGCTGCCTGCAGCCCACCCGCCTAGCACTCCCTGCTCATATGTTAATGATCATCTGGACCCTGGCTTGAATTCACTGGTGGGTGAAATGCTTTGTACCAGCATTCAGAGTGTTCCCTTCGTAGGCTGTCCTCAGTGGGGCCTGGTGTGCTCCTCCGACCCTGTCAGAAACCCTGCCTCTCTACAGCTACAGCAGGGACTTGAAGCCCCCAGCACCAGTGCCTGGCTCAGGAGGGTGGGAAAGGCTGGCTGAGCTGTCGTTTTCCCATGAGAGTAGGGCTTGCATCTAAACCTCTGGGGAGGGTTGGATAGGAACAGAGCTCTCAAGCCTGTGGGGCCCAGCCAGAAGGCTCAGGGCATGGCAGCCACACGACCAGAGTGGAGCCAGTTAACGTGTTCCCAAGATAGCACATGGATATTGAATAGGTTTTTAAAGGACTGATATGAATTAGGAAGCATTTCTCAGAAGCACCTGGTTGCCTCTGCCTCCCTCTGAGCTCCCCTCTGTCTCCCAGGTTTGAATGCATCCTCATTAATTTCATAAATATCTGCAGAGAACTTTCATGCTTCAAGCTGCATAGGAAGAGGGAAAATTCCAAAGAGCAGGGCACAGACTGGACCTCAGGAGCTTTTGCAGCTCCCAGGGAAAGCACGTCTGGGTAATAAGGCAGACATGCAATGTCCATCGGGTGCATATGGCAAGCCCAGAGGAAGGCAGGCTGTCTACTTTGGGAGTGAACTATGGAGGAAGTGTAAGGACAGATACACTGAAGAAGAGCCCTCCCCAGGAAGTCAAGCGGTGGTCTGGAGCACAGACTGGAACGTGAGGTCCAGGGTCCACTGTGGTCCATAGCATGAGACAAGGGCCTCAGCCAGAGAAAGTGGAAAGCTGAGCAGTGAGCGAGGAATGAGTGTCAGGACAGAAGCGACGAGCTCTCTGGGGGTGGGTGGGGGGAGATAAGAAGCATTTCTAGGCTCCTTACAGCCTGTCCATGGCTCCTCACCACAGATTATACATCGGTGTGCATGAATTCCTTGGTAACTCACACTGTAGGCTATATGGTTAGCTGACACTACAGTGTGTGTGTGTGTGTGTGTGTGTGTGTGTGTGCGTCTCCAGGATTCTAGAGTTGTAAGTGGTTGTGATGGGTGCAGGGAATCAAACCCAGGTCCTCTGGAAGAGCAGTCAGTGCTCTTAACCTCTGAGCCACCTCTCTAGCTCCCACACAGCAGGTAGAGTGTTGGTCTAGCATGCATGAAGCCCTGTTTCAACCTGGAGCATCGTAAGTCAGGTGTGATAGTGCCCACCTGCACTCCTAGCACCTAGGGGGCAGAGCCTGCAGATCAGAAGTCTGAGGTCATTCTTGAGTTCCTGCCAGCAACTAGGGAGCATTTGCAGCTTTCTCTGTCTGCAGACCATGAAGCCTGCCCAGCGTACCCTCCCTACTGGACTTTTGGAGAAGCAACCTTTGGGCCGCAGTGTTGGCAGGAGGGGACCAGCTCACTACTTTAAAAAATTAAAATCATCAGCCATTGGGTTGGAATAAAACCCTTGGCTCTGCCAACAACCTCAAAGTCAAGATTAAAGGCTGTTCTTAAGATTTAAAGGCACGGCATGGCTGGCTTTTGGGTAGTGGCCTGCTTCTGCAGGTTAGTAGTATCCACCATTCTTCAAACAGGTTGTAACAGTACACTCTGTGTACTAAGGTCTCCGGGTGATAACGTGGGTGGGGATAAGTGATTTCTACCCGCAAATTCACTAAGGCAGAACAGTTAACCCGGTAGACCATCGATGATGACATTTGGTTGTCTGTGAATTAATTTCTAGTAAGGAGTGCCAGAAGCTAATGCATGTTTTTGGTGGGGATGTGTGCCCGGAAATCTTGATGCTCATATGGATGGGTTATCATTGGGTTTATATTACCTCAGTGGGGTAAGGAGCCAGCTGGAATGTCCTCTGGGGTTAATGGACATTTTGGAAGATGGGAGAATGCAGCTTTGGCTACAAAGATGCTGGAGCTATCAGTTTCTACCCAAGGGAGGCTGAGGAAAACTGGTCCCACTGGTCCTCAGGCCTACTGGATCACTGCTCCTTCCTTTGTGGTTTGGTTTTGGTTTTGGTTTTGATTTTTCGAGACAAGGTTTCTCTGTTGTAACTCTGGCTGTCCTGGAACTCCTATGTAGACCAGACTGGCTTTGAACTCACAGAGATCCTCCTTCCTTTGCCTCCCAACTGCTGGGATTAAAGGCCACCACCACCTACCTGGCTTTCGTCCTTCCTGACCGAGAGCTGTTCTGCATCCACCACTTCCCCTATTAGCAGAGTCTGGGTCTTTTTGTAAAACTTCTAAAATGGTTTTAGTCCCTGGCTACACCACATTTGTCTTCAGATCTCTCTCCACGGGGAGGTTGGCGCTGGGGCACATCATCCAGCAGCATGGCTTTACCAGGATTTCTCTGCAGCAGGTGAGACAGCACACACATCTCTCTCATTTGGATGGATTAGCCACTCCTCATGATAAGTATGCATTATCGTGAAAATGAACTCCCCGTGGCTCCTGTCTGCACCCCCGCTACGCCTTCTCCTTTCCCTGTGGTTGCGTAGCATCCCTGGGAAATGATTAACACAGTGTGTCGTCTAAGTCCAGAACAATGTGAGTGCCGGGTAGGAGTACCAGCACCCAGATGCAGGAAAGCTTGAAACAGCAGGCCACAGTCACAGAAAGCAGAAGACTGATTCCAGTTTCTTATCTTATGTTCCCTTCTTATATCTTTCCCAGTGCTAAAGGGAGATTAATTAACCCAGGCGCCATCTTTCTGCGGGCAATTTTATATCACGTTTGACCACTTAAAAGAAATCAGAGCCATAGCCAGTCGACGCCGAAAGCATGTCCCAGAGAACCAGAGAGAAGTCGGTGTGTCCCAGTCAGGCCTCATGAGTGTTGTCAGAGCCAGGAGGCCTAGAGGAAGGTAAACAACGAGAGCCTTCATTCATTCTCCTGCTCATCTATTCCACAGTGGCAGAGCCAGGCTGAGGCGTTTCTTCACACCCCCTTCCCCTCAAGAGAACCCCGGGCTGCTCCCGCCTGTGTTTTTTAGGGTGATTTGGAACCACAGTGAAATTCAGTAAATATTTATTGAACGGCAGCCATATGTTCGCCACCATCGTGGCTGTGGGGGGAATACCAAGAGGGGTGCAGCCACAGCGACTGTCACTGACGACCTTGCGTCTAATTGGGAAGAGGAGATATATGCCTGCAATTCGAGGCAATTACCGTAATGGTGTGCATTTAAGCGCTGTGTGCCTGTTTACCCACATTTTTGTATGACTCTCTCCAACACTGCTGGAATCTCTCAACGGCACAGGGAGGTAAGATGGGGGGCTATGATGAGACTCGCTTTGCAAATAATAAACTCAGGCTCTGTGGGTAGAAAGGAGCCTTGGTCTGCCAGGACGGCAGCAGGGGTCTGTCTAGAATGCCCAGTCTGCGGTAAGTTTCCGTGAGCCGGTTGTGCAAGTCAAATGCTCAAAGGTTGGGAGGGAGGGGTGTCTCCCAGGTCTCCCCAGCTGGGAGCTGATCCTGCAAGAGCCTGGTAATGTCAGTCTGACTTTCATGCTCACCCTAGCCTTCCAGCAAGGGGCCCTGCCAGTGGCAATGGAAGAGGGTCCCTGCCTCCCCCACTCCCTCGGCCCACCCCTATGAGAATTTAGAGCAACCCAGAGGGAGAAGACCCAGCATTGAATCCACTGGCCACCTGAGGGTCATGCATCCCCTCAGCTAACTCAGAGTCCTGTGCACCAAATCAGTGCCGATCTGTGACTTCACACCGGGGCAAGAATGGGTTTCAGGGTCCCTCCACTCTGACTGCAACAGTGGGCAAGTCCTGAGCAAGGCCATGAGCTGTCCGGCTCTCCAGAGAGCAGCCTCTCTGACTCAGCCACCTTTGTGCAGCCTCTCTCCTGTCCTCTTGTTCCAGGCTCAAAGGACAGATGACATCATTTCCCCTCAAGCCCATTAGCGACACAGATCGATGGCAAGAAATAAAGTTTAGATTTTTCAAAAATCTTTGCAGCAGATGGTCTCGGGAGACCAATTGCAGGCAAAAAGATGACAAGATTCCTAATTAAATATAATTAAATAAGCATTAAGAAAAAGGCTGCCGTGCCTCTCCCTTATCAACCACAGTGTGCCAGAGGACCAAACCAACAATGCCATCCCTTGGGAAAAGCCATACGGGCCCCTGGTAACTAGCCGGGGAAACGGAGCAGGATTAAGAATTCAGCCAGAGTCTGCAGGGATGTAGAACCGATACCAGAAAGCTGACCCACACAGAAATGACCATCCGGGGGGCCATGTTGTATGCTGTCAGCATCCGAAAGGACCTGCCACCCGTCTGCTGTGTGACCTTGGGCACATTGCTTTACCTCTCTGTACCTCTTTTCTTCCCATAGACCACTGTCTTATAACAAAAAAATGCAAAACAAAACACACAGATTGTATTTTTTTTTTTAAATTTCTTAACAGATTTTTTTCAAAGCAGAAACAAAAACTACAAAGTAAAAAATGTATATGATTTTAGTCATAACGTAGTGAAACCCAGTGTGTCTGAAGTAGCATTCCAGTACGCAGTCTCTAGGACTCTGGCGCTTGTACACTGACAGCTCTCCATATTCACCGACATCCTCTCTGTGCAGAGGAAGCCACTATCAGAGTGGCTGACCAGAGCTAACTGAAAAGCCAGATTTAAGAACAGAGTCTGAGGGGTTCAGCTTGGTGGAAGAGTACTCGCCTAGCATGCACAAGGCTAACAGCACTTAAGTGTGCCTCTTTGTGTCACTGGCGCCCAGGAAATAATGACATTAATAGCAGACAGCTCATCTAGATGGAAGGCTGGCTATCCAGAGCTAGCTAGGATGTCTTACCTTTCAACCCGTCCCACCCCCATTAGAACAAGAAGCCACAGGGAACTGACGGCATTGGGGGAGGAGAGGCCATTTTTCTTCAGCAATATAGCCACGGGTAAGTTGTCCACAGTCTAGTGATGATAACCCACTCGCTTGCCCATGCCAGCAGCCCCAGCTCAACTCAGTATCTCAGAAAGGGGGAGATGCCCATGACCGTGGTAGTTCTTACAGAGAGCACGGGAGCAGATAAGACAGGCTAACGGGGCGAATATGATCAAAACGCCTTATATCCATGCAGAAGAGAGATAAAATAAGCTGGCTGAAGTAACAGAGCCCAGGGTGAGGGGCTGTTTTCGTGCCCAGTAACGCTCTGGGAACAAAGGCTAGCCAGGCCGGCTCCCCCAGCTCGGCCCTAAAGCAATCAGTGGCTCTCAAGATTAAAATTCACCCACGGCCAAATTCTGTTATAAACAGCCCCACTCCACCTGGAGCCTGGAAGCCGGCAGATGCAGCCCCTCTCCTGGGCATACGGTGATGGAAACCCCTCCTCGCTCCGTCACCCCCAGCCTTTAAATCAGCCGTGATTCCGGCCTGACACCGAGTTACGGCACGTTTACCAAGCCTCGGTAGGGCTTTCTAAATTTTGTGGCCATGGCTCATTCTCACCCAGCAATACAAATAAAAATAGCACTATTGATCACGAAGCCATCGATAACGTCAGCCCCGGAGCTGCACGTGCACGTGGTTAATTGCCTGGTCCTTTTATGTCCTCAGATATTACCATGCGTGTCTGGGAGGCCCCTGGCCTCTGCTAGTGGGGTGCAGAGACCTGTGCCAGGAGGACAGGAGTGGGACTTCCACTGGGGCCCGGTGGCGTTAGAACCTGTCGGGAAATGCCACCCAATTATGCTTCATTTCTCATTCCCCCCCTCCCACCCACCCATCCCTTCTCCGCGAAGCAATTAAGCTCCGTTTGCTGTAACAGAGAAGCAAAGTGGCGATGCCCAATAAATTAATCAAGAAATAAGGAATGAAGGCCGCGGTGGAGCAGGGTGTTCGCACATCACAGATGTGGGGCTCCAGATGTTGAGACTTAATTTTTACCGCTATAAAAACTAAGAAAGAGGAAACTAGATGCTGTTCCAACTGACAGCCAGCCCTGTCTGCAGCACAGAGCTGGCTGAGCAGCCTCGGAATCTTCCTCCCGCCCCTGCCGGGCCCGGAGGCAGAGAAAGGCTCCCCATCAGGGTCTCAAGCATGGCTTTTTCAGGGGTCCATGTGACTGTGTACAATGTGAAGGGAAGTAATCGGCTCTGCAGTTCGACAAGAAAGCCGCAAAATCAAAATTAACACACGCTTCATTAAGCGCCTGCTGAAAGCCGCGATTCTGCCTGCTCGGCCTGCAGCCTTCCTGATAGAGGAATTCATAAAGTTTCATTACATTTGACAAAACAGGCACAGTCATTCTGGAGATGCCTATTGGCTGTGGGGTATCGTCTCACAGGTAATTGAGACGATAATAAATTACCCGGAGCCAGATAATTTAAAAAGAGAAATCATTAAACTTCTTTCAAATATCTTTACTGAAAACAAATGCTCGTTAAAGTGTGGGTGTGTTTGAGTTTGTTTGATAGGGTAGAGAATGACAGGATCATGGAGCAAGTTTAACTGTGCATCTGCCAGAGGCCCCCCTGGGACAGGGGGATGGGGTTCAGCTGGTACAGCGCTTGCCTAGCTCATGAGGCCTTGAGTTCAAGCCCCAGCAATGCATAAACCAGGCGTCGCTGCCCAGGCTCGCCTGTAACCCCAGCTTCAAGGGGATAGATTCTGAGGGGGTCGACACCCAAGTCCAGCACTCTCGTCATGCTCCAAGGCCAGTGCTATCCTGTGCTCAGCCTCTTCGCCCCACAATGAGCAGAACTCCTCACTTCCACGTCTTCCTGCACGCCTGCCCACAGCAGAGGGCACAGGCTGGAAAGGACTCCGTGGCACACTCAGAGGCTCTGCTGGGAGCCAGTTAACTGTTTCTTGCAGGGCACTTCCAAGGGGCGCTTGGGAAGGGGCTGGCTGTGGTGACTCCTGCACAGGAAGCCAAATAGCAAATCTGCTCTCCAGGTCCATGCCAGCAGTACGCCTTGGAGGATCCTGACAGCACATTTCACCTTCCTGTCATGTGACATGATGTCACAGCAAGAGAAAGGTGACTGCTCCCAGCACGTGAGGCCAGGAGGCCTGTAGGCTCTGGAGCACCTCTCAGCACCCAGTGGCTAACCCCTGAGCACCAGTAGCACCCTGTGGAGAAACCCTGCCTCAGAGAGTATCCAGACCAGCTTGTCACCTGAAGGGTCTCCCTTACAACCCGGCAAACTCTGGGGGAAAAAAGCCCACCCAGACCTTGGGACAGAGAAACGCTGTGGGGGAGAGAGAACGGAGGTTTAGGCAGCTGCTGGAATTGGGCATGTTTATGTGCAATTCAAATCCAGCTGTAACTTGAAAAATGAAAGTGATTTCTGTTAATCACTCTTCCTTAAAGACCAGGCCTCAGAGCCATCTCCATAGCGACGCCCTCCATAATGGCTACCCAGCAACCTTCATTTCTGTCACAGAGTTTTCCTGTACATTTTTCCTTTAAGGAGACTTGACTCTGTCTGGGGAGGCCTTTAGACTCTTCCTTCAAATCAAATCACATCAGAAGACATTAATGACATCTTGGGAGTGAAAGGGACGAAGTGATGCCCGGCGTGACCCTCTCATTTGCATTGTAATCGTCTGACCATCCTGGGAGGCGCCAGGATGGGTGTTGTTCTCCAAGTGGCCCTGGACTCGGTCACTGCAGGGCTATGACAGCATCTTGGATTTATGAATTAAGTGGTGACCTTGTAGGTATTGGTTTGGAGCCCCGTGATGGAGGCTGTGGTGGGCACTTCGACACCTACGCCATCCGATGTAATTTGGGGGCCACGGGTGAAATTGCCTCGTGCTTGCTCAGGTTTGAGATTAGCTCACTGAAGAACAATGACTCATTGTGTGTTCCAGTGAGCAGAGGGGACATTAGCCCTATCTTCCAGGAGATGAACCTCAAAGGTTAGACAAGACTTGCTCTGATCCTCTGGGAACCGCTCCTGGCATGGGAATTAGAATCCTGTTGTTGTAGGCACCAAGTGAGAGCTAAAAGCTTCATTCACGTGAAAAATTGCAGCCTGAAAAATCCCTGTGTGCTCAGACTTGAGAGAGCAACAAGACCAGGGACGAAATGGAAATAGGAGGGGGAGGGGCCGTCGCCAGCACAGCCGGAGCCAGGGGACCTCACCAAAGCCCAGTGGCAAGCTCCCTCTGCAACCCCGGCTTCTTTCCTGATTCCAAATACCTTATTTGCAAAGATGAGCTGTGGAGAGGCATCCTGAGCAGCAGAACTGCTCAGCAGCCCTCAGCAGGGAGGTGCAGGGAAGATCCAGCTTAGCCTCTTTTGCATGGCAAGGGGCAGAGCTCTGAAAAATGACCTTTGCTGGCCTTCATACCTTTCCCGGGAACACTGTACAATTAGCCTTTCTTTTCCTTCACTTAAGAGTTGAACCGAAATTATTTTTTTTCAAATGAATCGGTTATAAAAGAAAGCTATAGTGCTTTGCCAGTGGGTAATTTCTTCTTGATTAAAGAGAGGGGCTGTTGATAAAATTGATGCCCAGTTAGCTCATAATGGATGGAGCCCTGTGTCTGATACTCCTTAAGGATTCCAGGTGCCTTGTGATGGGTTTTTCAGGCAAGAAATGGGCACCCTGGTATGGAAGCTTTCTGGAACAAAGCCAACAGAGGAGGGGTAACTAGGGGAGCCGGGGCCACAGATGAGGCACAGGGCACTGTATGTAGCAGCTGCTGGTTCTCCCTTCCCAGAATATATTCTGCCTTTTCTCAATAGTCCCTCCGTCTTGCCTGAAGCCTCTGGTCCAAGTTCACACAAGGACAGACTGCCGCCACCCCCACTGCCTACAAATCCTGGTCATTCTCATCTTAATTCCCTGCTCCAGTGCGGATGACGCTCTCTCTTCATGAGGGGGTGGCAAAACCAGTGTGGTGCCAGCCTGGAGCTTCCGTTGGGCACTGCTGGCATGTCGCTTGATGTCAACCAAGAAGAGCTGAGGACAGAACCAGCCCAGAGAAATCCAAACCCAGGAAGTGAAGCAGCCAAGTTCAGGGATGGAGGGAATGGTTGGTCAGGGTTGGTCAGCAAAGAACTTGCCACATAGGCATGAGAGCTCTGATTCAACCCTCAAAACCCACATTTTAAAAAGTCAGGTGTGGTGATACATGCTTGCAATCTCAGCACTGGGGAGGCGGAGGCAGGAGGATCCCTGGGACTCAACGGTCAGCCAATCTAGCTTAGTCCCAGGCCAATGAGAGAGGAGGACAGCACCCGAGGAATACCAAGGGCCAATCTCTGGCTTCTACACGAATGCAACACACACAGGTACGCACATCCTCGCACACACCTACAGACTGTGCACTGCACAAGGTCATAGACCAAAAGGGACGAGCGGGGTGAAAGGTCAGCTCCCACTCTGCTCACGGAACTACATACCTGGAGGCACACTTCTTTTTAATTTGCAGAAAGACATGAGCTGCTCACCAAGTTGGGGGAGCCTGCAATGGCTCTCTGCCCACACAAAGGTGCTACATAGACTGGTACTGTCCTGGACACACAAGATTCAGCAGCACCCGACTCGAGCGCCCCAGTTAAACACACTGATCAGTGGTTAGTAGCTGGCTCAGGCTAAACAAATGAAGAAGGGGCGTGCCTCACTGTGGAGCCCCCAACAACAAAGCAGAGCTCTTCTGGGAGACAGAGGTACCCGGGACAACACCAGCCAGGCTTTAAATCCAATCAGAAAGTAGATAGTTATTCCCATAACCCGTGTCCCTTATCCCAGTGGGCGTATCGTGCCGGGCTAGTCATTACTGTAGCTCTTGAAGCTCACAGTTGGGTTTTACTGATGATTACTTTTCTCCTCTAATAGCGTGCAGAGCACCTTCCAGCACAACGGAAGCTAGCGAATAGAGGTAAAACAGCCAGGTTGGGACCACCCTGATTTCTTCATGTCCCGTGACTCAAGTATGTGGTGTCTTCAGCAACGGGGTCATACCCCCAAGTTCTGGAGGAGAGACAAGAGGAGTATTTTTTGGAGACAGCCTCTCACTAAACCCAGAGTGGGCTAATTCAGCTTGACTAGCTGGCCAATGAGATCCAGGGATCCACCGTCTCTGGCTTCCCAATGCTGGGTGTACTGCGCTGCTGCACCCAGCTTTGTATGTGAGAATTGTGGATCCAAACTCAGGTCTTCATGCGGGAGCAGCAAGCATGTCATTGGCTGAGCCATCTCCCCAGCCCCCTCCAACTCTTTATTTAAATAAAGTTTTACTGGGATGTGGGAAAGCCCTTCTGTTTACAGACCATTGTAGGGCTGCACTTGTGTTACAGTGGCAGAACTTCGCACAGAAGTCTCTCCTCATCCAAAGGAGGTGGCCGTCCACCTATTGGATGCTTGAAGCAAAAGTTTGAATGGAAATGTGCCTGAGAGGCTCATTTACTTGAGCACTTGGCTCCCAGTTGGTACTGTCTGGGAAGATGCAGCCAAGCTGGAGGAAGTAGTCAGTGAGGGCAGTCTTTGAGGTTTTTATAGCCTGGCCCTATATCCTATTATTGCTTCTGTCTATCTGTCTGTCTGTCTGTCTGTCTATCTGTCTATCTATCTATATCTATCATCTATCTATGTGTCTGTCTATCTATCATCTATCTATCTATCTATCTATCTATCTATCTATCTATCTATCTATCTATTATCTATCATCTATCTATGTGTCTGCCTATCTATCTATCTATCTATCTATCTAGCTATGCTGTCTGTCTGTCTGTCTGTCTGTCTGTCTATCTATCTATCTATCTCTTCCTCTCTCTCCTTCCTGAATGTGTGTATATAAGTGTGATTGGCCAGCTTCCTGCACCCGCTGCCATGTTACCCCCACTGTGATGATGGACCCTATTGCTCTAGAACCTTCCTCCAGTTGTTTGTCGGGGTGTTTTCCATTGCAGCAATAGCTAGCTACTTTTCTTGTGACTGTGATAGAATATCAGACAGATATTCTGGAAGAGGGAGGGTCTATTTGGGGTCTGACTCAAGAGACATGAGTCTACTGTGGAGAGGAAAGCATGACACTGGCGGGTCAGCGCACTGAGGCAGGGGCTCTCGGCAGCTGCTTCTCACATCTCCGTAGTCAGTAAGAGAGCCAGCCTGGGAACAGGGCCAGGCTGCTCCCTCAAAGGCCTGCCCCTTAGTGACTCCCTTCCTAAAGGTTCTGCAACACTGCCACCCCAGATAGCTCCACCAGTAGGGGAAGTGTTCAAACACTGAGTCTGTGGGGACATTTCATATTCAAACCACAGCAGCGGGGAACCCCACGTGCTTCTGTGTCTTCTCCCACACCTTATAATGTGCTAGAGGTGACGTTAGACACTGGGCACAGTGAGCTTAGCATCGACACCTAAGCATAATTACAACAGGGCTGGAGAGACGGCTCAGTGGTTAAGAGCACTTGCTGCTCTTGCAGAGGACTCAAGAGCAGCTCCCAGAACGCACACCAGGTGGCTAACCATCCCCTGTGACTCTAGCTCCAGGGGATCCAAACCCTCTTCTGGAACCCGCACTCACGTGTACACACACACACATACCATTTTCCAAAATAAATTTTAAAAACAAGGAATAGCTAGACTAGTGATAACAACCCAGTGTAACGAAACTGACAACCATGTTGTCTCCTGCTTTGGGTTATGATTGCGTAGAATTAAGCATTCATTTGAACCAAGCCCTGTGACAGCAGGACAGTCAGTCCGACCGTGGGACTATTACGCTGCACAGAGCAAGTGTGTGTGGCGACAGGGATGCCTCCGCAGGGCGGGCCCAGCCGCACAAGGGTCCATCACACAGCTCAGAAGAGCATGCAGCTTCAAACTTGCAAATGGTCTATCTCCAGAATCTCCCATATGATGTTATCAGACCGTAACCAATAAGAAGACGTGTCAGGCGCCACCTTTCCACCAGCAACTCCCCAATATACGTCTGTCCACGTACACATAATCATGGGGTTCCTTATGACATTTTCGTGCATGGACACAGTATATCTGGGATATATGTGCACGTGCTCAAGTCTGTGGTGCAACATTTGGAGGGGGGGGTTAGCACCAGGCATCTTCCTCAGTTTTGTTTTGAAACGGGGTGTCTCCATGAATCTAGAACCCATCAATTAAGCAGGACTGGAGAGTGAACTCCAGGGATCTTCCTGTCTCCACTGCCCCAGTGCTGGGCTTACAGACAGGTACTGCTGTGCCCACCTTTTTACATGGGTACTGGGGATCCCGACTCAGGTCCTCCTGCTTGCCCAGAAGGCACCTTACTGCCTAAGCCATCTCAGAACCCCCAATATATTTGGTCATATTTGCCCTCACTACCCTCTCTCTCTCCACTGCCTCTACTTCAGCTGATGCCCCCTTCCTCCTGACTAATCCCCCCTCTATGTTCAAGTCTTTCAAAACAAATCTCTTTCTACCCAGACTGTTCCTCCGGTTTGTCTCTTACGGTGCAATGTCTACATTGACAAATGAGGAGCCTACAGCAGAAGCAGGTCTCTATGCCCAGGATGAGCACTCACTAGAGCCAGACTCAAGCCCAGGCAGCTGGGCCCAGGCACCGCACCCTCGGCCCCTGTGTGGTCCCTGACTATGGCGTGGAATCCTCTTGCGTTTTTCGGTGAGCATCAGGGAGCCTGTGGAGAGAGAAAAGATGGGCGTGGAAGCAGTACTGTCCTCTCCAGCAAAAGGTGGCTTAGAAATTCCAACCACAGCTGGATCTGTGTTGGGTTGGGTCAAGGATTCACAAAGCATAACTTGAGTTTTATTCCCTCTGAGTTGACGGATGAGGCCTTTGAAGGAGCTGGCGGAGCCCTCACCCCATGCATCTGGGGAAGATTTGTGGGTGCATTTAGATGAAGAATCTCTTCCCAGCTCCCATGAGTGTTTAAGTTGACTTGCTTCAAACCAAGATCAAAGAACAGGCTAGAGAGATGGTTTCACTGATTTGTATAAATCAGCCATACACACCTTGGCCTCGACAACTACTGATGTTTCTCCGGTCAGAGGTAGCTAGTTAAGGACCGTGGCAAGCAGCCTCGGAATGCTGGGCCCCTCCTTGGGAAAGAAGTGCGGGGTGACATCGATCAGCCAGTGACCGACTTCACTGTGACTGTGTCTGCAGCCGTAATTGAAGAGGCTCCGAGGCCTATTTCTCCTGTATCCTTCAACCTTTCAGAGCGGATTTGAGTGATTATTTTGAACACTAAGCCCATATATATGTGTCGAGCTTTCAAATGGTCACAGACATTGTCTTGTTTCAACTTCATAGGAATCAGAGGAGATGGTGGGGCAGCAGAGATTTCTGTCATCTTGCTGAGGAGAAATGGAGGCTTGGGTTGTCAAGGGTCTTTCCCAAGGTCACCAGATCCATGGCTGACCAAAGTGGGGTGAGGCTTAGTGCCACCCCCAGCCTCATAGGTCTCCTATCTTGCCTGGATTTTGGATGGTTCTGGGCCTGTGTGCTCCCGGGCTGGGCACGTTCACCATCTCTTGCTGTCTTTACATGTTCCCTGAGCTACACATTGTCTTCAGCCTTGTAAATGCTTCAGACAGAATTCCACGGGGAGGTTGTGCACACTCGCTTCTGTGCACGCACACGCCAGCTAGGGCCTCGGCGACTTCACAGAAACAAACAGCGTTTCTGATCTGCGAGTCTCTGAGATGCTTCCTGTGTTATCGAGAAGATCTTCAGACCTGTGTGAGTGAATCCACACCCCCGGGGCCCCTTCATCTGCCGAGCGCCGCTCAGGGACCGGCGGTTTTCGTTCTCTAGAGCAACACATGGCCCCTGTGATACAGGTAGAAGCAAACTGAGAGTCTGAGAAGTCAAGTCACTTATCCAAGGTCACACAGGAAGCACAGAACAGAAGACGGGTTCCAAAGGTCTGTCCCTAACCCAACACTCCCCAAAACACACCTTCATCTCCCCGAGCACCTGTTGAAGATGCTTTCAGTTGCTTTTTACTCAACGGTATTCACCGTGTTACCTGTTATTTACTTAATTAAGCACACATTGCTTTTACTAGAGATTGTCCATTTTAAAAAGAAATTGAATTGAGGCTGAGTCTGGAGGTATAAGCCTGTCATCCTAGCTAGTCAGAAAGTTGAGGCAGGAGGGGTGCAAATCCAAGGGCTGCTTGGGCTCTCGGGGGGGATCTTAGCCAGTCAAGACAACTTAGTGAGACTCTGTCTCAAAACTTTAAAATGGAGTTAGAAGAGAACTCGGGTTGTAACTCCATACTAGAATGCTTGCCTACTGTGCTCAAGACCCTTGATTAATCCTCAGTACTGCACGCCAAGGAGGGAGATGGGAAGGGAGAGCATCGTCGGTAGTCTCTCCACAATCACAGTACACAAGTTTGTCTTTAATCAAGCAGAGAACCTTGGCTGCAGAGCAGTGAGCACCACTTCTGAAGTCTAAGGAAAGGGAGCCGTCTCCACTGAGAGGCCTGGCCAATCAAGGCGAATGCCTCTGATTAGGGAAAAGAAAAGACTGGGCCACTATTCCCCACAGTTTTCACATGAGATAGCAGGATGGGTGGGCACTCTGGGAGCCACCTACCCCAGGACAATGGTACAAGACTCCATCAAAACTCTATGATAGCATGTACACATCCAGAGAAAGACCAAGGGCTTTTCTCCTGGATGCAGAGACAAGCAAAGACATTGGCTTTCATATCTGCAATCTCATACTGCACCGGTTAATAAGACGAGAAAGGGGACACACACTGGCAAAAGAAGAGACTGTCTGCGAGCAAGGGTAACACGGCTCTCTACACATACTTTGTATATTGAAGCCGCAGTGGCAAAGGAAAGCAAAGACCTGGATGACCAGAGAGATGCTACGGCCGTGAGCTAAAGACAGCATTGTCAAGCTGTCAGCTCTTCCATGGATACAGCTCCGATCCAAATGGATTGTGCAAATCGCCAGCCTAAAACTGGGCATGATGTTTGCACCAAGCAACAAGTTGAAGGCTTGGACAGCAAAGGCAAATAGACTTGAGCTTACAGACCCAACACCCAAGTAAAAGCTAGCTGTGGTAGCACATATCTGCAACTCTAGTACAGAGACAAGAGGGTCTTGGGGTAAACCCTAAGTTTACTGAGGACTCTGTCTTGATGATGATGATGATGATGATGATGATAAATAAAATAATAATGATGTATAGGGTGATGGGGTAAGATGCCTGAAGTCCACTTCTGGTTTCCATATGTGCATACACAGGCAAGTTTACTTGTACACATACCAGCACACACACATACTCAACCACCCCTACAATACACAGATATCAACATGAAAGCTAATTTTAAAATGTAATTTTTAAAAGGCAGAGTTGTAATGGAGGGATCATGCATAGATGGACAAGACTATTACCCAAAGTCATGGGCTATTAACTAAAACTACAGAGCCAGATATGGCATATCTCCCCATGAGTTAGGTCAGGAAGGCACAGAGGTCTCCGATTCAACACAGGCTATTCACCCTTGGCCCACCATAAGCACTTGGTAAGGGTCTTGCCTGTTGCTGAAGTTAACACACACTTTGGCTGTAACACATAGAGGAACCAAGTCAAACAAACCAGAAAATTCCTCCTTGGTAGTTAACTTTCATACTACCAGAAGGTGCTATGTAGGCTTTGTGGGTAAAGCCATTAGTGATAATACCCAGCAGTGAGCTCTCCCTGCTACAAACCACGTACCTGTGTGTTCAACCGTGCAGCGGCGGCACAGCGATTATAAATAACCAACTGATCTCTGATCGGATTGGAGGGCTGAGGTCTGTGCCACAGGAGAAAATCCCAGTCTGATACCGAGATCCAGTTCAAGTGTCCACTCTAGGTTCCTAGGATGGAACCTGCTACTGTCATGTTACTAAATGCTCGTGCTGTGAATTTGTCTTCTAAATGTTCGTGTTTATCTCCCTGGCTGTGGTTGCTCTCAACCTGGGTCAGAAAAGCTTCCTTTCCAGAAGGCGGCAGGCAACGGCGAGTTGCAGACCTGTCAAAGTACTGCGTATGTTTCCTTTGAAATGACACCAGCTGTGCTTAGTGATTTCAAACACGACGACAAAGATGACAGCAACAAAACACACACATTACACGCAGATCCCACAAGAGAAAAGCAACAAAGACTATCAAGACAAGGGAAGAGAAACATGGGGGGAAATAAGGAGCGACAGTTAAAACTAAGGGCCACTAGAGGCTTCTTAAAATATATGTATAAAAGACATCTAAATGGAATTTCCAAATAATGAAGGAGAAAAACAAAACAACAATAGAAATCTCCTACCAGCCACACTGGAGGAGAAGAGGAGGCAGAAACACTGTCAGAGCCAAAGGGAAATGAAGACCCCAAGGAAACAAGGGTTCGAGACACTTACGAACTCAGGGACTGCGGCTCACGCTCTGGACCTGCACAGGTCTAAGCCAGAAGGGGTGCCAGCTCTGAGACGACCCAGGACCGTCTGCAAATCAGAAGGGATCTCCCATCGACAATTGCTTCCACAGGAAAAATTCATCTCGGTTTTCCCCCACTGAGTTTCACTGGGTATGCAAACCCCACATAGGGCCAGAACCCACGCCCAGGAGTAGATCCCAACGTAATTCAAGGCTTCGTCGGGGTTCCTGCCTCACGATGCTTGTGCAGACAGATTTTTTACCTAACAGGTTTTTTGTCTGTTTGTTTGTTTGTTTGTTTTTGGTTTTGCTTATATATTATGGTTTTCAAGTTTGTGCTTTTCCTGAGATTTCTGTGCGTTTAGGTTTATGGGTTTCTTCGTGTATGTTTGCTTCTTATGCTTCAGAATTAACTTTTTTTTTTTTCTGCTTGTTGGTGTTGTCCTATTCTGGCTAGCTAATTGATTTGCAAAGGTGTCTGTCTGTTTTGTAATGAGAGAGAGAGAAAACAGGGGTGGATTTGGTGGAGGCAAAGAAAGAAAAAGAGCCGGAGAGGGTGCCACGATGGACTAAATTCTTTGAAAAAATCTATTTGAAATAAAAATTAAAACCGTGAAAACAGTGCTTGCCTTACCACCAACAGAAGAAAAGAAAAAATAATAGTAACAGATTTAAAAAGAGAACCTTCATTCTCCCTTAGAGCAGTTCTGGGCTCTTACGCGACTTTATCAATAAAGTTTTTTTGGGACAGCCACACACAGTTGCTGTGTCTGTGTCTTCCGCACGGCTGTT